>CP135581.1:2084329-2190584 GCA_032401905.1 Swietenia macrophylla
TAGCCCAATTTGGTGGTGGATTTTCCTTGGCTGGTGGCATTGCCTTTAGGCCTTGGATACTTGGCTGCAATCTTTAATTTCTCTTTTGTTATTCTTATTTAAAGAGTTTGAGAATTCAAAATACTATTCCATAAACAGTAACGTTAAACCCTAATCCGTGAACAGTGACGAACTTGAAGAACACACTCACTTTTAGCTTCCGCAAGTCGCATCAGTATCGTTCCTATAAAGATTGATATTTGCAATTTAACTATTGAGTTAAATTATTCTAGTTTTATCTTAATGAAGTAAATAAAAAGATAGCTACGCTAAAAATAACTATTTACTAAATTAAATAAAGAAAATATTAAGTTAAATGAATAAAAGTGATAATTCGAATATATGATTTCACTTAAAGTAATCTAAATTGGTTATATCTATTTTTATTAATTGGATTTAAGACTATGGTTAACAACTTAGAATCCTAAAACATTTATTATCCTTTTTAGGATTATGATAAAAATATCTTCAATTATCAATTCACTATATTTCTATACAAGATTTATTAAATTTATGAATTCAATGTATTAATTGCACTAAATATGTAAATATGTTTCTATTTTACATAGATTTAATGGTATTCATCACAAGATTATAAACATGAATATCTTTTTTAAAGTATCAATATATAATCAAAATATCTAACTAACAAGTAATTAATCAAAAACATTACGAATAATGAACAATACTTAACAAATAATCAAAAAGTTTAAAAAGTTCAAATAGATAAAAAAATAAAATTATTTTAGTTTAGCTACATTATAGTCCTACAATATAATATTTAGTTCATAATATAATATACTAAAACTATCATGATTAAACTCAACATGAATAAAGAAATAAACAAGAGAATAAAGAAAAATTCAATTTTGCTAATTGCTAATGACTTTCACCTCAAATCTAAACTTCTTGTTTATCTTTTTTTTTTATTTTTTCCCTTCTTTCTCCATTGTTGGTTCTCTTTCTATTATCTTTCGTCTCCAATTGCCTATACTTTGAATGGCATGTGTTTTCCCTTTTAAAGTGATGAAAACAAAAAAAATTCTCAAAACCTTCTCTTTGGGTGTCATAGCTTTGGCTTCTGTCTCTATGATGTCCAGCCTTAATTTTTCTTGGACTATGGCTCTAGAAGCAATTGTTATAAGTGAAAACTTGATGTTTGAAGCCATGACTTGGATTCCAAAGCTAAACTCTTAGAACTTCTTTTTTCCTTTCATCTTTTTTGCGTTCAAAACTTACTTTTCACTTCCAAAACCTATTATTCAATGAATTTGTTTCCATTATACAAATAAATAAAAGCATACCAAAAGTAAATAAACAAATATATAAATTATCAAAATATCAAGAGTAAGAGTATAATAAAATTTTTTGAAAATAACACATTTTGACTATATATCCCTATGGAGCATTGTGGTTTTTGCTCATCTTTCATTTTTTTTATTTAGGTAGATGCCAAAGTGATTTGAAAAATAAGGAGTGAGATTATATTCATAAGAGCTTTTAGCTTTATTGAGTGGGTTTTCATCAACTTGACATTCAATTGTCCTCTAGAGTTAATTAACTTGTATTTTTAATTATCAGACTACTAATTATAAGATGATGTATATTTTATTTGGACTATTTATTTTAGATTTAATTAGTTAAAACGTAACATATGTTTACATATTTATGATATTTATAATGAATTTTATATTTTACATAATTTGAAAGCTTTCAGTGCACATTTTGAATTACCACTATTGGAACAAATTTTATTTTAAAGATATGATTTATATTTAAAAGTCATGAACCATTGTTTTGGGGATATTTCGATCTCAAATGTTGTCACATACCAAAATAAGGGTTGGTATCTTTAAATATAGAATATAATTTCTAATAAAACTTATTTAAGTAGTCATGAATTCTAAATTTAGTACAAGGTCTTTTAAAATATATGAATATATAAAATCACATAAAATTGATTATAAGTCCCATGGATAAATATGAACATCTATTATATTCCAAATGAGTATGCATTATCTCATAATTGTTAGTTTGATAATTAAAAATATAAATTAATTAACTTTAAAAGATATATCTAATATCGAATTGCTTAAAAGCCCACTCGATATATTTCAAAGTGCTCATGATACAATCTCATTACTCACTTTTTTAAATTACCCTAAAAACTACTTACATGAAAAAAAGAAAATGGTGAGTAAAATCATAATACTTAGTAGGTAAGGATGGCAGCGGATTGAATATGGAACGAATATCTTTAAACTTGCATTTGCATTTGTTAAAAAAATTTAATATTAAATTTGCACTAAATTCGTAGCGAATTTGACACTTCATTATTAAATCTCTTTAAATAGATATTTTGTATTTACCAAACTTACACAAATATCTGAAAATTTTTTAGTAATTTTTTAATATTTTTAGCTATACTTGTATTAATATTAAATATTAAATTTATAAATTATCTAATTAAAATTATAAATTCTCAATATTAATTTAAAATAAAATATATCACTCATATAAAATATCAATTACATTCAATATAAAATAAAATTCATTACAATAATTCAAAAAAATACATATTTATTTTATAGATTCATATGTAAGATATCAAAAATCTAAAATAAATTTATAAAATCATAAGTTCAAAGTAATAGTTATCATATTTATATATTTATTTTACTCAATTATAGCTAGCATTCATCCAAAATGATTTTTACAATAACGAATAATAATATATAAATTAATAAAGAATAAATCTTTATAAGTAATAAAAATAATTAATTTACCTTATTAATAACATCTTCATTAGCCAAATACATGTAATTTTTAACTTTTATTGTAAAATTTAAAGCTAATCATTAAAAAAATAATTAATTAAAAGTAAAATTATTATAAAGAAATAAAAAATTAAATATCGTTGATACCCTAACATATTTACTCACACCCATGTGTGTCCCAAATTCATTATGGGTTTTATTTTATTTTTTTATACTTGTCCCAAATATGTTAAGAGACATACCAAACCCATTTCATAAGGGTTGGATACTAACGGGTTTGCAAATAAAATTGTCACCCTTATTAGCAAGAATATGTAATTACTCACTTAAACTAGTTTTGTGAAAAACTTTGCATAGTTAGTATAAAATATATTTTTCCCATTACAATTAAAAATCATTGATGATGATAACTCTTAAAAAATTTATAATTTATACATAACATATAATATATGACTAAAATAGGCATTAACGGCTCAATTTAATTACATGATCACACATCAAGGATTGTTAAAATGGGGTAGCATACTAATCACATTAAACAAATTGTGGATTGTAAAATAACATACCACGCATAAGTATCAAGACTCGTACTTAAGGACATGTCAACATAGTCTTTTCATATTTATATTATTATTAAATAAAATTGAGCATCATAACCACGTAAATTCAATAAATCCACCATGTTGTCAATTAATCAAAACAAAATATTTATTCATTTTAGGCAAAACACATAATAAGCACTTATTTATTACATAATGTGCCATCCAAACATTTAATTATAAATGTTTTGTTATGATTTCATACTTATAATATAATCATAACCATACATATATACAAGTATTTTCAAAAAATCACAACCGAGTTAACAAATCGAGTCTCTATCTTAATTGCCTCGATACGCATGCTTCTCGAGTTTGGAATTTTGTTTGATCAATCTGAGTTTGTAGTTAGATTCCTATTGTCATAATATCTTGTCAAAAATTAACAAAAATATTTTTCAAAACTTGATAACTATAACCTCTAGAGAAAATTTAATCTCTGAAATTTATTGTATTTGATACGAACCTCGTTAAAAATAATGAGATCCGAATTCAACAAGGAATTCGAAATTGTTCTACGATCAAATTTGAATGGAACTTCGACCCGTTGTTTATAAAGAAATAAGAACCTTGGTATAATGTAAACACCACAAATCGTGATGGAAGTTCGTTCGATAAGTCACTGATGAACGCAACAAGAATAATTCTTAATAAGTTCGAATAGTTTTTCAAAGAACTAAAGAGAAAATAACTCTCAATTTTTCTGACTAATGAATTCTGATTGCTTTTTATTCAAAAGTGCCTTTTTTTTTATAGGCAAAATCGTATCTTGTACTTACTTAAAATAGAAAGAAAGGATAACTAATTAAATAGACTTATAAATAAACTTAAATACTCCAAGGAAAGCTGACTAATTAAATAGACTTATAAATAAACTCAAACACTTTTAAATATTCTTATTTTACTTGCTAAAAAATCAAGTTTAAATTTGACCAGACTTTTCTAGAGTTTGAATCATACATATCCATTTTTACTGGATATGTGGACTAGGCTCAATGGGTTTCCACGAATTTACTTGGGTCCAAACTTCTTGAATTAGCCCGTTAAGTGCATTTTTGAACTTCTTTACTTGTACTCTCGTAACTGGACCAATCGAAACTTGAATCAAATTTTTTGAAGTTGTGCCATGATTTATATCAGTATCTTCTTAAAAGTCAAATAAATTAGGACAATGCTTTGAATTAGGTTGTTACTCTAAGATGACAGGCCTAACATTCCCTCTTCATGTAGGAATCCTGCTAACAATGTATTATTTTATCAAAACTCAACACTATGATTATGTACATGAATAAAAAAATTAAAAATAATAAAATTAAGCTTTCAAATTTTTTTTATAGGTGTCACATTCTTAGAAAAATTAAACATGGCTCTAATATAAAAAATGTTATTATACCCTAAAACATAATTTAATAACTTTCATGTATAAAATATGTGATTTTGGTATCAAAACACTCTTTTAATTATATATTGTATATTACATATTTAAAAATTACTAGCCTTTGTTTTAGAGCTTGACTATTTTTAGTATCATACTTTTTATATTATCATATATTATAACATATAATACTAACATATAATACATAGTTAAAATAGTACTTTGATACTAAAATTATATGTTTTTTATTTAAAAGTGATTGATCCTTTGTCAAAACACTACAATATTTTTGGTGTCACGTTACAGTTTTAAGTTTATGAGGATGTGACATTTGTAAAGAAAAAAATTTTAAAAGTTTAATTTTATTATTTTTAATCTTTCTAGTGTATATGCATTATCACAATGCTAAGATTTAATAAAATAATATTTTATCCCCAGAATGCCACCAAAAAGAGAAAATGTTAGACTTGTTGTGCTAAAAAGAACAACTCAATTTAGAGCATTATTTTAATTTTGATGATAAAATTTTTTGTAGGATTAGACTTATCACGTCCTAGAAAATGTCTTTGTTAATTTTTGATAAAGACTTATTTTAATTAAAAAAATTTAATTAGGACGTCGAATTGACTAAATGAAATTTTAAACATGAGAAACACGCAATTCTAGGCTAGTAAGGCAAGGATTCAAATAATTTTAGTAGTTATTTTTTATTTTCTTTTATTTTGTGTTTACAGGGCTTCAGTTCCGCTGGGTGGGATGATAACTATTGAGCACAGCGTTTATGCGAAGTGAGATCAACGAACTTCGAGAATGAGTCATCATCACGAGTTGAGGTCTCACTGCCTTATCCTGTTGTCCTCGCCTTTGATTTTCAACGGAATTTGTAATAAGACTAGCTGTATTAGCCGTCATAGTCTCAATAATTGGTACACAACTAAGAAATTGATTTAATTTCTGAAAAATTCCAGAATTCAGACACATACACACGTGCTATCTCCTGTTGATCAAAGTTCTTCGTATGTTGATGTACAACTTTGCCGCACCAGTTATACATATATATATATATATATAAATTTGACAACCTTTTTCTGCCGGATATTGCCCTTTTCAGTGGGTGTTTGAAATTATCCATATGTAATCCAATCTGCATGAATTAGAATTGATGGCAGGTCACATCAGTGCGATTTATAATCATTATGTTCCGTATTTTTCAAACCAAGAATGATAATTTAATTGAAGATTCTCAACAGTTTTAAAATTAAGTATTAGTTATTTCCATTTATTTTAAGAACACTACCCTATAACGCTCTACATGCTTTGAAGAAATAATAATTTTTCCAAGAACGCATCACGAATTGAAACTGTTTGGCGAGGTGGACATCATCTGATGTCAAATTCGATTAATATATAAAAAAAAAAATTCTGACCCTTTGGAATAATTACAAAGTTGGACAACTTTGTCTAGTCATCCTGAATTTGAAATAATGCAATTCAAGTTATAAATTAATTGTCATCAAAATATATTTTTAATGTTGACAGTGCTTAATTTGATATTTATCAAGACTTTACTTGTATTGTTCTGTCTTAATTAAATGTTTATTATCTGCAGTCAGTCTATTTATGCATCTAAAAATACGGTAATAACTACTCCCAAAACGAAAAAAATTTACTTTTATAATAAAAAAATAATTGAACCCACTGTTTTAAAAGACGAGTCGCTGACCATCTAACTTTGAGCTGTCCACAAAGTGATTAGAATAAAAGATTTTCTCCTTCAATAAAATTAGCAAAGTTAGAGATTTATAAAATTAATATAAAATTTTAAATTATATTATAATAAAATTAGACTGATTTTTTAATAGATCGTCAATGAAAATGTTAATATTTCATCGCCATTGTACGTAGTAATCCCAAATTTTAGTTGAGGTTGGCTTTGCATACAATGATGAAACATCTAATATATTTGGCACCTATAAATATTAAATTAAGTACCCGGATAATCGAATTTATTTTATATTTTTGTGCCGACATAGAGACTATTGGGCTGGTGTGCTGTGAAAAGGACACAAGAGAGTACGAAGAAAACACGGAATCTATCCTTGTTTTGGTGCCACCCGACTTCAATTTTTTAGCGAATAAAATCCCGTCTTGGATGCCTTTTTATTTTCTTACTTTTTGTTTTATTGAGTGAATCTGTTTAACCTTTTACATAACATGATTTAAATACTTACAATATATATACATATATATATATATATATGTATATATGTATGTGTTTATATATATTTAAGTTAATCTCGACTAAACAGTTAATTAAAGAAGAAATTTTTTTTAAAAAAGCATATATTAGAAACATAAAAATAAAAAAAAAAAAATTTAAAAAATTATTCATAAAAATCAAATATTTAACCAAATTTTTTTTCTTAAATATATGTAAGAATCATCAACATCACGCGAACGATTTTTTTAAATGAATTCTTGAGAGGCTTTTGATAGGACGAGAAAAAAATAAAATAAATTATATATATGAAATATTTTTTGATTAATTTTAAATTTTAAAAACATAAAGTAAATTGAATTTTGATCAATTCTAGTTTATTAGTAATTTTTAAATATAATCATAACAAACATACTTTTTAGACTAATTTTAATTGTTTAGCTTACATCTATCAATAAAAAATTAACGCACAGCTAAAAAAAAAGGTATTGTATATAATATAATTTCAAAACATTTAATGTATATTAACTTAAACCATTGTTGCACTAATAATTGTATAAAATAAAAGGAATTATTGATTAAACATATAGTGTTTTTTTTTTAACCTCCGGAAAATATTTTAGAATCAATGATGATTGTGAAGACAAGAAAGAGCGTTTTTCACTCTGGCAAACTACAGGCACATAATTACGATATATCCTTTTCTGTTCGGCAGTGAACTGCTTACTATTTGAAGTTAAAGCATAATTTCAGGAAATATAAACAATTCAGTCAATTCGATCATCACAGAACTCCACAATTACATGCTGAGATTTAGCGTACACTGAATTGACAGAAAGGAGACTGATTGCAAGCCAACAACATCTATCTGCACAGCATAAAAGAAACATAACCCACCAATCATCAATTTTTATCAGGAGGTAGGCAGAGACTGATCCCTACCTACACCAGTTATATACTCTGATAATGGCATGGTACTTAATCCCATGAAATCGCTCTGTAATTTTCCTTAAGAATCATGCCATGAAATGAACTTTATTGGCTTGAAGGTGAATCTGCCTGATTAACATTTAATAAGCAGTAACTATGCACCAAACTGCTGCTGAAATTATGCTATCTTTCTCATAAAAGAACAGGAACGCCACCACTAAATGTGGCGGTGAGGCCTGAAGAGAATCGCAGAATCCGATGTTCTGACACCAATTCGATTTGGAATTGTCTAAGAAGTGAAATTGCTACACTTTTGATCACCACCGAAGCCATTTGTTTTCCCAAACAAACCTTATATCCAGCTTGAAAAACTGGGTATTTAAAAGGGTTTTCTGGGAAGAACACCCCATTTTTCAACCATCTTTGTGGCTTGAATTCTAAGCAATCTTCACCCCAGATTTCTCTGATCCCTCCCATTACGTAGGGATGATATGTAACCCTAGTTCCTTTCTTCACGAATGTTCCATCTGGTAAGATATCATCTTCTTGACAGAATTTTGAGTCGAATTGAATAGGAGGGTAAAGTCTCATACTCTCATAAACCGCTGCCTCTAAATAATGAAGTTCTTGCAACTGTTCGAAGCCTTTGAGCTCTTGGTTTTGGCCGATAATTCTATCCGCTTCAAGCCGAATTGATGAACAATCGTGTGGATTCTTTGCCAATAACCAGATAAAGCTTGTTAAAGCCGATGCAACCGTGTCACGGCCAGCTAATAAAAAGCTAATAACGATGTCTCTCAAGTATTTTTCATCATTTACAGTACGCATGAAACGAGACAAAAGATCTTTATGTGTTGAGATCCCCATTTTACGCCTTTGCCTGATCACCTCTAGGGCTAAAATATCGATAATCTTGATGGCTTCTTTTAATTGCTTCTCGCTTCCCAAATTCAACATCCGTTTGATTTTCCAAACCATCGGAGAAACAGTCATCGATCTCTCAGCTGACAATTTTGATGCTAGATCAAATGCTGACATAGGTAAAGACAACTCTAGACATCTGGGGTCTAACCCAAAAGAAAATTTACACATGATATCAAATGAAAATCTTCTAAACACGTCTTGTAAATCCAAAACTCCATCTTCTTTACCTGCGACTGATGATAATAGTGGGATAAGCCGGTTTTTGATCTCTTGATTAATAATCTCGAAAGCACACGATCGTATCGAAAATCTGTCGAGCTCTAAACTCGCCATATTCTTCTGAAACCTCCATAAATCACCATCAACGCTGAATATACCTTGACCAAGAAAGTCGCCTAGAATCATTGAAAAGGGTTTTCCTTTTGGGAAATTATCAAATCTTGTTTTGAGCATGTACTCAACGTTATCCGGGTTAGCAGTTATCGTGTTGCCAAGTACATGAATGTGAACAGTCTTGCTCGGTGATTTGCTTAAAAGATGAGCATACCAATCACAGAGATTATCAAACTTTTTGAACCAACTCATCGTCATATAAGCATAACAAATCTCACAGTTGCACCAAAGCTTTAGCTTCAGCAAGTAGCGTAAGAATGAAAAAAGAGAGAAGATGATGACAGTGATAATCAAATTAAGAAGGAAGCAAAACGAGTAGTCATAGAGAGTATGCAAGAATTTCAAAGTTTCGTGCTCCATTAATGGATAAGATAAACAGATGATCGAGAAAGTGCAAAATGAATATTAGAACATGAAGACACCAAATGAGAGAGAGAAGAGCGTAATTGAAGGTGATTCCTGCATTTTATATTATTAATCACAACCTTCTTAAACTCTTTTAGTGCGCTTACTAATCTGTAATCTTTGGAATAAGAATAAATTAAAATTGAAATTAGTTTAGGAATCAAATGTTCATTCTTAGTGTGTGGGTCTCATACATGACTTCTATTTTTGTCATTATTTTAACAAGTAAATATTAAACTCATCCAAATTTTGAATTTTGAATTCCAATTCTAGGTTAGTAAACACACTCTCAATGTCATTCATTGTTTAGAAAAAAAAAAAATTGCTCTAAATAAGAAGACTATAACAAATTTAGTATGAGAATGAATTGGGACCTGGTGTGCTAAAGAACAAAGTCAGTTACTGGTGACATCTTCGTTTGTTAACCAAGATAATTTTGTATCGATATTCATTCACGCGATTTTATTCTCACCCGTTCCCACCAAGTTTACTTTAGTGAATAAAAATCGTGAGAAAATGTTTGGGCATCCGAAGTTTACTAAAAGCAAGACACACCAGATTTGGAACGAAAACGTGAAGAATTTTCAAATATAAAATAATTGTGTTATTGAATTCAAAGCATATTAAAAAACCTTCATTTACATAAAACAATCAAAGAGTAAAATGACAATGAAGTATATGCAGGATTTAGTCTCCATAAAGATTTGACACATTATGGTAGATTATCATTTAATATCTTTACCATGCAAATTGGTCAATATATCTTGCAAATTTATGTTTTGGATATTTAGAAGGATCTTCACTATATTCTTTTCTTTTTGCCTCTTATAATCCTCTCTTAAGCTAGCAAAGAATTTTTATATATTTAAAATTTATTTTAAGATATTGTAAATAGTTGATAAAGAAGTAAAAATTCGTATCATTTTGTGTCAAGGAATCATTTTAGCTAGTAAATACACCATTCACACCATTCTTTTATTAAGAAAAATTTTCTCGTCATGTTTGGTAAATATTCTTGTTATTCTTCTCGAGGAAATCTTTCAACTTTATGTGCTATCCTTTTTATAGCAACTAGTGTACTGTCAGTTTAAGGCAGTTTTTCAAATTTTTATTTCCTTCCATTCCTATTTCTTGTACCATCAAATCTCAATTTTTTTTTTTCACTACTTACAATTTTCTTTTTAAAGACTTTAACCTGACCACTTAATACTCGATGCTAGAAAAAAGGTGAGAAAATTTGGTGTAACACTTCCTTTTTAAGAAGTGAACGTAAATTTTTTTAGAGGGTTAATGACAACTATCTACTTATTCAAGGGATAAAATGGTTATTTTTATTTTTTTGAAGGGCATATTTGTAATCGAACAAGTAACTGTATTAACGGAGAACGGTTGCCGAAATCTAACTGAAATTTTTGTTGGATATGGACAACACGATGACACAGAGACGATTGGCGGTGGTTGTGTGATGTGACGACGATGAATGGAAAGGCGGTGGTGCACCCTCTTTGGGCTCAATAGACGTCATTCTAGGTGATAATTGACGACAGTGATTGGATGGCTGTGACTGGAATCGTCTAAGAAAGTCTTTTAGTTGACTTTGTGACTTCATTAACCGTTTTGAGCTTACAATAAGACTGAGTTTGTTCGGGATTGCTTAAAAAAGTAGTTAAAATCTGTAATTTAAAAAAAAAAAATTTATTTGGTTGAATTAAAAAGTGTAAAAAATTTAATTATTTTTTTTTAGAATATGCACTTCTAATTTTTATTTACATTATTATTTATATAAAATCTATTATTCTTTATTTTTTTTTTCAAAAACACATTGTTTTTTTATTTTTCTCACTAAATTCATTTATCAAAATTTTTAATTAAAATATTATTATTAAATGTATGTATTTTATATAGGCTTTTACTTATTTGAATATCTTGATGTATTTATTTGTTTATGGTGCACAATTATTATGACTAAAATTGCATAACTTTAGGAATCAATTATTTCAAAATAGAATGATTATTATTCTTTAAATGTTTTTTGACTATAAATTTTTAAATTTGACTTATAAATTAGAAAATATATACTTGCATTCCATATAATATCAGCTATAATGAAATTCATATTAATAGAATTTTTATTTACATGTATAGGTGAAAACTATTTTATTTATGTTTATTTCAAATATTTTGTTATTTATCAATATTTAAAAAAAGAGGGTACGAATGTGGAAGTATTGATTTTTAGAAGTTTTTAATTTGAACAAAAAACTTATGCTTATGTTCAGATTTTCGATAAAAACAAAATTTTATAACTTTAGGCATTCAACTTTATTCAGATTTCTAACATTTTCATATTTTAGTAAAAAAAATATATTTATATAATCATTCGTTTGTGTCTTTGACAATGCAACTATATAAAATTTGGTGGTTATGATTATTAAAATTAAGTTAAAATTGTTTACTTAATATTGAATACAAATATCAAAATAAAATTTGCTATTTATAATTTTTAAAAAACCTCACAATTTTTTTTTTCCATTTTTAAATAGATAGATTTTATCTAATCATCTAAAAGGATATGATATGTTAAATTACTGGTTTTTACATATATGTGTTCAAAAGTTATGAATTAAAAAAAAAATCATTGAGAATCAATACAAATATCTAAATAATTTTATTTAACTACAATTCTAAAAAAATTCTACAAATTTTATTTATTTTCAAATGTGTAGAGTTTATCTATATTAGTTTTGCCAACATGAGATTAATGAATCAATTCTCCCCACAATAATCTTGAAGGAGAATTTCTTTAATTCTCACCAACTTTAGATATATATATATATTCAAAAGTTATAAATAAAAACAAGCATGTTTTTTAATTTAATTCTCAAAGAAAAAAATGTTATATTTTTATTTTTAATTGTAGATTTATAATAAAATCAAAACCATAATACTTATTTTATTTTAAAAAATAAAATTATAATAATAATATTTATTTAGATCGAAAAAATTCTAACTCAACCCAATAGTAATAAATTTTGGGTAGAAATATTTTTAATATAACTCAACCCAATTAAAACTGAAATCAAACTCAAATTGTGGTTTAGTTTGGATTGCAGATTATGAGTATTTTTATCCAAAAATAACTTTTACAAATAAAGAAAAGAATGTGTTTTTACTCGTATCAATTAAATTTTCAAGGCCTTTATTTATTAAAAAAGTCAAATATAAAATAAAATAATTTAAAACATGTAGTTTTTAAAGAATATTTGATAATTATTACAAATTATTTTTTTTATTGATTTATTTACTCTTGTTGTAAATCAACCAATTTTTTTGAGAAGGATGATACTGGATATTAAGAAGGAAATGCAATATCGTCCTTTGATTCTTGTCACATACATTCTTTAAATACGTCAATGTATTTTATGGACTCAAGGAATGTTTTCTTTCTTTTTTTCCTTTTTAAATTCTAAAATTCAAGTATTTTAATGATTTTAAAACTGTTTATTTTCAACTTAATGATAATAAAAAAAATTTAAAGATTTCAATTTAAACTTAATATAAATGTTTAATTCAGTTTTTGTTATATTTATTTTTAACAGTTTTTTTTGTAAATTTTAGTTGCTCTATAATCATATAAAATTAATAATTCTTACATCAAAATATTATGCATAAAACAATTACATATCATTTAAATTTATTCATACATATTTTTATACAAAAGTCATAAATTTTAATGACTACAAGAAAACAATCCTCAATAAACATCAAAATCATAGTATGAACAACCACTAAACATAATGCTTAATATTATTGATGCTTATGTTGAAATTTCTGATCAAATTCATGTTGCAACACAAACAAAACCTTGTCTCTCTATAATTTATTCGATCGCTGACCAACGAACTGACTACTGAAGTGATTTCCTTTGCTACCGATTAATTTCCGTGAAATCTGAAAAAGAAAATAATAAAATTATTAAGCCTCTAATAATTGCATCATGCATTACGTAATATCACCATCACAGACATCACATAGAACAGATAATGCTCCAATTAATTGGATAATAAGCAATTTCGTCACCATGAATTTTCTTTCCTTCGATCATTTCTTCTCATATAAAAGAATTTCTAAACATGTCGAGAGATTAGATGCTAACTTTCCCTATATACAGAATAATATTAATCCTTTAATCGACCATTGATCTAATGTTTATATTGATCTTTTGTATACCGAGAGTAGAAATAACTTGATTTAAAAGTAGAAACTGTAGACTTTCTTAAACTCTCATTTTTCAAAAATTAATAACGATTTAGGAAGGTTTCCAAGAAAAACAAAATTGTTATCAAATCATAATATTATGAAGTACACATGTGCAAGAACAGTATGCGATCCACCAATAGATTCGGATGTTCCTGAAACAGAAACTAGTTAGTTCCATCATATCCGAGGCTGCCACGCAATGGAAAGCACTTGTATTTCATTTTATGTGAAAAACAATATAAAATTAAATCATTTGCAGAGTGGTTGGAAATTGGAAGCACGATCAAAGAGAGAATTATTGACAGATTTGCGATAAAGGCCTGCCACCAACTTCTTCTTGTTTGGAAGCCAAGCACATATTATACCTTATGACAAGTCAACACATACGCTTGTTTTATTTTTATACACGTTGAAAATATGTACATCCAGGAAAAACAAATACACAATATTTTCGAGAACCAGGAAAATGAATCCTGATACAATGTCAGGCCGGCTGGCCGGCCGGCCAGTAAATCTATTAATTAATTCTGTTGTTAAAAGATTTTGTCAGTTCTTTATTATTATTATCAATTTTTTGTTCTAAACTTAAGATTGTCAAGCTATAAATTAGGGTTTGAAATTCTTTCAAAGGTAATTGTGTTATCATTCGAACTGTACTTGATAAAATTTCATCACATGTATCTATTTTAGTTGAAGAACGTACTAAAATCATCTATTTTAATTTTTTAATATTTTATATAACATATTGAGCATGAAAATTTATTACCTAAATTGATAAGACGAGGACAACAAGAATTTATGCTAATGATTGAATTTTTGTTCAGTCTTACTTTATTAGAGGGAAGGAATTGTTGAGAAGGAATCGTAGAAGCAGCAAGTGAATATTATCTCTTTTATTCTTTCTTTTTTCTTTTAATTTTTTTACAACTTATTAGGTGATACCCTTTTTTAGTTAAATATGAACATTAAGTTTAACTAGGAAACATATATTGACAATTTTATAATTTAAAGAAAGAAAAGAAGAACTGTTGGATAATAGAAGTCGTAATTAGAAAAAAGTTTTTCTTATTTGGAAAGATCTATTCTTTTTAGATTTAAGAAACAAAAATAATCTTTAAGCAAGATTACATTTTGATATAAATATGTGTTTGTTTTCATAATAGTGGCAAGCCTTGAATGCATTTTATAGAGCCTTTGTGTGTGATAATATTCACTTGTTCTTGGGTATGCTTGTTTTATTTTTTAAATTGTTCACATATTAATCTACTCTTTGAAGTAAAAATAAATTGGTTGAAATTGTAAATATACAATTTCTTTTTTGATAAACTTAAAGAGTTAGTTCTTATAAATATTGTGAAAACATTTTGATATTTTTCTTTAGAAAACAAAAAAGACATTTATTGGAAGAAGGATTTGTGCTAGTTGAAAGGAAATCAACATTATCAAGTAAAGGGATCTTGCTGAATTTGTTAAAGGGATTTCAACATCATTAAAGTCAGGAGAGCTCATTAAAATGAAGGGATCTTGATTTGTGAAAGAAGGGAAATTTTTTTGAATAAATCTACCTAAAAGATTCAACATAATGGCAATAATATAAAGAGGGGCTCTTTAGTTTTGTTTATGTCCATTGGTATTTGTATTGTTGTGATTTCTAAACCTAAAGAAAAGTGGACAAGTGCATCAGATAATTTATCAAATTACAATCCCAAGGCTCTCAACACCATCTTCAATGCTTTAGACATGATTAAGTTCAAGTTAATGTCAACTTGTAAATATGTAAGAAGGCATGGAACAATCTTCAAGTTATTATAAGGGAATTTCAATTGTAAAACATTTTAAACTTCAAATATTTGCTTTTAGATTTGAAAATTTGAGTGAGAAAATGATGAGTTACTTATTGATTTTAATTCCAAATTAAATGATATTGCTAATAAATCTTATGTATTATGTGAGGAATATTTAGAAACCAAATTGTAAGAAAAATATTATAGTTCTTTTAGAAAAGTTATAAGCAAAAGTCATAACCAATACAGAAAGCAAAGACATTAAATTAATAAAGGCTAAAGAACTAGTATAATCTTTTTGAACTTTTGATATGAATTTGACGCAATGAAAGAATGAGAAAAGTTTAGCCTTTCAAGATGAAGGATGATGATGAAAAAGAACCAGACATTGCCGACTCTAAAATAATTGACCTTCTCATGAAGAATTTCAATAAGATTCTAAAAGATTGGTATAAAAAAAGAAAGTAAAATTCTGTAATTCCTTCAAAAGGTAAGTCTCCTATCAATTTCTTTGAAAATAATAAAAAAAGAGGTATTCAATGCAGGGAATGTGATGGCTTTAGATATATACAGATTGAATGTGCAGATTCACTCAAGAAGAAATCAAAAGCTATGAATATCACTTAGATAAGTAATGAATCAGAAAAGGAAATTTCAAAAAGTGTAAATAATTACATTGCTTTTAATATTTACTCACATTCTGAAAAAAATAAAAAAAATTTTGTGAAAAGTTATTCAAACTCAACTGTATATTATTATAAACAAATAATATAGTGATGAATGAGCATCATTCCCATGGAGATTGATTATTCGTGTCCTAAATAATAATTTATACTATTCTAATTTTCTCTTAATAAGTTAAATAAAGAGATAAGTGATGCTAAAAATAACTAACAACTAAACAAAAGTAAGCAATGTAAATGATAAAATGAATACGAGTAAGAGTTCTAGGAATATAATTTTACCTAAACTAATATGAATTAATTTTGCATATTCTTATTATCAGAGTTTAAGATTATGGTCGATAACTGAAAATTTTAAAAATATCATTAGTACATAAATTTACTATATTCTTAAGTAAATTAAAATAATTAAATAATTAATGCATTGACTACACTAGCATGCAAGTATATTTTTATCTTACTTAGACTTAATGGTATTTAACATTAGATCATAAGTATAAATATCTTTTTTTTGGATAGTAATATGTAATAAAACATCTGACTAGTATCCAATTAATTAAAAGCATTAAGAACAATAAAAAATACTCAACTAATAATCAAAATTTTCATTTAATTCAAAAAGACAAAAAATCAAAGCATCTTAGTTCAACTACATTATAGCTCATAATTAAAGAACTTACTTCATTACATAATAAATAAAACTATTATGATTAAGTTCAACATTAATAAAAGAACAAAGAAAATTAATTATTTTTAAGTTGCTAGATAGTTGTCCTTAGATCCAAGCTTCTTTTTTTTTTTTTTATATCTCTTTCTCCATTAGAGGCTTCCTCTTTATTAAGGTGATGTCTTTCATTTGTAAAGAAAGAAAGTCAAGCAAATAAATAAAAAATATCCATGTCAATGCACTATGATGCTGACTTTTTGGTATCGCAGCATCCATCCTTAGCAAACTTAAAGTTGTGACCTTAAAGAATTAAAGTCGTGGTGTGTGAAGCTATTATTTACTCCTTTGCATTTTCTTATTTTGAAGCTAACATGATATTGTTCTAGGCTCAAATATTTTATTTATGATATTTCATGATTTTGTAACCTTGTTTTATTTTTTACTTAAAATCAAATTTCAATAATGTTTATATGCTTGAACAAAAAATGCGAGCATATATTCATAACTCTCAAAAATTTAGTTAAAACTCAAGTAAAATTCATTCAAATTATGAATATACAGTTCTTTTATACATATTCCAAAATTAAAGTTTTTACTAACTCTCAATCAAAAGATAGAGAAAATTTTAAAACTTTAAAATAAGAAACGAATAAGCATAGGTACTGTTTATTATCTTTAAAGGTGGCCTTAAAGAGCTCATTTAAATGCATAGTTTAATTAAACTTTTCAAGCCGTCTATATGCATGTCTTTTACCTAACACACTAATTTTTCTCCTTACTGTAGATCCCTCAATTTTGTTTTTATGTGTGTACGTATGTATAGACATAACATAATCAACCATTCTTAACTTGAATTAGTTCATGCAAACAAGTTGGAAAGAATTTTAATTCTAAATATGGCCCTTTTAAAATTCTATAACCTTGTTTGTCTTATCACTTTCCACTAATGTAGACAAATCAACACCTCAAAGATTAGTAGGAGTTTATTAGCTTGTACTATATGGCTAAGGTAATGATGGATAAATGGATATTTATGTGGCTCATATCACTCTAGGCATATAAATTCTACCGATTCTTTTTGTGAATCTTATTTTGACCCTTCACTTGCTAGCCATATATTTGATTTCCATTTTTTTTTGTCATTCACACATTTGATTTGCTTCATATCTTAACAAATTCATCCTCTATTTCTTTTTGATACATGGGAAAGAATGTAGAAGATCAATTTTTTTGAAACATCAGCAATAAGTATATATCTTAAATTCAGCACAATTTTCATATGTTCTTAGAAGAATTATATGCCTATAAGTGAGGGGACAAAATTTAAAGATTTATGTCAAAAGCTAGGCTTATTATGTGGGTGATAAAGAAATGGACTCATAAGGCTTAATAAGATAACTAGAGATATTTAAATTAATGTCGGCTTCAAATGGGCTCAAAAATTCAAATTATGGCCTAATTTATTTACCTAATATACTATAGTCTAGAATTTTCCCTCAAGTACTAATCAAGCAAGTTCTAGGTAATATAAGGTGCTACATTAACATGAACTTTCTTCGACAAATTAAAATAATTAGATCTTTATAGCTTTGTGCTCCAACTATATATGTGAGTGTGTCTCTGTATGTGTGTGTGTGTGTGTGTGTCATGGAATCACAAATGAGGAAAAGTTAGCATTCAAATTAAGCATAAATCTATGCACATTATTATTCATTTTTAACATATCTCTACAATGGTTTGATCAAACTTTTTCTACCATTGGCATTGCATTAGTCCTCAACATGTTTATTCATTTCAATATTCCAACAAATTACTTAAATAAAACTACCTAAAACCAACAAACTTAATCAAACACTAAAACGACAAGTTAAAACTAATAAAGGTGTAAAATAAATAACAAATAAAACTTAAAACAAGTTGCATTTAGTTTGATTAAATAGAACAAAAAACATAAAACAAATGAAAAGAAAAAGTGTAGAAAAACATCCCTAAACAATAAAAGATCAATTATCCTCATCTTGCTATTTATGGCAATGACTTTCTATACATTTAGAGGCTAGTTTAGGGGGAATTGAGAAGCTAGTGAAAAATGCGAGATGTTAAACTTGTTTTTCTCTTTTTTGTGTACGTGGTGTCACGGTGTTAGTGATTTAGTTTTTTACATACTTTTTGTTTCTTATTAGCATTGCAGCATTAGGATATTAAAGCTGCAGTGCCGAGTTTTGGAATTTGACAATTTCTCTACATTCACCTCACTAAAATTTGTCCTATTATTGTTTATTGCCTTAATGCAAACCCTAAAAATTTAATCTTGAAATTCCAATAATTAGTTTTGAGATGCAAAAAATGAATTTTATAACCCAATAACTTAAATTAAAATTAAAATTAAATTAAATTTAAAATAGTGTCAAAAGTTTGTTAATGTGATTTAAGCATGTGAAAAGGATGCATAACATGTTATGGATATAAAATTAAGTTTAATTAGGTTTTTGTATTGTTTTATATTCTTAGTGTGTTTAGAAATGTTATATGGGCATATATTTCAATTAAATACTTTTTCTTATTGTTTTAAAACTTGTTATTCCTAGCTGTTTTAGGGTTTCAATTATAAGCCTTATATAAAAGGGTTTAAATGATATTTTAAAGAAAAATTAGATTTTAATCAATTAAAATTGTTAGAATTACTCTTAATATTGATCTTGAATTTTGTTAGCTTATATTTCTTAAATCAATTCATTTAAGTGTCGCTTTGATCTTTTATACTCTTACGTTTGTAATTGATCCAATTAGAATGTGCAAAGAATCCTTGTCAAAGGCTAAAGTGACTGCATATATTCCCTCAAACTTAGTTCTTTGCATGTAATAGTTAAACAAATAACATAATAAAAAATAAAAATAAAATAATTAAACAAAACCCAAAGAGTAATATTATAATGAGGAATTAAAGTTATAAAACTAGTTAATTACCTAACAAGTAGTGCTTTATTTATATTCATTAGTCATATTGGTTCACAATTATTATAGTGAGATTAGACCAAGATAATGGTTTTCCTACTATCAAAACCACCCTTCAAGTACAGTTCAATCTTTGCTCATTTACCTTAAATGTTTAAGCATTACTTTGCATTTCCACATTATCTCTTTTTTACTAAGTTATTTTTATCTCTTAAATTATCTGTGTAAAATGACTTGCTTAAACATGTTACTAATAGTTTGGACTTGTGATTTGCTTGAAATGCTTCTTTGGTGCAATGATTAACCATATCAATTTAAAAATAACTCAGTACTTCACTTATATGCTTTATTACCTTAAAGGCATTAAATAAAACTTGTTCATCTTAAACCTTCAAAATAAGATGTCGTTTATGTACATTAATAAGAGCCTTTCTAGTAACCAAGAATGGTTAACCAACAATTATTGGAATTTCTTAATCTTAATCCATGTTTAAAATAACAAAGTCTACTAAAAAATGAACTAGTTTACCTCTAAGATATCTTTAATGAATCCTCTTAGATATTTGATAGATTTATTTGCTAATTACAATTAAACCATTATTAGTTTTGCTTCTCTCAAACCTAGTTTCTTAAATACAGATAAAGACATTAAATTGATTCTCACTACTAGATTACATTTATGTAACTTTGTCAAATTAGGTATTCACTATAGTATGAGGAATATTGACGCTATTAAGATTTCTCAATTTCAGTGATAGCTTTTTCTATAGAATTGTGTTAAATATGTGTAATAGTTTTATATTCTTTCAACTTTCTCTTATTAAAGAGAATTTCCTTGATAAACTTTACATAACTTGGCATCTCTTTAGAACATCAAAAAAAGGAATATTGATGTTAAATTTCTTAAATATATCAAGGAACTTTGAAAACTACTTGTCCAACTTTTGCTTTTAAAAACACTAAAGATACAGAAGTAGGGAACATAAGATAAATGATTTTTCAAAAGGTGTTTCAAGCTTGGCTTTTCTTCCTCTTGTTTATTGTAACTTATAGAATATTTGACTTTTTCAAACTATGCACTTTGCTTGACATTTATAATGCTTCTCTTGAATGATGCTGTCATCTTTTTACCACTACGATGTGTATTAACATTCACACACTTTTTAGGGTTTGTTTATGTGTTAAAATACAATGGAACTTAAGTTTTTTAGTTTGTTACATTAGCCAATTACCTTACCTATACCTCTATATTTTGGGTAAATATTGCTTGATTTTAGGTTTTCTCTAAATCTTTGTCATAAACTTAAAAGTACTTATAATGAGTTATTCTAATGCATCTTCTAAAGTACATTTCCTTTTAGTATTGATATTAAAGTCCTAATAACTATTGTTAAGATCCCAATGATGGTCTTACCATATTTTTATTATTGTTTTAGAATAAATTTAGGTAATTCCTCTATCTTAGATTATATTTATTGGAATATAGATTGTTTTTTCTTGTCTATTGTAGTTTTTCATAAATTGCAATTATTCATCTTAAGATGAGACAAATTGATTTTTTATCTAGCATTGAGCACCAGCATAGACTTCCATAACATTATTCATACAGTAAAGGTGGGATGTGAATGAAGTTCATTATTGAAAGAGCAAAAATTGTGATGAGATTGACTTTATGAATTTTAAACATTCTCTTTGGTGTAGAATGTTCAATTAACCTTCGATAGGCATTTAGGGACAATTATTATTGGCATTATATACGCATCATCATGTGTTTGTTTAATTAAAGCCCTTCTTGCTATTATGTCTACCACAGTTCTTGATGTGAACCCTAAGAATATCAATATTAAAATTTGAAGAATTATTTTTAAGATCCTAAGAATAAATCTTGAAATCCAATAACTTAAATTGCAATTCAAACCCTAAAACGGTTAAAATTTAGATTAAAAAACTTTGATATAATAATTAAAGAAATTAAGTACTAACAATAAAAGTTTTAACTAATGATTTACTAATCACAAACTAAAAGTATATAAAAAAAATTTGAACACCACAAGAAAATTTTTTTGATAAATTTACAAAATTATTTAAAAAACCAAAGAGAAAAACAATTCTCATAATTTTAATTGAATAAAATTTAATCTTTAGTCTTTTTCTATAATACTGTCTGAGTTATTTTATATAAAACTTATAGTTAAACCTTAAAATAACTGGGAATAAAAGTCTTAAAATAAAAAAAATAATTAATTAAAATATATGCTCATACGCCATTCCTAAACACATTAGAAAACTTAATAAAACATAATTTCATATCTCAAACATGTTTTGGATCCTCTTTACATGCTTGAATCATGTTGACAAATTTGACATTCTTTAAAACTCAATTTTATGCATAATTTTATATTTGATGTTAATCTTGAATTTGGTCCAATTTATATTTCTTTTATTAATCCATTAACCATCACTTTAATCTTATTCGGTCTTACCCTTATAATTGATCTAATTGGCATGTGTAAAGATTTTTTTTGAGATTATTGTTGTTAATTCATAACATTTCTCCTCTTTTTAAAAGTATTTGATTCTCGAATCATCACTTACATTAAAAGGAGAAAAATCAAAAATGTTAAAAGTAATACCTATATTATACTCACCTAAAAAATCCAATTTATATACATTATCATTGATTCATTTAAGAACTTAGAATGAACAATCTTCCTTAGGTTGCAATTTAGACCTCCTTTTAGCTAGAAATTTTTTCTTCCTCATGTGCAATCAAACTCAATCATTAGTTCAAAGATAACTTGTTAACAACCTTGATTGGCTTTAGTCACATATTGTTTATTCTTTTTCTTATTATGTTGTTGAACACTCTTATGTAGTTTCGTCACCCTTTTAGCCTTTTTTTTTTATCATGAAGATTATTTCTTTCATCAATAAGTAAAGGCAATAAATTTAAAAGTGTTAACAAATTAAAACTATAAACAATATTAAATACTAAATAATTCATAGTGGCATGAATAGTATTGTACGCAAATTCAATAAACAATGAATATTCTTCCTAATTTTTAAAGTTTTTTTGAATGATAGTATGTAAAAAAGTAGTTAAAACTCTATTTACTATCTTTGTTTACCTATCCATTTATTAATCACAAGTTGTAAAAAATAACAAATTAATTCCTAACTGATTTCACAAAACCTTTCAAAAATAATTAAAGAACTTAACATCTTGATCATACGCAATACAATACTTGTTGGAACACTGTAAAGTCATACTATCTCCTTAAAGAATAATGCACAACATTGATTACATCATTGGTTTTATGATAAGGTATAAAATGTACCATCTTAAAAAACCTATAAATAACAATAAAGATAAATCTCTATCCCTTCTTGGCCTAGGTAAGTCTAAAAAAATATACATAGAAATGTCAACCCAAGGTTTATTTGGTACGGGTAAAGTTGTATATAAACTATGAGGTAATATCTTGGATTTAGCTTGCCTGCATGTAACAAATCATGCATAAATTCTTTCTACATCATGTTTTATCTTCAGTTAAAAGAAATGCTTTAGTAACACATTTAAAATCGTTATAAAACCAAAATATTGTATTAAACCTCCCCTATGTGCCTCATGCACAAATAACACCTATATAGAATTATTAGATATTTAAAATTTATTCTCTCAAAGCAAGTGTCCATCTAGTCTATAAAATTTTTCACATGCCCATATACACTAGCAAAGTTTGCATCATGTTGCCAAGTCTCTAATGCTCCTAGTAAAGCATAAAGCTATTTATCATATATTGGGTAGTTCAATGCAAAATCAAAATAATTCCATTACCTATTCTTGACATATCACACTTAATGTCAAAAGTTTTTAAAAGGTTATGTAATGGTAACAAAAGTGTAAAATATAACATTTTTTCCATTGAATTCAATACATGCTCTTGTTCATTACCTCACTTAAACCCAATTTTTTTTTTCTTTTTTACATAATTTCAATGACTGGTGTAGCTAATGCAATCCCTAAAAAAATGCCTATAAAAACTAACCAAGCTATAAAAACTCCTTACCTTAATAATGAACTTAATCATTTGCCATTCTTCAATAGCCTTGACCTTTTTCTTATTTACCTTTATTTTTATTGCACTAGAAATAAAAGTTATAATTTAAAACAATTAGGAATAAAAGTCCTAAAATAAAAAGAAAAAATAATTATTTAAAATATATACCCATTTATCATTCTTAAACACACTAAAAAATCTAATTAAAACGTAATTTCATATCAAAACATGCTAGACATCCTCTTTACATGCTTGGATCATGTTGACAAGCTTTTGACATTCTTTAAAACTTTATTTTCTACTTGATTTCATCTTTAAATCAATCCATTAAACACCACTTTAATCTTCTTTGCTTTCACCCTTATAATTAGTTCAATTGGCACATGCAAAAATTATTTATGAGCTTGTTGTTGTTTATTCATATTAGTTTTTATTACATCCCCTAATCCATTGTAGAAAGCCTGAACTTGAAGTTATTTTGAAAGTCCATGATAAGGGCATCTTTTTAATATGTCCTTTTAACTTTGTCAAGCTTCATATAATGATTCCATATCATGTTGAACAAATGTGGTAATATCCTTTCTCATCTTTATTACCTTTGATGGTAGAAAGAGCTTAGCCAACAATTAAGAATGAGAATAAACTCAATATAATAGCATTATCAAAGATACCATTGTTTTTAAAAGTACCACTTATCTTTAAAAAACTTGAGAGATATGTGATACTTTCAAAGAGAAAAATTTTTCGTGGCAAACATATCTTTATTGACAATTATAGAGATGTTTTACTAAAAGAATACCAAATAGGCAAATTGTTAGGTTTTAAAGTTGGTATTTTCTAGAAATATATGCTTGTTGCACAGTTTTTGCAACAAATTGGGCAATTTTTTAAAAATTTTGATTTTATTCTTCATATGTAAGAAATTCAAATTTTCTAATTATTTTAGGTTAAGTATGGATTTCAAGCTTAACTGCAAAACTTATAATGACATTTCTACAACTCAAAAGAAAGAAGAATTATAGGAAAACAAGAATTATAATTAGGAAAGATTTTTTTCTATTTAGAAAGATCTATTCTTTTTAGTATTAAGAAACAAAATCTTCTTTAAACAAGATTGAAGTTTTTGCTATAAATATGTGTTTATTTCCATAATAAAGGCAAACTTTGGACATGTCTTTCATAGCCTTTGTGCTTGATTTTTGTTCTTTGATCTACTTGTTTTACTTTCCAAGTTGTTCATGTATTCATCTATACTTCAAAGTAAAAATAAGTCAGTGAAAATTATGAATATGTAATTTTATTTTGATAGACTTAGAGAGTTAGTTTACTTAAGTGTTGTAAAGGCATTTTTTCTATTGTTCTTCGAAAGAAGAAATTTGCACTAGTTAAAGGTAGTTCAATGGCATTAATCAAAATGATCTTGTTGAAACAATTATAACATCATCAAAATAAGGAAAGCTTACTAAGTTGAAGGGTTTCTATGTGTCAAAGCAAGGGAGTCTCATTAAACAAGTGCATCTAAAATATCTAAAACAACGATAATAATATGAAGAAGAAGTTTTTAATTTTGTTTAAAACGATTAGTTTTTGTATCATTTTGATTCTTTTAATATATTATTTTCTTTAAGCATTGCCTTATGGAATGTAAGATTGAAAATTTTATATCATGTTAAAATTGCTTATCTCTTTTAATTGCATTATGGTGTGTAATTTTAGTTAATTAGATAAATTAATTAAAGTTGGTAAGTACTTGCTAAATGAATTTAACACTATCTTAGAGAAGATATTTGATTGTAATCATATTGTTTGATATAGTGGAAATCAATTTTGGATTATAGTCCTATAATTTTTTTCATTGTGGATTTTTCACATTAAAATTGGTGGCTTTTTTATGGTTGTTTGATTTTATGATAATTTATTTTTATTTTAATCAAAAAAGAGAAACAAAAATTATTTCACAAACACATTTTTTTAATGGTTCCTTCCAATCAAATCGTATCAGAGCATCATTAACTTGTTAAGGAACTTAATGTTTCATTTGAGGTTCAAGCACATTAATATGAGATACCATTAGATGCATAATATGCTAGAAATGAAACTACTGTAACTTTAAAAGATTCATACAACTAAGAATGGATCAAATATAATGACTAAATAATTACCTAGAGAAAAGATTCAAGCATGTAATGAAAAAAAACCTAGCTTAGCACTTTGCCCACATGAAACAAAAAGGGCGAGATTTATTGCGTTAGTTTCTACCTTATGTAAGAGTTAATCTCATAAGAATTAGGAATTCTTAGGTAAAATAGTTTTCTAATCAAAATGAATAAAAGGAATTATAATCATAAATGAAAAAAAAAACCTATGTAAGATTAGAAGAAGGAAAAAAAATAAAAGTATATATAAAGAGTTACTTGCTTTAACTTTTGAATATAGAAAAGCCCAACAAAAAACACACACACACACACACACACATACAAAGTGTGTAGAGATAAAAGAAACAAGGTTGGAAGGGAGAAGAAGTTGCTAGTGAGACCTTTTTTATTTTTTTCTTATGAAAAGCTAAGAATATTGTCTTGATGTTGTGAGTCTCTAGTACTATATTGGAGAAGATATTTGATTGTAATTCTATTCCTCGACATGGTGAAAGTTATTTTAGATTACAATCTTGTAGTTTTCTCTATTATGAGCACTACAACCAAAAAGTAATTATGTCACATGCGTTATATATGGTTGAGGTAAATTGTCCACATACACCATGCTTGAAATATATTAAGGAGTTGTAGAAAATCATTATAATTTATAATTGTAATAAGTTTGTTATCAATGATAAGCAAGCAAGTGGTTAAAATTATTTGACACCAATTATTATTTATGTTGTGAGTAAAATTTTGAACTATACCCTTTACCACCCTCAATTGCATGTTGTTGATATATACTAATCTACTACAACATGCTAACATGTGCTATAAATTTTTGCCACTATAACATACCACCACTTATGAATGTACATGGCTTATAGGTTGTTTGTGATTGTAGTTTATTATCAATGAAATTAAATTTTGATATTTGAATGCAATATAACAAATTAACTACAAAGTTTATCAAAAATATAAGGCTATTATTTGTAACTTAATATTTTCAACTATAGGCTATCATTTGTACATAAAAATTGAGTATTGTTTCACCAAAAAAAATTATGTATCAAGTATAGACAAAACTAATACTAAAATAGTGTTTATTTCATAAAAAATTATATATCAAGTATAGACAAAACTAATACTAAAATATTATTTGTTTCAAAAAAAATAAGCCAATCACCATTGCATGGGATTCATTAAGGTATTTATGTGCATTATTTCAATTTTTCCAAAAACTATTTTAAATCTTTTCAAAGTTATTTCATGCATTTTTTATTGATGTTACAATTTTTAAAACATATTTTAAGTTTTCTATTGTGTTTTTTAAAATATTATTCATCATTTGTTTTATTTATTTCAATTTTTTTCCTTTATTTCAAGTCTTATAAGCTCAATTTTAAGTCTAACACACCAAAAAAGTAAAAAGAATGCAATGATACCCATTAGTACTATAGCCAACTCCTAATCACAAATCAATAGTAGGTTAATATAAAGTAAGACCCTTTAAACTTAGAGTTATCTTTTTTTCTATCCAAACTTTTCAATAATTTAGACCGAGTACCATATAATGGACAAGTGATTGAGATCAATGAATGCAATTTCAGCTTCTACAACTATTTCACCCATGTTACACCAATGTAGCAATTTACATCTAACGTTTTTAATGAAGTCATTTTAAAAGGTAGCATTAAGTAATTATAACAAAATCAAAGAAACCAAAAATAAACAAAAATAAAAAATTATTCATCAACAAACATAAGAATAATTTGCAAATGATTGATTAGAAAAATTATTTAAGAAAACAATGCAAGAGCTTCTTTTCCAACATTGGGATTTCCTTACGAATTTTCAACATTTTCATCAAACTACCAAATGACAAAAAAATTAGTGTTTGTTAAATACCTAGCTAATACCCATAACAAAATTTTGTTAATGTGCAATGAAAAAAGTAACTTAATTGTATGATTAAGTATATTTGGTATATTCCCCATATAATACAAGTTAATTATTCAACAGATGTTAGTTCTTAATATAACTGTATCTAGGTGTAAATTTAAGCCTACAAAACCTAACTGTATCAATTTTATTTAGCATTAAAGAACCCATGAAATTGGAGAAAGAAAGATTTAGTAGCAAAGATTTAGTAGCAAAGAACTAATTATTAAGTAAAATCTAGTCTATACAAAACTAACAGAATAAAATCTTCAAATGTAACTACATACAGATAACAAAGATTGAAATTTTCCTTCATAAATGACTAAACATGTGAGTGAATCACATAGATTTTTTTTTTTTTTGTAATTGAAGAATAAAAACATTAGAATTGAAAGAAATTACACTACTAAAAGGAAAGGTGAAAGGTTTAGAACTTGTTGAGCTTTGTGGTGGTAGAATTTTGATTTTTTTTGTAATTTTCTATTTTAAAATAACTAGATACAACACAACAAAACAAGACATCATTCAATCATTCATTCAAACAAACATTAACATCTCTAATTCAATTTTCAATTTCTAAAATCACATAATTATGATTGGCATATACTCATTACTAAATTGTATATGACTTCTTCCCTTTCTTGTCCTCAACCCTAACTCTAAGTTATTGTAGCAAAACTAATTGACAAAAAATAAAGGGCAAAATAAACATTTTATAGTTCTGTCTTTGATTGCCAATACTTTTATTTTTTTAATCAAAGATATTATTAGCACACAAGGGTTCTTCCCAATCAACTATAGATTAAATAGTGATTCTTTCAATTTGTTTATCGATACAAATTTTGGTTCATCTTAACTCACATGTAATACAATAAAAGGCAACAACCCTTTTCTTTAACTTTTATGAATTAGATCCTTATAAACTGTCATGTTATTCAGTGCTATGGAATTACTTATTTGAATATAATTTATTTTTGTTACTCAAAAATTTGCAAAATATATCCCTTCACGTGCTCCATTATCATGAGAATAAATTTAATGGTTTTGTAACTATTAAGCTATGCAAAGTATACCTTTAAAATCACTTGTACAAACTTGTAGCCTTTCACTTGCTATTTTACCTTCAGATTGATATTAAGGAAATATATACTTCAAAACAAAGTAATGCTAATTTATAGAATAAAACATAAAAATTTATTTGCTATTTCATTACTTAAAGAACATTTGCTAAAGAATGTGTCCAACACTTAAATTTTTGTCATGAAACTAACATTAGGAAAAAATATAAAGTATAAATCAGTACACTTATGAAATAATCATTAGGACAATTACTAACCTAACAAATTATACAAAAAAACAATATAGTTTTGAAATTGTTACTTAATTGATAATATTACTTCAGAAAAGAAATCAAAGGCTTTCTTTGAACAATCAATTTTCCTTCCTGAATCTTTTACATTGTCTTTAGACTATCATATAATCAAAAAATGATAATTACTATAACACTAAGAATATAATAACTGTAACTAACAATTATGTACCAATTCATAATAAAGGAAAAAAAATTATTTGCCAAAAATGTACTTGAATTTTGTTTGTAGCAATTTATACTTTTCCATTTTGTTGTTTACCTTGAGATTATTAACAAGATTTGTCATATCTCAAAAAATTTACCAAGAACTAGTATTTATTTTAGGTTATAAAGTACACATGAAGAAGATTTGTTATGCTTTATAACACAGCATTTGCATTTGTTTCCTGGGACATTATTTAAAAAGATATATATTTATTCTATAATTGGTAAATTTATGTCAAATGAAATATTCAAATTTATTTTCTAAATTTTTCAACTAAAGAATATTTGTAAAATCATGTAGATCAATCTTTAGATCTTTGTCCTTTTAAATAATTAAAAAAAGTTTAATTAAAAGTTGTCTAATGAAGTCATCAATAATGAAATTGTTTATTATATATGTAATTATGCTAGCCTAATTCAAGGTCAATTTGAATACAACAATAGTTATATCGTAGAGCCAAGATTTAAGATCGTGTACTTCTTATCTTGGTTAAGTTGAATTTGCTTTACCAAACAACAAAGCTTCCACTTTTGAAGGAGTTGTTGCAAAACCTAAACCTTTGACATGTTCTCAATAGCTAGGTCTAATAAATTTTGCTACTATATCATTTCTTGTAGATGTAACATTTGTTTATAACAACCATCTTAGAAACCTTCTTGAGTTCATTATAGAAAATACAAAGACAATTAAATTTATAAGATATTTCATAAGTAAATTTAAACTACAAATTTATAAACTTGCCGCAAGTAAGACAATTGTCATACAATGTTCTCCCTAATCGATTCATTAATCAATGTCCCATCCTTGGGTGTATGTCTAACAATTTAAACTTTAACTTTAGTTATATAGCATTATAAATAAACTTTTATTTATAATTAAAGTACATTATAATATAAGTCTTACCATTTCTTCTTCTTTTTTCGTATATCCTTTTTGACTTAGATTATATGATAGATTATCCTTTGCTCACTTTTTTTAAAAATATTTTTCACTTTTTTCTATGCAAGTTCAATGTATAGACAACTAGATTGTTCAAAGTTTAAATTTTATAAAATCTAATTGTTGCATTTAGCTTACCTAAAATTGTGGAGATAGACGAAACCAAATGAATTCTTCCCATGCTTTTTTACTTGGAACATTATCAGGCTTCAATAATTGAAACATCAAGATGAGTTTTGTTTTTTAGTAGCTTTCTTATTTCCTTTTGTTAACTAAATCTTATATTACCTCAATGATTCATCCATTGCCCTTAACATAAGATACTAATAACAATCCTATTAGGAATAGAGTTATAATTTATGTCCTTAAAATCTTTATTGTAATAAAATTTTCTTTTAATAAATTTTATTTATATACATTATTGAGCATATATAGATATATTTATGTAAACCATTATTTATAAATATGTAATATATCTATTAGAGCATGAGATACTAATAAATAAATGATTTATTTATAAATAAAAGATTGTTCTCAGTCATTTATGAAATGAGCATATCAGAATTTAAGATTATTGTTTTTTTTTTTTAATTTAAAGTGAATGATTTATCTTGATCATTGAAGTAGAAATTTCAAATACAAAAACTAGTATATATTTGTTAGAAATTAAATTAGACTATTGTGAGATAAGATCTAGTTATATAATATCATTGATCTTAATTCACATAAATTTTAACAAGCTTAATTAATCTTAATCTTAAATAGATAATGAACTTGCATTTATATATTATGTATTTTGAATCACCACGAATTAAAACCTATTATATAGTCAAAGTCTCAATAACTTAGAGACATAACTTCATAGATCATGCGAACATATATTTGTAATATAAAATCTACACAAATAATGCTTGCTTAAACTATTTGCAATACTTGATTATTTAAATTTATTGCTATAGTTCATTTAATAAAATTATATATTAGATAATAATATTTATTTATAAATTTATTTACAAATATAGAAATATTAAAAACTATGGTTAGAACAATTTAGTAACTTAAGGTAAATATGTAATTAAATAGGTAGACATTTACAATAGACCTAATTTAATTATGAGCATTAAATAAATGATTGATCAAGTAGATACTATTAGTTTATGACCAAACCCAAAATTAATTTAAAAGAATTTTAAATTAAATAGACTTTATTACATATACATGATTTTTTTAGAATGTAGCCTTAAACTTTTAATTGAATAGTCTAGAATTAATTTAAAAAATTAAATGATCATGAGATGATTGGGCATAAGTCTTCTAAATTAAAATCTCTTTACTAGTTTAAACCCAACTCATAATCTAAATTAAATGTGTAGTCTATATAAAGATGTTAAAAGGTAAAAAGTTGTAAGATTTTTTTCTTTCTGCTCATCAAAGAAATACATTTTTTTATAAAAAAATATTGGTTCATGTATTGACCAAGAAACATACTCACACGCGAGAGTAGAAATTGAAAATAGCAAATAAGATATTAGCATTTTTGAGACACTTTTCTGATTCCCTGTAAATGTAATAAAACTAATAAATATTCTTCTATTTCATACCGTATTAAAATGAAAAAAATGTTTTTAAAATTCTCATATTCTAACAATTCCTCCAAATAGAACTATTTTTGCATTAAAACTTATACCTAATTAGATTTAATGTGACTTAAATACTAGATGAAAGCATTAATTTGAACTTTTCATGCATGAAAACATAAAAGTACTAGATCTAATGTGACTTAGTTTTTAAATATTCCTTCCACATCTTTGAACTTTTTTTTTCTACATTAAAACATAAGAGTACTGAGATTTAATGTGGCTTAAGTTTTAGATATTATCCCTCAAGTTTTAACTTTTTTTTGCAATAAAACATGAAAGCATAAAGATTTAATATCACCCAAATTTTAAATATTATCCCTCTAGTTTGAACTTTTTCTACATTAAAATATAAAAGTATTTAATTTAATATGACTTAGGATACAAATAATAGCAAATTTATGTAAACATAAAATGTATTAACTGCACATCCTCCCATTAACTTTCTTTGAAGAGTATTGGTATTGACTTTTAATCATTGTATGTCATAGTTACAAATTGTCTCATTAGAGTCCTTATAAATGTGCCCAACTTAATTAAAACTGGTCTAATAGGTTGACCCATCTCATTTTACTTAATACCACCATCTCTAGCTTTCTTCATAATATTAAAATTTTATTGTGATTGTCCCTTTCCCTTTCTTTAGCTTCAAATGACACAATATCTTAAGTAGCCATCAAGCAACTTATGGAAAAGGAAAATGAAAGATTAACTTTAAGCATTCACATGTTTATATATATAATAAGTTAATTTAATTTGCACATGTAAATAAGAATGTAACCAAAGAGAAATCATTAAATAGAAATAATGTATAATGTTATGTTTGTAAACATTAAATTACTATTTTAATTGTTTAAATAGATATACCAATTGGATGTATATAAAAAAATAGTTTCTAAGGTCAAATAGACATAATGTTTAAAGAGAAATAAGAGTAAATAAGAACGTATCCAAAAATTAACTTATAATTATGCTATAGATCAAATTACAATGACATGGAGTCATAATTAATTTATGAGGTCATATACCTGATGCTTTTAGAATAACATACCAATTGAAGTTGTAACTATCTCTAGAATAAAGCACTTTTTTGGCTTGTGAAGTAAGGATAAATGGGTTTCTTTCAACTCTATTTATACGTTGGTGGATGTCAGCCAATGTAAATCCATCTTGATGTTTGATTCTATTAGTACTAATTGCTTAATGACAATTAAATGTAAGAGCTTGGAATGAACAAAAATCTAACAAATAAATTTTTGATATAAACCTGTACGAAATAATCTTTTTTAGGATTGGGATTTACCTTTGGCACTAGAATCGTAAATTATTTCAACTTGAAGAAAAACCACACTATCTTGCATAGACATTTCATTGTGTATTGTATGAAAAGGAAATTTCATTGATAACATATGTAGAATACATCATTACTTGGTCATTATGCCAAATACAAGCCAGTTCAGTGTGTTTAAAAGATTAGAATTGCTATTTGAAGCAGTCATTTATCTATATAACAAGTGACTTTTATCAAATAAAACATATTCATTGATTTTTATAATAAATTAATTAAAAAATATAAGATGACTTTGTAAGCAAACCACAACATACATACAGCGAAATATTAAAAAAAATTATATGCTTATCAAGATCCATGCAACAAATTCTAATATTATATATATATAATGCAACATATTTGGCCATAATTTTGTATTAGGCTTCTTTCAAACCACAAATATAAATTAAATACTTCTGCGTCTTTATGATATCTACAATATTAGAATTCAACTTAGAGTGTTAGCTCTTATATTCAGAATATTGATTGTTTTTTGTGTTTTTCTCTCCTCAAAAGAAAATTCGTAAAAGCAAAATCCTAAGCATATCCAAAAAATATAAAATATCATATATTTATAATTTTATTTTAACATTCTAGTTTAAACCTAAACCATTGGGTTGAATTTTCTTTTAAAAATCAATCCATTTAATAAAGTATATACTAACAAATTTAGTTCAATTTTTATATGATAGGTTTAATCAAATCTAATATCCAAATATTTTAACGAGTACTAAAAAAATCAAACATTTTCTACATTAAGATCGGGAACAATAGTAATGTTAATTCATAAAAATAAATAAATATATATATATATATATTTATTTTTATGAATTAATATTACTATTATTTTTAATCTTAATATACGATCTAATAAATTATCGTAATATTAGTAATAACATTAAAATTCAATTTTGGTATTATAAGTAGTAAGCAGTGTCTAGTAACATATTACGATTACCTAAATGATAAGAATATCACTAGTTTAACATCATTTTATTTGTAATTAATATTATTATATAATTTAATTCTTTTGTCTTAAATATTTTAATTAAGCACGAGATATAAAATGTATCATCCTTGTATTATTCAATTTATATTTTTTTAATATCATGAGTAGACTTATTCTAACAAATAAAATTAATATTACATATTGATTTATTTGACAGCTATGCATTTTCATAATTTTACTCAATCAAACGACTCAAAATATCACTCCCATTATATAGAAAGAACAAATTCTATTTTGATTACATACATCCCTATAAACGATTTATAACATATCTGACTATTTACTTTATAATCTAACTTATTATGGATGACGTTTAAAAATATTAAATATATCATTCTTGATGTTGAAAATCATAGTAATCTCAAGTTTAAAGATTACATATCTATTGTCATTACAAGAATTGCTAATGACACTCATATAATGATTAATGTAGTATTGTCATGGTAGGTCATTCTAGTACATTAGTTCACTAACTTGTACTCATGTATTAACTTGATATTTTATATTATAACACACAATATATTATCATTAGTCACCATACATATTAGTCTTTATACATTATTATTACTCTATTCATAATAATGCTTCACTAAAAATATTTAAAAATAATATTTAACTAATTGAACCTATTATTTTAAGGGCACTGTTATATTTATTAAAAATATAGACATGTAATAATAAAATAACAAATGATATATAAATCGATAATGTCATAATATATAAAAATAAATAAATATACTAAATATCTAAAAAAATATTATTAGATTTAGGACATATACTAATAAACTTAACATTATTGAAAAATCATGTGGTGAAAGTAGTTGTATGCATCTTATTCAACAAAGATAGCTTGTTTACTAGAATTGAATCCAAATATTTAAGCTTCTCAATATGTAATCTGTTGACAATAACTACGTCAATATTTAGGTATGTCATCATTTAAATATATAACTTATGTCTTAATTTTATTATACTTACTCTATATGTGACACTACTTCTAAATTGTTAAACAAAATATATCGATAAACAATTCTTAACAAGTTAGAAAATTAGGTAATTGATATCTTTTTAGAAATAGAATGCCCATCCATAATGGTTTCATTTCCATAATCATTTCATCTTCATAATCATCATTTCGAGTAGGTCAATTACTCATATTTGTTACTTGTTTCATGTAATAGATAAAAAATTGCTTACACTCTTAAACTAAGTAACATTCTGATATACATTATTTTGGTCGTACAAGATATCTAACGTACCCTTTTAAAACTTTCATAAATCTATCAAACATGAGAAAACACATTACTTAAATATACGATAATAATTCCATCAATAAAATATTATAAGTAAACACTTAATAACATAATATAAATTTACATACCTTTCAAAAGGACACATAATAATATTGCACTAGACCATATAATCATGCTTCCCTAGTTAAATGAATTGAGATATAAACCATGATGTCAAAGAAAGACGGAGAATAATATCTTTTCAATGTGTACAAAGTCTTTGCAATCCCATCTTTTAATTCTTCCATCTTATTTATGTCAATTACTCTTGCATATAGTTCTTTAAAAAATACACACAATTGGAATGTAACTTTTATAGGATCATTAGGCAAAAGACTTCTAATAACCACAAATAATAATTGTTGAATTAAAACATAATAGTCATGTGACTTAAACCTAACTGATTTGGATTCATCACAACACATTTGCTAATATTTGAACTATACCTATTAGACAACCTCAAGTTCAACAACCTCTTACAAAAGAGTTGTTTCTTTACTTTTGCAAAAGCATGTAGAGTTATAAGTAAAATCAAAATTCTCTCCCTCCTTGTAAACATGAAGGTCATGCCTAATTCCCAACTCGTCTAAATCTTTGCAAGATTTAGTCCATCCTTTAATTTTCATTCACAACTAGCAATGTACCAACAATGCTCTCACATATGTTATTTCTTATATGCCTTACATCTAAGTTATGTAACCAACATAAATTCTATTATATAAAAAAAAATCATTATTTTTTAGTTTATAAATTTAAATATGAAGCATTTTAAAGAGCATATAAGAATAGAAATTGTTTGCAAAAATAACAATTTAACTCCTAATAAGGCATGATGAAAGAAATTGCCCTTTTCTTTGACATTCCAATTAAAGGCTTATTTTTTTCTTCCTTTTCTTTCCCCAATCATTTTCAATTGCATTACAAACTAATACAACTTCTCCGTCAATAAATATCCTTGGTTTTTTCCTAAACTCATCTTTCCATCAAACCATTTTTTTCTTCAAAAATCGTGATTATTTTAAAGAAATCACCTATGGTCCATGTACACATATTTTTTACTAAATGATAATCTTAAAGAAGATATGTTCACACCTTATATAAGACAAGCAACTTTGCCCTTTGTGGTACATCCTACCAATTTTTCATATGCTAAAAAATCATTAATAGTCCACAATAAAATAGCTATTAAATTGAAAGTGAATTATTAGATAAATCACAAACTTGTGCTTTTATATTCCATAACTCATTCAAATCCTTTATGTATGGCTACAAGTATACATCAATATCATTTTTTAGTTGTTTATGACCTAAGATTAACAATGTCAGCATAAAATTTTCCTTCAAAATGCATTTCCAAGGAGAAAGATTATATGTAATTAAAATCTTAGGCCAATAATTATATCTAGAACTCGAGTTACTAAATGGATTGAATCCATTTACAGATAAATCAAGTCTAGGGTTACGTGTATGTACTACAAATTAAGGCTATTAAATGGTCAATAATGTTCTACTCAAGTGAGTTAAGTAGATGTCTTATCTTACCATCATTACTTATATGAGCACATGCCATCTCAACTCTTTATTTATATCTGATTACCTAAACATTCTCCTAAATCTTGGAACTATAAAAAAGTAATACAGCATTTTTGCAAGTACTCCCTCACGAATATAGTTGGTACATTCATTTACTTTATATGGAAAAGAACCGCATTTTGGACATTTTTCATAGTGCTCTATTTGTTTTCTTAATAGTCAATAATCACTAAAACATGCACCTATTTTCTCATATCCAATGTCACTTTTAATAATCTTTTTACTGAATAAAATAAAGTGTGCAATATTTTGTTCTACGGTAAAATGTCTCTAATGATCTCTAGAAGTTTATCAAAATATTTATTAAATGTGCCATATGTAGTTTTAAGCTTATATAAAACTTTCACGACTGATAATTTTGAATACCTAGTACAACCTTCATGCAAAAGAGTTTCAACATCTTTTATTTTGTGTTTGAAATTCTTATCTTGTATTTCAAAGGTGAGTTTTGTGTAGCCATCATCTTGCATGAAAGTATCTTTATATATTCTAAATGTTTCCAAAATTCTAACATTTTTATTTTGTACAACAAAATTCGATTGTTCTCCATGATAAATCCAATTCATATACATTGGATCCATCCTACTAATGACCAAGTGTTCATATACTTTACCAATATGTTAGAAACATTGGTTTTGACCATGTCTGCAAAGGCAACTAATCTTATCTTGATTTCCTAAATTTTCTTTAGAGACTTTTACAAATTTCTTTGCACTGTCTTTATAATCTTGGGTAAGTCTATAATGTCAAAATAATAGAGCAATAGAGTTATTTTTAATGCTATTCTATACATAATACATAATTACTAACAATTTATTGAGTTAAGTGAAGTAATTAACCTTGAAAATTTTAGCCAATCATTTTCCATTGAACAAAGTTAATTCAAATAATCATAATAAAATTCCAATGATAGGCTATTTATAAACAAATGAAATAATTAGCAAACAATAATTAACTTTAACAAAAATAAGAACCTAAATCTTGAAAACATACTATGCATCTTGCTAAGAAAAAATTTAGTAGATAATATACATATATATAATAAAAAGTAAGTCCATTAACATATAGTAACAATAACATAGATACCTTAATTGCAAGACCACAACAACTCCACACTTAACAAGATAGAGGTGAGCTTAACTTTATTAATTTGATTACAACTTTAATTTTTATTCTATTTATATTACTTGCTAACTAGTTAGTAAATAAATTTAGTGTTTTATCTATTCAAATAACATTAAAAATAGTAAAAATTGGTACTTAGAGTTTAGATAAATAATCATCATAATAATGATACTTGACTCATCATTTTATTACTTGTTTATGATAACATACACTTGCATTATGTGATTCTATTACTTGTTTATGATAATGTACATTTGCATTATGTGATTTTCACAATAAATTTTTAGCACCATTGTCAGAGATTATTTTATTAATAATGTATAATATTAATACAAATTACTTTCAATTAATGTATGAGAAGGTTGCGTAGTAGTTAACTTTTACCTTTTGATCTTAAAATTGAAAGAGCTTGTCGACAGAATAGGAAATAAAATGGTTAAGTATCTTGGACAAGTAGAACATTGCACGACTATGCCATGCCAAGGATTACAAGTAACGTATTTGGTTTAACTCATTCAGTAGTTCAAGCAAATAATTTTGAGTCAAGCTAGCCATTATTCAAATGATCACAATGAATTAATTTGAGGTTTCATTGTATGATGCTCCTATGCTCATAGTTTAAGTTTTTTAAAAATTTGTGACATATCTAGGAATTATGGTATCATGGCTGATTCCATTCAACTTAGGCTATTTTCATTTTGAGACAAGGAAAAAGGTTGGCTTAATGATTTATCAATAGAAAACATTAAAACATGGGTAGATTTGGCACAATATTTTAGTAAAATGTTTTCCACTAATAAAGATGATAAAGATGAGAAGTGATAAGTGATATCATTACATTCGTTTAACACATTGTAGAGTTACTTTACAAAACTTACAAAAGGTATAACAAGATGTTGAGAAAATACCTATATCATTTTTTTTTATGATGGTTACAAATTCAAACTTTCTACAATGAACTAAGGAGTTCAATAAGAACTTTGGTAAATGCACAAGTAGAAGGTGCTTTAATGAGCAAGCCGTTTATTCTTTGCTTGAGAAAATAATTGCAAATGCTTATCAAAACTATTTGATTGTTTTACACCAAAGAGAGCACTTTTTATTCATGAAATGACAAAATTTTAGGTAGTAATATTGTTTAAGCAATTAGAGGTTTCAATAACTAATATCATTCACACCATACCTTTGGTATGTGCATGGTGTAGTGGAGCTTATACTAATACTCAACGCCAAATAGGGAATCTTTTTGCCTCATCTTAAGCTAAAAGTTTAATTTGTGAAAAATTTCAAAAGATAGAAGAACAATCTTTATTCCAATACATACAATTTAAGATGGAAGAAGCACTTGAATTTATCTTGCAATAATAATCACATATAGGAAGACAATTATAAGAATTTCATCAACAACCATTGGGATTTTGGTAGCAACCACTAGAAAAGAAGTTATCTTTAAAAGATGTATTACATAACTTACCGTGAATACTTCTTAGTTCATCACAAAAATTAAGATGACACTTTAAAGTCAAGCAGGATCTATTCAAAACCTTAAAGTACAAGTGAAATAATTAACGAATGTGATAAATAATAAACCTTAAGGTACACTACATCTCATATGAAAATAAATCCTAAAGAGATTATGAATATTATCACACTCCATAGTGGTAAAGAGTTAGTATCATCATCCAAGAAAAGAGCTTTATAGATCAAGCAAATTGCATAATATGAAAAGATTAAATATTTTGAGAGTTTTAATAAACAAGTTGAAAAAAATCTAAATCTAAGCTTTTTTCAAATAATTTTTCACCTTAAGTTTCACATGTTTTATGTTGGAAGCTCCAAAGTCAAAAATTAGATAAGTAGTTTTCTAAATTCATTTATATTTTTAATTGCATAAATACTTTGGAATGAATGCCTAGTTATGTAAAGTTTATGAAAGAAATCCTTCAAATAAGAGAAAATTGAAGGAATCTGAAAACGTTACACTCACTGAAGAGTATAGTTTAATTTTATAAAAGAAGCTATAATGAAAATTAAGAGATCTTGATAGCTTAACCATCCTTTGCATTATAAGGAATGTCTATTTTAATGGAGTGCCAAGTGACTTAAGGGCAAGCATTAAAATTTAAATATCTACTTATGTTCAAGAAACTAAGTTTAAGGAAAGTAAAATCAATAATAGTTTTATTGTAATTAGTGAATAAGTCCATCAAATATCTAAAAGGAATCATCGAGCAAGTCTTAGTAAAAGTAGACAAATTCATATTTCCAGTGCACTTCCTTGTTCTTGATATAGAGGAAGATCAAGAAATTTTAATCATTCTTAGTCAACCATTCTTAGCTACTTGGAGAGACCTTATTAATGTTCTAAAAAAATAACTTATTTTAAAGATTCAAGATCAATAAGTCTTGGTCATTACATAGAAAAAGGCATTTCAAGCAAATTAAGAGTCTAAACTATTAGTAGTAAGTTTAAGAGATGATATGAAGATATAAAGTAATGGTCAGAGGTTCAAGACAAATTAGCTTAAGGCTTGCAATGTTCAAAAGAAAAGGGTCCAAAAGTCTAGCATCATTAAAAAAGAACTAAGATGATAAGTTTCATCAAATAATTAGGCTAAAGACTATAAAATAAGCATTTCTTATGAGGCAACTCAAGCATTTTTAGACTTTTAATTTTGATTTATTGTTTTATTAATTAGCAACTTTTTATTTTTATTTTTTTAAGAAGTGTTTCATGATGAAATACATTTTCACATAGCTAAGCAAGTTTAAGGACTAAAGCAAAGTTTGCAAGTTGATTCAAACTTTAAAAAGGTTAAAGAATGTAAAAAAATGCAGCTAAAAACTGAAACCAGAATGCTTAGGCCCTGAAACAGTAGTGCTTATGTGTCAAAAATAGGGAAAAAAAACATCCACTACCACCTCTATTGATGATACCACTAATATGTATAAGTCTTACAATGCCATAATTTAAGATAGTCCTACATTATTTAACTTTTATATTTTTATTTCGCATTAAGAATAATGTTGTTTTAAGTTTGGAGATGCTTTGATTTCTTTGTTGTTTCATAATGTTTAAATTTGGTTACATTGGCTTAAGTATTACTCTGGTTTAAAATATGAGGCCAAGGATAGCAAATGATTCAAATTACTTATAGTTTATGGAAAATGATAATGTCATATACGTGTATGCCCTTTGACTTTTATGTTAATTTAACAATTGTTTGCGATTCTTTGAACAATTTTGACACATAACCTTAGTAATTCAATTGTTTCTGCCTGCTGAAAGATTTTATACAAGTCTAGTATGCTTCACAATCTCATGAAATCCTAGGGTACACTACACTTAAGAGAGGATTTAGCCACTTTTTGAACAATTAAGCCTTTCAAGTCCACCTTGTATTATTATTTATCCGTAGTTTTTCCCATTAACCCTTATTTATTTTTTCTTTGTCACCCACACATTTAATTCAACCTTTGAATATAATTGTCAAATTCTTATCCTTCACTCATAAGCACATAACCACTTTAGAAAAATATTTTAAGTTGATATAGATTTTAAGAAGAAAATGATTGAATTATTTGTATAAAAAAAAACCAACAACAAAAAACTCACACCTATTTGTTATACAAAAAGAAATGACTTCAGGTGTAAAAAAAATGTGAAGTTATATGAAAAATAAAGTGGATGAAAAGAAAAGATAAAGATGAGTGGTAATTTTAATTTAAATTGGGGTTGATGCTCAGTCAAAATTATGGAATGGATTGTGTGATTAGGGTGATTTGAGCTACATTAATATTCTTTATCCTACTATTGCCTTAATCATATGTTACAAGCTTAATAAAATTCTAAGGATACTTAGTGCTATGTTTTGCCTATATTAGTGAAAAGTGACATAAAAAACAAGCCCATGCAATTCTAAAATTTAAAATCAATATGCATACACTTATCTATATGAAAGAATTTAAGTTACAAATGTTTAAGTGAAAATAGAATTTTATACACAAAAACACTTAAATAATCTAAAGTGGCAGAAAAGAAGTTTGTATTAGAGTTATAGTTTTATATTTTTAAAATATTTTAAGTTGTCCTTCAGTTATAATCTATATAAAATTTTTGAGGCATATTTTACAAGTTAAATCAAATCATCAATCATTTTAGGCTATTCATATTATTCTTTCTTTTGCTCGAAGACTAGCAAAATCTCAAACTTAGGATATTTGATAAGATGTTTTCACATTCACAATTTGGATGAATTGTGTTTGATGTTTAGCCACATTTTTAAGATTTAAGATTATATGAATGAATTAGTGCATTTCTTATCAGATTTTCAATTAGTGAAAGATTAGATATTTAGAGATGGTTTAGAGCTAACGAACACTAGAAAGACAATACTTTTACTTAAAAAATAAGAAATCATAACATGATAAGCAGTAACTTCAAGGTCTCAGCTTTGATTAAGACCATGTGGGATGAAGGAAATAACTTTAAGGTCGTGTCTCAGAAGAATAAAGCTAGGCACCGTAGTGCTAAAAGTTAGCGGCACCAAACAAGGATGTTTTGAGAACAAAAAAAGAAAGAAGAAAGTAAGCTTTTAGCTACTAGATTTATTTTTATGCCTTTTAAAGGGAAAGGAAGAGAGATTTGAGAAAGGTAGCTTTTGGAGACAAAAAAACAGAGAAGAAATTAAAGAAGAATAAAGAAAAAGAGAATTTCAAGCCTTTAATCAATCATTCTTTCTAAGTTTTATTCTTCACACCTAAATTCTTCTATGTTAAGATATTGAACTTAATTTATTTGACTATAATCTTCTACAATATGAATTAATTTTATTATATTAAGCTTATAATATAGCCAAACTACGAAAGATTAATGTTTATTCATTTGAGTTGACATAAGCTTTGCTATATAGTTAAGTATTTGCATTATTCTTATTGCTTCTGTTTACAGCCATTGAATAGATGAGTTGACTTATATTAATGTCCTAGAAAACATGTTTTATGTTTTAGATGATGTGATGATACCTTTAACCCTATATAAGATAGTAACAAAATTGCATGTTTGATGTTATTACTATGTTAAATTTGTGGAATTTATTACTCTCTAATTATTTGAATTCACATAGGAATATAGTAAGTTAATAACTTAGAGATATTTTTATTGTCACCCTTAAAAAGACCAATAAAAACATATAAGATTCTTGATTATCAACTACAAATGTAATTTTAGTTAATAAAAATAGTAAACTAAATTAGGATTAGTTTAGGTGAACCCAGATGTTCTAAACTTTATCTATGTAATTACAACTTTAGTCTTTACTCTATTTCAATTATTTGTTAATTAGTTTGCAAATAAATTCAGTTTTTTATCTATTAAGATAACATTAAAAATAGTAGAAATTGGTACTTAGAGTTTAAATAAATAATTCTCGTGGGAACAAGTCCTCATCATTCTATTACTTATTCACGATAGTGTGCATATTCATTACATGTTTTTCACACATAAGCAACTAACACCCTACATAAGATGAATATATACTTTTTAATGTAAAGAAAAATAGTATGCAACCATGATTTACTTGTTAACAACAGTTATAATATAGTAATTCTAGTATGTAAATGTTGTTAATAACAGTTATGATATGGCAACTCTTATAAAAAAAGTGTTAAAAGTTATTATGGAAGAGTCAAAAATTATACTAAAAAAGCTATGTAAACACATATTCTTAATGCTTGTAATTAAATATTAATGTATCATGGTTACGGAAAAGAAGATCTCAACTCAACCATTTATACATAGTGTAAAAATTTGTATAAAAATAACACTGAAAATATGCAAACATAAATTGATGAGATATATGTTTAAATTTGCAAGGCTTTTTAACTCTCATCTGGAAGCTGTTATTTTGTCAATTTACGAAAGTCGTATCACGCAATCCCATTATGGTAGAAATTGCTCCCTTTTACAAGAAGACTATTTTAACATGCACCAACTCATATAATATTAAACAATTTTTTAAATAACATAGGCAACTTGAGTTTAAACAACTACAATATTGTGAAAAGGGTAAAAATATTATATTAAACTACGAAGACTCCATTGTAATTACTTACATAAAAATCATTCAAAATAATATGAAAAAATATAACTTTGAAACCTTTTCAAAAAAATTTTTTATTTTTTTCCATAATACGCGAAATTATTTCATACCCAAGTGCAGACCATACTATTGTCCATTCGGATTTAGCTTTGTAATTTACATTTGACTTTCCATACTATATATCTCTAGGAGAGAAAGTAATCTTTTGAAATTGCTTGAACAACTTTATACTTTTGTTAACTAGGCAAAGTTTCTTTTACCCGAAAACAAATAGAGATAAATAAAGAAATTTGTATATTCTTTGTGTAATGGTATTCTTGGACTATTTGTGTAAAGTGATTAAAAGAGGTTTTCTAAGGAAGGGTGTAAAATATATTATAATAAGTAGAATATTAGAATTCCATTGCTACTTCTTTTTAATAAGATAATTCAAAGAAAAACCAAATATAATAAAAGAATTCAAGGAGAATTAATTATTTTTATAATATTAAATTGTAGTAGAAGAAAACCAAACAGCTGTGTGTGTATAATGAGCTATTAAATAATATATCAGTTCACTCACTCTTCGCGTTGTACTTTTCACGGGAGGCAAATATATCACATACATTTCGGACAAATGTACAAAAATACGTTGCCTTTGGCTGTAATATTCTCGAGATGAGCAAGGGTATAATGTAAAAAGTAGACGGTATGGGATGATGTTGATCTTAATTCTGCCCATATACATCATTCACATATTTGCTTTCAAAACTAGGCCATTAACCTAAAATGATCAAGTGAAAGAAACACAACCAGAATTTTAGTGTCGGCATTTTCATTGGAGGATGTTGATCTTAATTAATTATGTCCATATACAGAATACCGCACACCTCTCGTCAGTCTCGTTCTTTCTTTTTCTCATTACAAAAATCATAAATTTTACACATCCAGCATTTTAATGAGAATCACAAATATAATTTATTATTTCCAAATAGCATTGCTTTATCACAACAAACCCCACTTGAAAGACAAAATTTATCATATGGCACCATAAATTAGACATGAAAAATGTGTTAAATCAATAGCATTACACACAATAAGATACGGACCAATTTATCCAACTAACTAAAAGAACAATACCAAAATTTACCTTCTAATAAGGTGAAGGGCAATACAAGTGAACGTAGATTTTCTATTTTTTCGAAATTTTTTAATTGCTCCATACAAATTGACTTAAAACTCCTGTCAATTCGTTGTAAGTGAAGGAAAGGTTCGACTTTCTTAATTGTCTCTACATTGGGCAAATTCTAATCAGACACTGAAAAAAGAATTATTCCGTAAACGTAAATTTCAGTGGTTCCTCCTCAACGTACTTATCTTTATTCAGAATGACAATTATGTGCAGAAAAAGAAACAGTTATAAAAAAATGAAGCTGTTCATGTCTCAAGCTACAATAAATATAAAGAAAATGAAAAATAAAACGATGTAAATATGTTGATGAACGCCTTTAATTTTAACTGTAACAATGTTGGTAATAACAAAAAATACAAGCCAAAAGTGTAATAAAATAATGGAAAATTAAATAATTTTTTTAATTATAGATTAAATGACTAGTTTGCACCTTCAAAATAAATTTTATTATTTTTTTATCGGTGTTTTACTTTTTTAAAACTTCTTTCATAAATTTTAAGAGACTCTATAATTTTAAATTATAGTACTACTTAATTTTTAAAGTACTCTATAATAACTGTGAAAGTTTTAGTGCTTGTTTAGTGTCTTTTTGTAAGTTACAATGACAGAACATTTTTATATATATATAATAAAGACATTAAATTGATTTTTTAATTGCAAAATGAAAATCTGTATATTTGTGATCATGGTTAATCCAAAAATCTTAAACCACAAAGTCCATTAATTGATACGCAATACCAATTTTTCTAGCTATTTTTAAATTTGAGAAATCAAAAATTCATTCGTAACACCAAACAAAATTGTAAATATGCTTTGTTCCCATACGTTATAATAAATTTATAGTTTTTAAATTTATACTAAATTCACATAAACAAGAGAAACAAAAATTTAATTTTTTTTAGTTACAACTCATTATTAATATGATTATTTTAAATTTTTTAAATAATTTTAAAAATAAAAAATAACAATAAAGTAAATCATAAAAAAATATTTTCATATTTAGTCACTAAGTGTAATTGGAACAAATTTTATGATAAAATATTATTTTTTTATTATTGTTGAGATCTAATGCGGATGATCTCCTTTTGAGATTGGGTGTTATACGAGACCCACATATGACATTGGTGCTTGACAGTCCTCTTATTGGTGTGATTGATGGGGACTACACTGTAAAGTCCCTTAAACCCGTCCTTAATATATATGGATGTGGGATTCTGCACTACCATAAAAAAATACAGTTGTGCTTTTAAGTTTAGCTAGGCCGGAGTTATTTTGATAGGAAAAATAGAAAAAGTGGATATACCATGTGCTGCCTTCCAACGGCTTGTCCATCTCAAAAATTAAAAAAAAAAATGTTGAAGGCAAGTAATATTTGATTAAGTTACCACTACATAATAACTAAATTATTTTAATTAAAATGTTATAAGTTCGACTTTGACCATAATTTAAAGGAATTTATTTTAATTATGCCGTACATTACAACCATTAAAAGTGGCCGACATGTATGTGACACTGATGATATTTGTATATACACTGCACTTGAAATAATTGTTCCTAATTTCTCTTCTTATCCACAAGAAAATAAATTGTACGAGTTATCAAGATGTTAGCGAAAAGCATGATCATTTTGTCCCCAACTTAATGCTTGGAATTTCTGCTCTGTGTGTGTGTGTGTGTGTGTGTGTGTGTGTAGTATATATATATATATAATATTTGGTTTTTCTGCGTTTGGCCTACCAGTGGAAGATAGGCCAATACAATTTCCTTAGTGCCCGAACCTTCTACAAGTGTTTGACATGTCAAATAATCGTATTCCACTTGCTTTAATTAATTTAGGTCAAGTTTTGACATTGGGATTCTGAACACATGCCTTTAAAATGGAGGTTTTATTTGATATGGAGGTGCATAGCAAAGAATACACATAGTTCAATAATTTTTAATCCTTTGTACGAGGTAAGAGTGTTGTATGATACAGCTGCAATAAAAAGGTAGTTGAACTGTCACCGTGGGAGACTCCTCGTCAAAGTAGAGAACTTGTCACATTTTTTCACAATTATATTATACAAATATACTGTAGAATGACTTATATAGACAATTTAAGATGTATATATTTCACTATTCCTCCAAGCCTAGAGTGACCCTAAATATAAATTGGGGTATTGATACAAGTACATTAGATTTACAACTTCACATGTTAGAATAATATGAATTAAAAATTTTTAGATTTTGCAACCTCAGCATTTAAATTTTTAACCCTACGCATCAATATTTTGCTGAATAGCCAAGGCTGTAAAGCAATCATTTATTTAAGGTACATTTTTACAGATGTTCATCCAATAATTTTATTTTTCCTTTCGACCGTTATCTACGTAACACTAGCACTGAATTCTTGGAAAGAATAATAATAAAAAAAACAAATGAAAAAAATGGCAATAGTACCGTGTTCAAATTGGTTTTGGTTTTGGCGTCGAAATCACAGAACGTGTTTTAAGAGTTAGTCTGCTGCGACATTGCTCTCATGCTGTCATGTGCTTGCCATGCCCTGTTAAATCCTTTGCTGTCCATTTGCAGGGTTTGGTGTCCCTTCAATTCCACCTTCCACTATCATCATATTTAAAAGCAAGACTATAACGTTTCAATTATGCGATATTTCTTTCCTTACAATTTTAAATCTTTTGTTAATTTTTAAATATAAATTAAAGGTAAAAATTACAAGAAAATATTTAAAAATGATGGCAGATAGATGATATTGCAACAAAAAATAAATAAATAAAATAGTTGTATTATACAATAGAGATAGCGTGATTCCATATTTAATTGTATTATGTAATTTTTATTATATATCTTAGATTTTTTATTATATTTATTGATTTATTTATTTTATAATTTTAAAAATTATGAAAAAAAATATTTAAGCATATTTTTCCCTTTTTCCCCTCCATATTTTGTGATAACTGATAATCGATTGGACAAAGCAAAACCAACGAAAATCGTGTGAACAAGAACGAAACAGTTGTGGCAGGGCTAAAGCCGCAGGTTAGAAGGCCTTTCGGAAATAAGTCAAGCTATGATGTGAAGGAACAACCTGCTCATCTCTCTTGATCAAGCTATAGTTTGGAAATGTTCTATCATTATTAATATGAAGGCTGTCTGTTCTACGGTTTACCCCAATTTAATTCCTCTGCATAGTCGAGAAATAGAAATAATCTTTAACGAAAGATCGTGCTTAATAAGCTCTTAAAACATGGATTAATTAATCAATGACTAGCTTCTCATGCAGAGAAGAAGACAGTAATGTAGCTAGTTGACTGACTGACGTCTTTTCTAGATAGCTAGCCCCACGCACACACACGTCTGAAAAATCCTCAGCTCGTCCAAACTGGAGAGCAGCATGTGTCTGGTTCTCAGAGAAATTATGGATGCTATTCTGCTCAGCCCTACATGGAATCTGTGATTGGAAGCTAGCGTTTGATTTTAAATGACGGGCTGGAAGTGGTGGATGACATAAACATCAGACATTTACACGTGAAGTTTATCAAAAAGTTTCAACATTTTCCTTTCACAAACCTACTTTTAACAACAAAGTTTATATACCTTTATATTTCTTACTTGGACAATCTTTTTCTTTTCTTTAATGTAAATGATTGAAACTTTGTAACTAAAAAACAATATACAAGAGTCAATTAAAAAGATTCCTGTTAAAACAAAAAATCTTACAGAAAAGTGTTACAAACTAAATAGATAAATACTTGAGCAAATAATATAAATTCTCATGTGTACCTTTTAATAATAAGAGATAGAACTCACCAAGAGACGAGCAAGATAACTCATATTGGTCAAAATTTTGATTATAAAATTTCTCTTTATATGTTATGTGAATAGTAAAGTTAGATTTACTACATATAATATAATAATTATTTAATTATATCAGTTCATATATGGTAAATTAGATATAAATTTATTTAATTTTTTTATTATACAAAATTTAAAATATTCTATAAAAAAAACTTAAAACAAATAACAAAATGTTGAAATAGAATCAAATTGCAGTGTTTCAAGTATTTGTTACTTTTTAAAAATATTTTTATGGGATGTTTTAAGTTTTAAATAGCAAAAGTAAATAAAAAAAATGTATCTCATGTGAAATGTATCATTGTTAAATCCAGTTATATCATAAAAAGATAAATAATTATAATCGCAATGAAGGTTTATTAAATTGTGATATAATTAACTTGATATGTTAGAAAATGAATGAAAAACTACGATGACTTCAGACTAGTCACCAACTAGAGGTGGTCCCCCATGCCTCCAAATAATTGAAATTCACCTGTGTTGTTCGGATAAATATCATGTGATAAAAATATAGATTCTGGAATTATATGTGTTGGTCAAAAGTTTTATCATATTATCACAGCCCAAATAAATGAAGCAGTCAATTCTAGCCATCCATTTTGAAACATTTGATGATTACTAAATTTGAATTTGACATGAATCAATATGAAAAAAATAATGCATGCCACTTTGAATTTTATCTTTGTTATATATGCACTTGTTCCATGCCCCCCAGGTCATTTTCCACTCATTTTTATCATCGAAATCAAAGCTTGTCCGCACACTTATGCCATAAACAATAGGGCATTTGGAAAGATTTCTGGATTCATTTGTCCAAATGCTACTTAACTGATGTGCAAGCCTTTTTCTTTTTCTTCCTTTCTTTCTTTCTTTTTCTTCTCACTCGTATGCGTGTTTGAGTTCTTTGATTATGAAAGACAATAATTTATAGGTGAATTTTGGTGAATTCATGATCCTTATTAGTTTCTTCTTCGTAAATAGAATAATTGAATGGAGCAATTCTGTTTCCATTTGCCATTTCTATTTTTACTGTTTCACAATTTTAGATCGTTTCCAACGTGATGCAAAAATCATGTGTAAACAAAGAAGAAAAATTAAAATGAGAAGAAGAATTCTAAAATGAATAAAAAGACTTGACCATTGGCCATAATTTTTAGGATTAATTGCTATCTAAATAAAAATAATATTTACAACTTTATTTAATCTTTTAACTTCAATCTTTGAAACTTAAATAGAATGATACAAGTCTTTTTATTACCCAAACTCTTTCTAATCTTATTAAGTTTGATGTATTACTATTAAGTTGTAAGATACTGCTAACACTTTGCTGCAGACTATTTCATATCTCTTTTGGAATGAGACAAATATATTTAGTGAAAAACTTTTTTTAGTATCTATATTTAAAGTTTAAATGATATATTTGGTAAAAACTGAGTACTCCCAGTTAAGTAGCTCTTATATCAAAAAGAAAAATTAAATTGAGAAGAGAAAAATTTTAAAATAAATAAAAAGATATTAACTTATCAGTAACAATATTTATTACACATTCATTGTTATCTAAATAAAAATATCGTTAATAATTTTATTTAATTTAAATCTTTTAAATTTAAAATGGATGATACCAATCTTTTTATCATCCCAACTCTTTCTAAATATTAGAAGACGGTGCTGATAATTAGGCAAAAGAAAAGAAAAACGTGTGTTAGAAAAAAAGGACGATCACACGTAATTGCTTGGAATATTGCTGATGTTAGATTCTCAATGTCATACATGCTCTACTTCCAAGGTAATAACGGCCAAAAATAAGTACGTGCGATGGAGGAATATTGACGGAACGGAACAACCTTTAAAATTAAATAAACGCACAAAGATTAGCAGATTTCATTTCTTCGACGAAAATTATAAATAAGAAAATGAATTACTGTAATTTTAAAAAATTACTTAAAATTGTCATTACCTACAACTTCATAGCGTTAGAATAAAAAATTTTATAATTTTTTATAATTTTATATATTATTTATATATAATTAGATTAATCATATTTAAATGATTAAAATTATATTTTATATATAAATTAATTATAATATATTAATTATATATTTTAGATTTAATTTTAATTATTAAAAATATATTATTCTAATAATTAAAAAATTAGTATTAAAAAATATATAAAGTTAAAAGACACTTGATTATTATTATTATTATTATTATATATTTGTGAGAGAGTGTAAAAAAAATAAGAGTTTTTAATGCTAACTCATAAATATAGGATAAATTATATAATGTACCTTGGTCCTTTGATGCAAATTTATATTACTCTTTTTTAGATAAACCTCAAAGAAAATTAGTTCAATTTCAAGGTGTTTGGAATGCCAAATTTTGATTTTTTTTTTTTAATCTCAATAAAAATTAAAACATGGAGAGATCAAAATTATAATGTTTTGTTAATTAATTACTTAATTTAAAATATTAAAATTATTAAATAAAACTTCATACACAATTCGAGATTTAGCAATGTAATTTTAAAAAATCAATAAATAACTAAATAAAAAGTTATTAGCAGTTATAATTAACCAGCCCTTTTTGCATCGTATCAATAATTTTGTCCAACATATTGGGTCACACTTAATTCAAAGCTCCAATTAAACTTTTTCCTTAGTCCCATCCAAACGAATATGGAGTTGTTGCACTTATACATACTACACAAGAGATGAAGAAAGAGTATTTTTCCCTTTTCTTTTTAAGAAAATCTCACAAATACGTCTGTGATATTATCCAATATTATCAGTGTTGTATTGCTATTCAAATAATAGTTTCAATTAAAAAAAATGAAAATTTAAAGTGCACCAAAAGGATACATAAAGTAATTTGAATCTTTTATTTAATAGAATCATATTTATTTGCTCATTATTTTTATTTCTTGATATACATGTGCTTGAAAAATGCATAAAATAATTTACAGTAATTTCAGCCAAAATCAGAGAATCTGAAATCCGAACTCATGAAAGATTTTAAATAACAAAACATGCTTCATTATACTGAAGTAACTCAGGTCCGTGTTTTCCTTTTTTGTGAACCTCTGGATCCCAAAAGATATTTTCTCATGATTTTTCTGAAATAATACGGATAAAAAATCAATAAAAGCACGTGGATGAATATTACAAATTACAGAAGGTGAACAGAAAATGCCTATAGTGATAGTCTTTGTTGTCTAGCACCCAGGATTTCCATGTTAATTATTTAGTTCTACTTTTACGTGTAAACAGAGGATGGCACTAAGAATTAAACTGTTCTCACAATATAAAATTCGAGAATCCAATACATAAATCGGGTATCAGCAAGACCTTCAATTGTGCTCTTGCTTCTCTCATTGGTCTCTTCTATTTATAATTCTAATTTAATTTCTTTTCCTTTCATTCCTCTACATCTGTTATCATTATCCATCAATGGAGATCGACGCTTTACGGTCCTTGCATATTCTCTATGATTACTCTTTTTGCTTCCTTATTTTGATCATCACTTTCATCGTCTTCTCAATTTTTTCACTGCTCCTCTACTTGCTGAAGCCAAAGCTTTGGTGTAACTGTCATATTTGTGATGCTTTTTTGACTATGAGCTGGTCCAAACAGTTTGATAACCTCTGTGACTGGTATGCTCATCTTTTAAGCCAATCACCGACCAACACTGTTCATATTCATGTACTTGGCAACACGATCACTGCTAATCCAGGTAACGTTGAGTACATGCTCAAAACGAGATTTGATAACTTCCCAAAAGGGAAACCCTTTTCTATGATCCTTGGGGATTTTCTGGGTCGTGGTATATTCAACGTTGATGGTGATTTATGGAGGTTTCAGAAAAAGATGGCGAGTTTAGAGCTCAATAGATTCTCAATGCGAACTTATGTTATAGAAATTGTCAGTCATGAGATCAAAAAGCGGCTTGTCCCTATGTTATCATCACTTGCAGATCAAAAAGATGGTGTTTTGGACTTACAAGACGTGTTTAGAAGATTTTCATTGGATAGCATGTGTAAATTTTCTTTTGGGTTAGACCCCAGATGTCTAGAGTCGTCTTTACCTATGTCTGAATTTTCTGTAGCTTTTGACCTAGCATCAAAATTGTCCGCTGAGAGAGCGATGACTGTTTCTCCGTTGGTTTGGAAAATCAAAAGGATGTTGAATTTGGGAAGCGAGAAGCAATTAAAGGAAGCCATCAAGATGATCGATATTTTAGCCCTACAAGTAATAAGGCAAAGGCGCAAAATGGGGATTTCTACGCATAAAGATCTTTTGTCTCGTTTCATGCGTACTGTAAATGATGAAAAATACTTGAGAGACATCGTTATAAGCTTTTTATTAGCTGGCCGTGACACGGTTGCATCGGCTTTAACAAGCTTTATCTGGTTATTGGCAAAGCATCCACGCGTTTGCTCGTCAATTAGGCTTGAGGCAGACAAAATTATTGGCCAGAACCAAGATCTCGAAAGCTTTGAACAATTGCAAGAACTTCATTATTTACAGGCAGCAGTTTACGAGAGCATGAGACTTTATCCTCCAATTCAATTCGACTCAAAATTCTGTCAAGAAGATGATGTCTTACCGGATGGGACACTGGTAAAGAAAGGGACTAGGGTTACATATCATCCCTACGCAATGGGACGGATCAAAGAGATTTGGGGTGAAGATTGCTTCGATTTCAAGCCAGAAAGGTGGCTGAAAAATGGTGTGTTCTACCCAGAAAACCCTTTTAAATACCCAGTTTTTCAAGCTGGATTTAGGGTGTGTTTGGGAAAAGATATGGCTTTGGTGGAGATCAAAAGTGTAGCACTTTCAATTGTTAGAAAATTCCAAATCGAATTGGTTTCAGCATATAAGAGACCACGATTCTCTCCTGGTCTCACCGCCACATTTAGTGGTGGCCTTCCTGTTCTGGTACGAGAAAGATAGCATGTTGTCATCGTTATTTTACACCTTAATCATGATATTTAATTACTTTTTTTCTTTGGCCAAGTGTTTGGTGATTGTTGCACATGTATACTAATATCTTGCTAGCTGATTCACCACCGCACACCAATCAAGTTTAGGGCACACGATTCTTGAGAAAATATAACACAGTGATTTAATGGCCAGCATGTGTTGAAGCACCATATTCAGAATATATGATTGGTGTCGGTAGGAATCAGTCTTCTTGTACAAAATGATTGGTGGCTGATGTTTGTTTTGAGTGTGCAGGTAGATAGATATTGCTTCTATGCAGGAGTATATCTTCTGCTTATTGCTGTTAATCTTGATTCAGTTGTACAACTATTGTTTAAGTGTTTGTCTTCAATGTTTATAATCACTCTTCATATGGTTATTAATCATGTACTTGTGGATTTTAATTTCTTGTGATTGTGGTTTGTGTTTATTGCTTTACCTGCTTTAACTGATAAAACATTTTACTGCCAAAAAAAAGAAGAGGAAAAAAAAGAGAGAAGAGTAAAAAGGTATCCTAGGTAGTTGGCCATAGGTTGTTAGAGGAAATCCTCAGCTATTTTGTGCAACAAGGGTTATTCTCACTACTTTTAAACTAAGTTTATAGATTTTGGTTTTAATCTTCCTTGTACGTTCTGCTGTTATTCTTAAAAACATTAGGAGTGAGTTGTTCACTTTCAGGTGCTTTTCAAGGTCATCAGAGACTCGTCTTTTATTTCAATGAAATTTATCTTATTTTTCCCTTAAAATTTGTCAAAAGCCTCTCTACAACCTTAAGAAACCTTTATTACAAGAGAAATACCGGGAATCAAAATCAGTGTAGATTAATTCAAACCATGTTATAGAGTTAATGAAGCTTAGATAAATTGACCCAGAAGAACCCATCTTGCTGAAGTGGGATGGTATTGGACATTTCATGACCACAAAGGAAGAAGATGGAATGGAGATAATTTGGTCAGAAATATATTGAGCTGGCTTAGTACCCATATTCGAAGCCAAAACAGACCAGATACACTGACTCCATCAAAAGTTATACGCATGTGTGCACCTCACATCTAGCTCGACGTGCCTAGTGTATGTATGTATATGTATATGTACATATACATACATACATATATATATATATATATATATTCCATTTTCAAAAGTAGAATTAATTATAACAAAATGCTGGTGCTGCTATATACAATTGTGTTTAAGTGACCGATTATTGCATTAATCGGTCATTTAATTTAGATTAGATTTATGGTTATTAGGTGACATGCGAGAGCTCTTTATTTATTCAAATTTGCTAGTTTCAACAATATCCTCACTGAAAATTATGTTATAATTCGAGTTCTATTATTTTCAATTGAGTTCTGACTGCTTCACGCGTGTAAGTTCAAAATTTACAACTATATAATTATTTTCAAAGATCAATCGGAATTAGCATGTGATGATACCAATCTCGCCGAAACAAGAGAAGATTTTGTCATGATTTGTCTCAATTTCTGCATGCATTTCCGGGAAGACTATGAAAATTTCTAGAGCTTTCTACAGGCTTCCATTTTTAGAATAATGAGAAATAATCGTTACATAGTTTTAAATGTCAACAATGTACGTTGAAAATTTCCATAGTTTTAAATGTCAACAATGTACGTTGAATTCTTTAATCAGAATGATAAAGTAATGGATTAAAGAATATATGCAGCCTGCATTCAATTTCTTGTTTGTTATAAAATGGCTTGGGCTTAATATAAATTTCCCACAGGCATCTGATTTATTGGCCTGGACTAGCAGCCGATTATGACTATGGTGTTTTGACTAAAATTTACTTTAAATGCAGATAGAGAATCAGAATAAACCATAAATTTACACTTTCACAACTCAATTTATTTGTATTTCTTCATAGACATGAAATTAATGGGTGAGTCTCTTTGCGTCTTAAAAAGTTACTTTCAAAACCCATATTCTAGCACAATATTTTGTTACAAAAATTTTCATAATCTAATTTATTATTAACAATAATTTAATATAAATAATAAAATAGTTTACTTTCTATCGCATAATAATTTAATGTATAATATCTTATCTTAAATTTTAAAATTTTCTTATTTAACATTACATAGAATAAAATAAAATCCACTGCTATTGCTTAAAAATAATTAAAAAAATTTAAATTTATACCTATATTTGTGTGTGTGTGTGTGTGTAAAGAAAGTAGTAGCAATTTATCATTACTTGAATAAAGTAACGAATTACAACTGAAAATGATCTAAAAAAAATGTACATTTGCAAAAGAAAAAAAGATATTCAGTAGCAATTTACTCACGAAAAAAATTAGAAATTGTAAAAAAAAACATGTACAAGTGCAAAAATTGAAAAAAATCGTTAATTTCTAATTTACAAATACAAGTAGCAATATCATTAATACAACAACACATTTATTAAGATCTTGAATTTTTTTTCTTTAGTCAATTGTAATTAATTTTATATTTTTATTTCAAATAAAAAATTTAGGGTCGTTATAAGTGCACAAAGAAAAATCAAGATCTGAGTAGAATGAATTGAGTGAGAACTAGTTTGATATCTATAAGGGTGTGTAGAGTAAAAAGTCATTTTTAAAATTTCTTAAATATATGTACAAAGAAAAAGGTGTTCAAAGTATATTTGAAGGTAATAAATAGACCCATGCACACTGAATTAATATAGCATAATCCTTAACAAATAATACGCATAAAAACTTTTGCTACCATAAAATTGTTAGACAAGATACATTTTTATTATTATTATTATTATTATTATTATTATTATTATTATGTGAGCACTACGATATAGAGCATTGTATAATTATAAAAATAGAGCTGATGTGATATAATTGACAGTATTTCGAAAAAGAGATAGCATTGAGTATTTACGGTGCATTGTACTCTCTCAATTGAAATTACACTATGTATTAATTGCTTTTGTAATTGCTTGAAAAGCACAAGTGATGATACGAATTCAAGTGATGTAATTAGCAAATTTGCCATGAAAGAAAGAGCTCCCCCGTCGCATATGACAATCATATCTAAAACATTCTCTAGTAATAGCCACATTGTCTTTTAAATTAATTGAAATGTGTACAAAGAAACATACTTTATCACGAAAAGATATTGAGAGCATGTTTTGGATTAGGTACAATAATTACTTATTTATAATTTGACATTGAGCAAATATCTAAAACAATATTCTTAAAATATATTATTCAATATTTCTTAATAAAACTAATTAATTTTCCTAGAGTAACATTTTACATGCTAATGGTTTGATAATCAAATTATTTGATGGTCTAATACCAAAATTCTCCTTACGAACACAATTTAACCCACAATGCTCTAATTTTTTTTTTAAAACAAAAAAGACACAAATTAATTAATTATACTATAAATTAAACAAAATACAACATAAATACGGTATATTTTTATTTTTTTAATTATTAAAAATAGTAAAATTAACCCTTTTCCAATTGTTAATACATAATGATTAACGATCAATTTGGCGGCAGCAATGTGACTGGCGGACATCGTCACCGGTGCATGTAGTGCTGGTTACTAACTCAGGAAGAATCATATTTAATTGTTTTTAATTGATACATACACATAAATGCATATTATGGTTATTTGTTAAACATAAAATAATAATATTTTTATTCATAAACTATTAAATACTTAATTTTTTTATTTCTTTAGAAAAAAAAATAGTACATCTGCATACTGCAACTTCAAGCATTCCCTAAATAAGGTTATTTTTGTTATTTTAAGCATTCCATCTCTCTTTCTCCCTTTCTGCTAATGGGATTCCCAATTCCTCTTCAACAGAAAGCAAATTCAATTTTCTTTTTTTCTTTTTTGTTCTGGGGTAAATTTGTTCTACCGTTTGTTAGAATACGATTTCTTTTTAAGTGCCAAAGCTTCTAATGGGGGTTCCAAAATTTATCTTTGAAAAAATATCCTTCAAAGAATTGTTTATCTGAATCAAAAGCATTTCGGAACCGCCCAGATCAAACTGTATACAAACCATTAGAATGCATTTGTGATACACTTTTTAAATCAGACAATTGATCTAACCTTGAATTTTTATTCTCATCAGTCATTAAGAATGTTTATACAAACTTAATAACATGTAAATAATATTATTTCTTATGTAAATTTAATAACATATAATCCTCTCGAATGTGTGAGATGAATATATCCAGTTAAAATATGGAGATTGTTTAAGTAAATTGTTTTTTATCACTTAAATCGAAAGATCAAGGAACCATTCGGTAGATATAATAAAATGAATTACAAAATTACATTCCTTGATACACAAAATATTACTGCTGTACTGAAATAAATTAGAAACCAACAATATCTATCTGCACAGTTTCAATGACACTTCAGCTACCAATCAGTTTGTTCAATGAGCTACAAACTTATCTCTGCGAAAACCAATCATAAGTTCTGATTATAATGCTTGAGCACTATTTCATCTTCCTCGTAAATCTCTTCGCGAAACATGACTGGTGTCCGGCGGTAATCCGCTAGTATATATTTACGCAACAACCACGAAACATAGCCCAAAAAAAAAAAAGACAAAGAAAAAGTAATCAAATATGATGAATAAGGTATAAAATCATGATTATGATCCTATGTTTCTCGTACGAGAATCGGAAGGGTACCACTAAATGTGGCGGTGAGAGCTGGAGAGAATCGTGGATTCCATATTTTGACACCAATTAGATTTGGAGTCGTCTAACAATGGCAAGTACGCTTTTGATCTCCACTAAAGCCATTCTTTTTCCCTAAACACACACTATGTCGAGCTTTAAAAACTGGATATTTAAAAGGGTTTTCTGGGAAGCACACACCATTTTTCAACCACCTTTTTGGCTTGAATTCTAAGCAAAATCTGTTTGATCCGTCCCATGGCGTATGGATGATATGTAACCCTAGTTCCTTTCTTCACGAATGTTCCATCGGGTAACACATCGTCATCTTGACAGAATTTTGAGACGAATCGAATTGGAGGATGAAGTTTCATACTCTCACAAACTGCTGCCTGTAAATACTGGAATTCTCGCAATTGTTCAAAGCTTTTGAGCTCTTGGTTTGGGCCAATAATTCTGTCTGCCTCAAGATGAATTGCTGAGCATACGAGTGGATGCTGTGCCAATAACCAGACAAAGCTTGTTAAAGCTAATGCAACCGTGTCACGGCCAGCTAGTATGAAGCTTATAACGATGTCTCTCAAGTATTTATCATCATTTACAGTGCGAATGAAACGAGACGATAGATCTTTATGTGTTGAAATCCCCACTTTACTCCTTTGCCTAATCACTTCTAGGGCTAAAATATCTATCATCTTGATAGCACCCTTCAGTTCCCTATCGCTTTCCAGATTAAATATCCTTTCCATTTTCCAAACCAACGGCGAGACAGTCATCGCTCTCTCGGCTGACAATTTTGAAGCTAGGTCAAATGCTACAGCAAATCTTATGAAACAGCTCTAGGCATCAAGGATCTAACCCAAAACAAAATTTACTCATACAATCAAATGAAAATCTCAAAAACACGTCTTACAAACCCACAACCCCATTTTCCTTTCCTGCAATTGATGATAATAGAGGGACAAGACGGTTCTTCATCTCATGATTGACAATTTCTATCGCATAAGATCGTATCGAGAATCTTTAGATCTCCGAACTGGCCATCTTCTTCTGAAACCTCCATAAGTCAGCATCAACGTTGAATATACCACGACACAGAAAACATGGATTTTCCTTTTGGGAAATTATCCAATCTTGATTTGAGCATGTACTCAACGTTATCCGGGTAAGCAGTGATCGTGTTGCCAAGAACATGAATATGAACAATCTTGCTTGGTGATTTGCTTAAAAGATAAGCATACCAATCACAGAGATTATTAAACTGTTTGAACCAACTCATCATCATATAAGCATCACAAATCTCATAGTTGCACCAAAGTTTTAGCTTCGGCAAGTAGAGTAACAGAAAATAAAGAGAGAAGATTATGGTAGTGATGATCATGATAACAAGGAAGCAATAGTAGTCGTCATGGGGAGCGTGGAAGAACCACAAAGCTGTTAGATATGGCTACTTCTTGAACAAGGACATCTGTTACAAATAATTAGAGATCTAGTATATTTTTTATTTGTATTTTTTTTTATTTTAAGAGAATTCCTATTTTAATGGTTAAGTAAAATTATTGTAGGATTTACTTATTTAAAATAGAATTGGACAAAAAAATTAGTTATTAGTCACCATACATAGAGAGGCTTATTGAGAAGAAATATAATCTCTAGAGTAAACAAATTTTATTGAGTATTGAGATTTGGGTATGATTGGCAATAATTAGGTTTATAGATCTATTAAGATCTATTGAATATGGTTATAATAATTTTTCACATGATGAATTTTTCTCTCATCAATCTTGACCGTGATTTTTTCTCTATGCAAAAATTTTCACGTAAATATTTGTGTTATGTGATTAATATTTTTGTATATTTTTATATTTGTTTACTACTTATTTAATATATTCCTTTTAAAGGATTTTGGCAACTAAAAATTTCTAACAAAAGCTTTATGCTATATTAATGAACAAAGTAAACAGATAGTGATAATAAAGAAACAAAATGAGAGAGATGAGCAAGGTTTAATGTATTGGATTCTCACATTTTAAGTTAACTAAGATAACAAAAAATAACATAAAGAGAAATATAGTAATTTAAAATAAAACAATAATGGTAATAGATATTCTAACAAATATGCTAAGGGTGTGTTTATTTTTAAGAATAGAAAGGAAAGAGGAAAAGAAAAGAAAAGAAAGAAGAAAGAAAAGAAATGAGTATTATTTTGTTTGTTTGTACCATGGAACCATTCATGGAAAGAAATTTATTATTTTTACTTTGATAAAAATATCCTTTATTTTTAAATTTATTGATAATTATTAATAAATTGATATTTTTAATTATTTTTACTTTTAATTTAAATTATCATATGTATTAAGAATAATAATTATTATAAAAATTTAACAAATATATTTTCTTAATATTCTTAAATATAAATACATGTTATATTCATTACTTATTTTTATTTCGATAAAAATATTTAATTTTATTGAAATATTTTATGCATTCAATAATTAAAAAAATTAAATTAACTTCAAATTTTATTTTTAAATATAAAATAATTGAACCCTAAAATTGAATAAATAATTTAGTAACAAATGTTTAAATTTATACTTTATAAATATATTTGTTAATTAAAAAAATATTTTATATTTTATGCATCACTTAATTTTTTTTAAATTCATAAATTCAATTGTATATAAATATTAAATTTATTTATTAAATGTGTATTTAATTTTTAATAATATTTATAAAATTATATTATAATTACAAATAATAATTTTTTCTTATTTTATTTGATAGTCCATTCTTTTTTAAAAGAATTAAAAATTAAAATTAAAATTATTAAATAAATATGACCAATTACATGAATTTTAATAAATATAATATTATAAAATATAATTATAAATTTTCATGAAACATATAAAAAAAATTTATAATTAGAATGATAACAAAAGTAATAATAACTATAGTTTATAAGATGTTGTAAAATTTTTATAACAAATATAAATAGTAAACATGATAAATTAATTTATAAACAAAATAAAGTAAATAAAATAATATTAAATTAACAATTTTCAAAATAATTTGTTAATTAAAAATAATTATATTAAATTAATTAAAATAAAAAATTATATCAAAATATATAAATAAAAAATAAATTTTAATTATTTTGGAGAGAGAAAGAGATTCTTAAAGAATCTTCTTTTTTCCCTCCATTTTTTCAATCAAACAAATGAATTATTGTTCCTTTGAAGATTCCCTTCTTTTTTTTATGAATTAATAAAAACAAATAAGTCTTAAATAATTATTACTGGAGGCTTTTAAAAAATACATTTAAGGAAAAAAATGCGAATCACAACTGCAAGACAAAGTTTTTAAAATATATAGTGATTTTAGATGAAAAAGCGTCACCAAATTTTATTCCAACGTGAATAACAATAATTAGTGATATTAACTCACATGCTTTCATTTTTTATCCTACAAACCAAATTTAATTTGTTGAGGAAAGATCGTGAGAAAATATTTGGACACTTCAATTTATTTAAAAAAAATCTAGAGACAATATTTTTTCACATAAAGGTTTACCAAAAGCAAGATATAGATCAATTTTTGAAAATTAAATACATTTTTAAAATAACTAATTATTGTAAAAAGAATAAATCAAACCCTCTCTCTTATACCTCCCAAAAAAACATTACTAATTAAATTAAATAGCATTTATCATAATTAAATTCATTAAATTAGAAAAAGAACAAGAGTTATTTGTATTTTTTATTTAATATATATATATATATATTGGGTATCAACTGAAGTTATTATGATATTTTCAAATAAGGTAAGCAAGCAATATTTGCATTAACACGATTCAAAATATCTAAATATTACCACTCTTGTAATGACAAATAGCATCACATAAAACTTTAATTCATAACAAAAAAGGCTAAGAAAAAGAGCTGACAAGACTGATGTGAGTCCCGACCCTACATTAAATAATTTAAAAAAAATTACTATCGCTGATGGAGGGACATGGAGTAAAAGGACAATAATAATAATAATAAGAAAAATCAGATAAAATTTTCTATTTGATGGAGCAAGTTTCTTTAATTTGCGTGGACCGATCGTTAAAAGGATATAAATATATAAGTTCGTATGTAGAAACTTCATATTATTTTTTTTATCAATATATTATATTTTTTATTAAATAAAATAAAATAAATTTATTTTAATATTACTACTCTTTATCATATAATTTTTGTAATATATTATTAAACAAATATAAAAATGTACGTAAATAATTTAAGTATATGTGCATTGTGATTGTTATATATTATAATAATATTTTAGTGCTAAAAATTATTAAAACAATACACTATTTTTAAAATCCGTACTGTTTTTAATAGTATAATATATTAAATATTTAATATCTTATTTTAAGAGTAGTTATTTTTTTAATGTATTGATGATAAATATTCATATCCTATTGAAATAAGATTTGGTATAGGCATATCTGGCTCATAATTTGACAGATTTAAAGAAATTAAATTGTTTAAAGATGTTAATTTTGCAAGTTTTTTATTTATATCTATGCTTAGATGTCATATTCTTATATACAAGATAAACTGTGCATTACTTTGGTTGTGGCTCTTCCATGGGACTAGGGGTCAAATGAGTGGCTCTAAATCCTCAAAATATGTTAGACATTTATTATTATTATTGTTATTATTATTATTATTATTTAATTTCTTTATCTTTAAACATGTATAGTAAAATTTTTTTATAATTATAATATTAATACCAAATTAATTTTATTATTATAATAAAATTATAATTTAATAAAGATTATAATTAAAAATTCTTTTTCAATTCAATTAGGATTAGCAATTTTTAGATAAAAAATTTAATTAAATAAATAAAAATGAGACTAATCTTTTATAAAAAATAACGTAAGATTATATAAAAATAAATAAAAAATTTTATTATTAGTAACTATTTTTAAAATAAATAAACGTGTCTTAAAATTTGAAAATATAAGTGTATTTTATAAAATTTTAAATGACAAGACTTATGAATCAAGTGCCATTGCATGCGACCACAATGTTAAAAAAATGAAGGTCAAATGAATATGGCAAACCATAGTCTACATGCAAATGGTAATATAATATAGCACACTGTTTATTTACAAACTCCAATTCATTTTGCATTAAATAATTTCTCAAAAGTTTTTTGTCTATTAAATTTATTTTAATTTAATCATAATACGAAATCATTTGAGTGATACAGTAACTGATGAAGAAGTTTGAAAAAGAGGTTAGCACCGTATGTAAATTAAAATGATTGAAGAAATTTTAAATAAAATGATTTTATTATATAGTATAAGTGATATAATTAGACTATTTAATTAATGAAAGAATAGAGATTCATTCATTAGTAGTAAACAAAAAAAAAGTTAAATGTGAGTTTCACTTTTAATTCCTGTAGTGAGAAAAATTTATAAAAATTATTTTTGATTTTTTTCGTTAAGTACTAATAAATAAATATCTCTCTATTCATTGATTGAATAATTTTACTATATCATGTATACTGATATGATAGGACGATTTTATCTAAAACTTTCTCATAATGAATTTATAATAAGAGTTTAACTCAAAGAGTTATCTTTATTTGGGTATAAAAGAGGGTGATCATATAATCAAAAATATTATATATTTATAATAAAACTAAATCTTATTTAAAGAATATTTTTGTTTATTAAATTTAAAAAAATAGATCTTCTTAAATAAAAAGCACTTCCTCTTAATTAAAAGTTTCTTTTTTTAATTAATAGATCTTGTTTTTAATTAAATTTCTTTTTCTAGAGTTATATAACATAAATTTTCTATTTATCCTTGAATTCCATACTTTTTCTAAAATAATTATCAAATTTGACTTTCTTATACATGATGAATAAAATTTGAATGAACAATAAATTATCTAATTTGTTACAATAGAAATGTTCAACAAAAATATATTTTCAAAAGTATATCAATTTTGAAAACTTTAACAAATTTTCCAAATACATAACTCAAAATTAAAAATAAACACATAACAAACTAATACTTTATTCCCAATTTAGTAAACAATAATCCATTAAAAAAATTATAGAAAAGAATAATGTCACATGACAATATGAATAACTTCCCCTAAGTAAATAAGTAAAATATAGCCACTTATCACATAAAACTACAACTCTTCTTTATACAACTCCCTTTTAATATACACAAATCACCTTTTTTTGTCAAAAAAAGCCAAATTAATGTCAACAAATACTAGAAAAAGAAACATATGATAATAAAGGTGCACAGAACCAAACAAACTAGTAAACATGAAAATACCTAAACTAGTATTAATTCAAAATGAAAAAACTACTCAATATACAACAAAAGAAGCAAGTCTCAAAACCATAAACCAATCTTAGTAATTTTGGCAAAAAAACCAACATAAAGCTAAGTTTAATATCACCCAAATAGGAAAAACTCTCCAAAAATCTAAATATTAACAACTAACCATTATTTTAACATGTACAATAAATTAACAATGGCAAAAAAAAAAAAAAATACACTCACCTTAAAAAAGGTAAATTAATCTAATGATAATGTGAGAGCATTACAAAAGTGCTGAAGAGACTAATGTGAACTTCTTGGAAGAGCAAGGAAATGGAAATTCAATAGCTAGAAATATCACAAATGTATGTAGGAATAGTCATGGGAAAGTGTTCAAAATTTTATTTTGGCCAAAGATTTTCTAAACATTGACATCAATTCCATCAATGACAATTTTTCAAAATTTATGATTTATGTACAAAATTTTCAATTTCAAGCACAACACCCACACCAAAGAATATAGAATTAAGGTGTGGCCCAAATATATAAAATTTAATTAATGCAATCCAAAATTCACACAAAAATTAATAAATAAAATTAAAATTTTGAACTTCAAGAGTGTATAGTTCATACTAACATGATTTTTTAAATTTTTGCACAACACAAAATGCATGAATAAGTAACATAAGAACTCTAAAACTTTGCACCATAACATCAAATTAACGTATTTCTTGAACATTAATGTATATGTGCGCAAAAATTGACTCAAAATTTTTCTTTAATTTAATTAACTTCAATAATTCGATAAGAACGTAGAATGAGCAAGTCAACTAATCTTATCATCTTCATCTCAAATTCATCCATTAAATCAATGTACATAAAATTGTATACAAATTTGTTTATTGCTATTTCTTTCTATCTTTTTCTATTCATTTATTTTTTCCAGCAATCAAAAATTTTCACACTATTATTGAGGTAAGCCTCATCTCATGGTGTGCTGTTCTTTATGTATTTGTGATACATAAACCCAAACTACTTTTGGATAGCTTTATAGAATAATGTAAGTAGTTTTTTCCGATCACAAAGAATGCATAAATTTGGACATTTTAATATAAAAATCTAGACAAATAATTATGACTCAAACTAGTATTTCTTTTATAATTATATCAATCTCAAAAATTAATTCTAAATTAAGCAATCAATCATAAAAGTGTATAAAATTCAGCTTAAGATTTGTCTATTCTAAATCATGATTCAAAGCATTCAAACTTAAATTATAAACTTCACACACAAAATTGAAAAATTAAATCATGCAACACCAACATTCTCCTCAAATAAGTTTCCACAATGAGATACGAGGGTCACAAGTACCATGTGTGTAAGACTTTGGTCACATAAACAAAACTAATTACATCAAGAGGTTTAGTAAAAATATCAACTAATTGTTTATTGATTTCTATATGCTCTAAAGAAATAATTTTATCTTCCACCAAGTCTTTAATGAAATGATGTCTAATTTCAATAGGTTTTGTTCTAGAGTTTAACATAAAGTTCTTATAAATATTTATTACACTTAAATCATCACAATAAATAATTAAGAAAGCAAGCATATTATATTAATGCTTAAGTATTTATTTCATCAATAATCAATTTGCACAACAACTTTCTATTGTGATATTACAGGGATGATTTTTTTTTTCACTCTGAAAGATAGTTCTCTTCTAATTTGATCTAAAGTATTGCATTTGATTTGAATGAATCACCAAGCTACACATCTAATTTGAATTTATAATATGTTTCATTTTATTCTGCAATTTATATTGCAATAGTATTTTTAATTTTTGTCACAACAAATTTGGAGTCAGATTTTTTGAGATTTTTAACATATTGCTTTTTAGTGTGAATCTAATCTTGACCTCTATTAGTGATATTTGTGACTTATTCCTCTTGTGAATAATCTCTTATGCTTTATATTTGGATAAAACCCATGATCCATGTCAAAAAATTGAAGTACCTTGGACATAGTAGCATGTTGAAGAACTTTGTGTTTGACTTGGAGCGCTTTTCAAGTTAATAGGAACCATAACTCCATGTGGCTTTTTGTTGAGATTTAGAATGTCACCAACAACATATGTATTCATAAACTTGGTTAGATTCTTATAATTTAAATGCTCAAGTTATTGATAACATATCTCATTGTCATTAAAATATATTTTGTGACAAGTGAATGAATGTGTTAAAATATAGTAATTCTTAGATCATTTAAATCTTTCCAAAACACAATTCTCAAATTTTTTAAACATTTAACATTTTTTTATGTAAATTTTACACATAAATATTAATCAAATTTACTTTGAGATTTTCAACATGAAGCATATTTTTCAAATTTTGAGAATCCTTTAATGTCAAATGTTCCTTTTGCCAAAACTTTTCCTTTTGCACCATTTTTAAAAATCACATATCATTCTAAGTAACTATAATAATGTACAAAGCTTTTATATTCTCTTATCATATGTTTAGAGCATTTACCATCAAAATAACAAGAGTTAATTGCACAAGCACTTAGAGATCTATAAGCAACAAAATACTTAATTTCTAGTTTCTTTTCCTGCCCTTTTTAATGTTCTTCAATGGTTCTAAATTTTGATTTCATTTTATTTTTTAAGAGTTTTAAAAAATCTAAAGCAATTAGGATAAATATGATTATTTTTGTTGCAAAAATAACAAAATTGATTAAATCATTTCTTGTGCACCATATTGTTAATGACCTGAAACTTTACCTTTAATTATGCTAAAAAGGCTTTGATTACTTAGCGATGCCTTAACAAATACAATTTAGAGCAAGATGTCTTTTTTTCAAGATATCTATGTTCAAATTTAGACATACCCAAATTCAGTGTCTTCAAAGACTTTTGAGCATACTCAACTTCATACCTAACTTCACTAATCCTTTTATCGTTTTTAATAATGATTGTTTCCATTATGTTCATCATTCTCTTCACTTTGGATTTTTCATTCAAGAGGCTACCAACTTATTTTTTTCAAAATTTCATTATGTTTACACACATACAATCATTTGTTAAATATCAATTTATAAGTAACTTGTATGGTGTCCATGTCTAATTCATCATCTTTATTACTTTTATTAAAATTAGTTTTATTGAAACCAAGCTCTAAACAAGCATTTTTTTTTTCTTTGTTTTATTGTAATGAACATTTATTAATTTTGTTACACAAACTTAGATACTGACAGTTTTTTATCCTTCCTAGAACATGAGATAATCTTAAAAACAATACAAAACTTATGTTTTCTATAAGTTATTCTTATTCATCATCACTCTAGGTTATATTCATGCCTTTGATTTCTTTTTAAGTATGTTTAATGTTCATCTTATATATGTCAAAAGCCATCACATTTCTTATATTGAATACCTCTTTTAATGTTATTTTCAAAGAGATTGACAAGAGACTTACCTTTTAAAGGAAGTATAGAAGTTTCCTTGTTTTTCTATCCTATTTTTTTCAAAATTTAATTGAAATTCATGGTGATAATGGTAATAGCTTCAGAATCATCAATGTCTACCTCTTATTCATATTTGACATCTATTATTTCACTTAAAATGCCTAATTTTTCTATTTCTTTCTTGACTTCAAATTCATCTCCAATGTTCCAAAAGACTCCATCAATTTTTCAACCTTTATTAAATCAATATCTTTACTTTTTTTAATTTTACTATGACTTCTGCTTGAAACCTTTCTAGAAGTGGCTACAATATTTTCCTTCTAAGTTTGGTTTTTAAGTATTCCTCACTTAAAGCATAAGATTCATTTTTGCTATATCATTTAATTTTGAATTAAAATTAGTCAGCAATGCATCATCTTTCATTTTAAGACTTTCAAATTTAAAAGTTAGCATTTAAAATTTAGAACGATTTATTATTAAAATTCCCACTTGAGTAACTTAAGGAATATCACATACCTTCTTTGTTTATTTATAAGTCAAAATCAACATGAATTGATTCAAGTCTATAATATTAAAGATTGCATTTAAAGCCTTAAAGTCATAATTTGACAAATTATCTTCTATGCTTGTCCATGTTTCTTCCAATTTTGAAATTGTATTATTCTTGTCATTAGTCATGACCTCTAACCAACAAGCTATTTGTGTCATATGTCTCCGAAATTAACTCTATGTCAAAGGTTATTTCTTAAATATTAAAAACTCTTTAATTTTACATAATTTTTTATATTAATTTTTTAACTATTAAATTAATACATATTTAATAATTGAGATCAAATTTAATATATATAATTAATATATAATAACTAATGCACATGAAAAATATAATCTCAACTATTCAAATAAGATTAATCAAATAATATATCAATGGTGTAACAAAAAGTGTAAAAAACTAGGGCTTTCGAACTAAACCTATGTCTGTGTGTGTATGCGCGCGCGTGAATTTGAAAAGTTTAATTATTTGAATATAATTTATGTAAAAATTTTAACTAATCTATATTTCTAGAAAAGATATATATGGTTCATAACATGACAACATACTAATCCTAATAATATATAAATAAATCATTAACTTAAAAATATAGGAGAAGAAAAGCAAAGAAGAGAGAGAACTTTCTCGGTGAGAAATTTCATAAGTTTTCTCAAATTTCTTTTTTCTTTTAAGTTAATATATTGCTCTTTCTATATAAAAAGATAAAAAGATATAATAGATATTTTACAAAGAGTACACTAATTATTTTATAAAGAATTTTGTTGTGAAGCAGTGTGTTTGAATAGTGAATCCACCCAATCATAATACTTCACATTGGATTACAACATATTTAATTTTGTTAAACATGCTTGATATTGCCTTAAAAGTTTTCTAGTAAAATTAATTGGGATAAATCATAGATGAAAAAAAAAGTACAATGCATATTTATTCAAAAGTTCTTATAGTTCTAATTTTGTAATTGCATATGCTCTTCTAATAAAATTTTCTCACTTAAGATAGTAAATATTAATTTGTCAAATTACAAAGTAAATGCATGCTAAAGTTACATACTAATTTCTCAAAAAAAGATATAGGTAAAATTTTAGTGAAAAGTTCAATAAAATTATCATAAGAGCGCACGTAACGTCGATTTGTTGGCTTTATTCGAGCTTATAGATGTAGAAGATCGTAAGTAACATATGTTTGGTTCAATCTCCTTTAATTTATCATTTTCTAACTTAAGCAATACGAGCAACACTGTCTTTGTATATTGTTGTTAGAATATTTGTAATAGAAAATAGGTTATATATACTTTAGATATATTGGATAACGAATCTCAATCATATACATTCTCTACTTGATTAATACTATGCAAGAATCTATGATTGATTAAAAAAGGTAACAACAAAGGTATAATTAGTGGATTGCTATAAGACTATTGTAAATGAAAATATATCACATCTATGAACAAGATTTACGGGAATAAGAAAGATAACAAGCATTTGTGTAACTAACTAATTTTTAATTTTTTTATTAATTTATTGGAATAAAATTATAAATCTCACATCACTTGGGTGGAGCCTAAGAATTTGTCTTACAATAATTTGCACTTTCTTAACTAGTACGAGGTCTTTTAAACTCAAAGCTAAAATCACAAGTGAAAGGACAAAAATCATAAAGTGTGCAAGCTGAACTTGTTGTGTTACCCTAAGCTATGCCAAAGTGAATATTATTGTATTAATTAGACTATGTCATTACAAAAATCATCTCAAATTCATCATTACATGAAGATATAAAAAAATGCTTAATATTATTCTAATATCGATAAGTCGATCCATAACTAAATCTATAAAATAAAGTCAAAAAAGTTATATTCAATTTAGTATATTGCAATAATAACATTGAGATATGGTAATTTTAGATGAAATATCTCTTCTTCATTTTTTATACAAAAGATTATTTTTAATATTAAAAGATCGAACAATAATAAAAATGCTTAATGGATCAACTTTATCCATATTACAACATTTTAAAATCTTTTTAATATGAACAAATTAATAGATTAATATTTAGTTAGATTTATGCTTAATTTATAGGTCGAGACAATTTTTTTTTTTAAATCGTTCATTTCAAACTTTTTTTAAATATTTAGTATTATTTAAAATCTTTTTAGGATTTTCAATTATATTTATGTCGTTGTCATATAATGCTACAATAACAAATTCAAATTTTGATTTCTTTATAAACACGCATGGGCATATTAAATTAATAATATATTCTTTTTTTATCAAGTATTTGTTCGAATGATTGTACCATATATGTCCATAATATTTAAATCTATACTTATAATATTTTAATCCATACAAAGATCATTGTAGTTTAATTGAGAACAAACTACAATCCTTTAATTTTTGTACTAAAAGCATTATAAATTTATTAGGGATTTTTATATAAATATTAGTGCCAAGTAACACATATAAATATGTTGTCACTAAATCCATAAGACATATATCAAATCTTTTTAAGATAATCAAACTTCTCAAAAATCTTAATGTAATTATATTTATAACAAAAGAATATATTTCATTAAAATCAATTTTAAGTCTCTACATAAAACCTTCAATAACGAGTCATTTATTGTTTTCATTACATTTCTTTACAAATATTCATTTGTATCCAATAAATTTTATATCTTTAAGTGTTAGATTACAAGTTCAAATCTTTTACATTTTGTAAGACAAGTTAATTCTACTTGAATTACTTCACTTAGGTCAATCATATTTTTGTCTACAATCATCAATAATTTACGGATCATAATTATTTCTCATAAATTTTAGTAACTATTATAAGGAGAATGTGTTATTAATGATTATTTCATCACAATCCCATATTTCTCTTGTATATATATAATTTTTACACTTTCTTTTTATTTTTAATTCTTTTTTCTTTATAGGAGTAATTGTCCCTTTAAGGACAAATATTGATTCAAAGATAAATTTCACTTTAAGAATTATATTACTTCAAGGCTTTGTATCACTTTAGGAACATGTTTCATTTTAGAAATAATTAATTTTTCTAGAGTTAGAGATTCATAAAGTATAGATATATTTATTACTCGAGCATTGTTTTAATCATGATTCTCATTTTTTTAATTTTCTCTTTCACTAAATAGTATCTTCTGTACCAATTAATCTTATGATTCATATGTTGCCTTATAATTAGATTATTCTTCAAAAACAATCACTTGACCAACTATATTTGTAGTTGAAATATATAATTTGATCACTCTTACATTATTAATAAATTTATCAAGTAGTTGACTTGAAATTTTTCAAAGTTACACTATTTGTCACTCTTTATTTTTAAATTGATTAATTCAAGAACAAGATTAGGTATAGAAATATTTTTTTTAAGTAAAGATTTACAATATCTAATAATAAAAGGTGAGTTAAAACTAACACAAGTCTCCAAATAATATTAAAGTCTCAGCTTTATACATTGTCGACGAACTATAGCAACATATACAGTAAAATTAAAAGTGCACAAATGAAAAATATTAAGCTTATAACCAAGTAAAATTAACGGAAAAATATTAATAATAGGTAGTAAGTCTAAGATGAACAATATTGCAACATAAAGAATGGCATGTCCCATGAAAAAAATTAGTAATTTTTGTACGTAATAGTAAAGCTTAAATAATTACCTAAAGTTGTTTAATAAGTATTTCAATTAATCTATTTTGTATATAGACATGTGTAATAGGATGCCTTATATTAATCCCTATTAACATATAATAGTTATCAAATGTCCTAGAAATAAACTCACTAATATTATCTAAACATAAACTCTTAATTGGATAATCATGAATTGTGCCGTTAATTTGATAATATGTGCAAATAATTTAGCAAATGTAACAATATAAGTACATAATAAATAAATAAGTGACAACGAATAAATGTATCAATTAAGACCGTAAAATAACAAAATAGTCTACTAGGTAGATGAATATACACACAAATGTCTACTTAAATTTTATGTCAAAATAATAATGTCAAAAAATCAATTTTAAAATAGAGTAGTCTAATTTTCAATTTTCTTGCAAGCAAGTGGTAAAAATATTTTTATTGAACAATAAAATCTTTTAGTTTTTTATTAGGTATCTATAAAAATACTCAATAATTCTACACAGCATTATAGATTATGAGTGACCAAGATAATAATGCCATAACATAAAAATTTTTGAATCAATGATGTTACTGCACAACTCTCATTTGCATTTATAATTGTATAATACAATTTAAATGATCAAGTTGGAAGCTTTTTTAATATGCATTTTCTACCTAGAATATAAGTAGTAATGTAGCAATACCTTACATTATTCTTATTTAGAGTTTTTATATAATATCTATTTTAGTGAATATCTTTAAAATTAAGCAAATTTCTTCTAAATTTGACTGAACATAAAGTATTATGAATGCATAATATAGTTTCTTTTGCTAACAAAATTATAGTTCTTTTCAAGCTTTCAAACAAGTTTGTGGGACTTTAATGGTATTAACCTTAGCTTCAATATTTATAAGCTTTGAATGTATTTCTTATTTCGAAAAATAACGTGCGTAATTACACTGTTATCTAAGCATTTATCATTATTTTTCTTTTTAAAAAAGACAATTCATTTTTATTGACAATTTTTGGTTAAAGAACTTTACATTAGTGATTAGTGTAATATCAAATGAATATATTTAACACAACAAAAATAGTTAAGACAAATATAGTATGTATACATATATACACACACGCGCGCGAGCACATACACACAAATATAAATATATAAGAGTTTATAATTTAATTGTAATTATGATCAATTATATATATATTTTAATTTAGTGACATCAAGATAAAGAAGATCTATTAAATCTTTATCATCAATAAAATTTATCCCATTGTTCTTTTCCTTCACTTTCAAAGTTGTTGAACAAGGTTATATTATACGTTTTGATGTAAAATAATTCTTGTCATATTTTTAAAATTACACTTCTCGTGATTATGTAAATTTTTGTAGTTTAACAATGAAAAGGCTTATGACCACTATATGGGTAATAATGTGACGTTTTCATTATTATAAATATATTCATTTACATTCATCTATGAAAATGCTAAACAAATAAATGAACAGATTTATAGTAAGTAAAAAACATGAAAATAACTTCATGTACTTTTACATCTATGCTTACAAAATTATTGTGACAACACCACATTAGTGATATAAAAATAGAGAATATATATACATTTTTTTATATTCTCTTTAATAACATTTTCACTATATAAACTCAGTTGTGACTTATTTATTAGTAAAGTTGAGTTATATTTAACAATAATTTTGCAATCTCACAATCTTATGAAGTGTTTTATGTCTTTACTTAAGAGAGAAGATATCTATTTAATGGTTATAATTAAGTTCAAATGAACACAAATAAAAAACAATAATTTTCAATTTTATCATGCACGAATATTTGTTTTTTCCTTATTTTTTTGGACAGTGTCTTGCATATTCATGACATGATAATATATTATAACTTCTAAAATCCATAAAAGAATATTAAGAGCACATAAATATACTTAAAACTTTAGGTTTGTAATATTTTATAGATTTAGAGTTTCAAGTTCTAATATAGTAGTTGATATTCAAAACTTTGAGTTTTAGAAACATATAAATATACTAATAATTTCAATTTTATAAATGATTTGTAAAATTAAAATTTTATGTTCTAATCTAATAATTAATATTTAGAACTCTAGGTTTTAACTTTGAAATTATTTTCGAAATTTTAGTTCTAATTTTAAAATTATTTATTAGAATTTTAGAGTCTAATTTTCGAAATTCAAAACTTCAGGTTTAGGTTAAAAATTGAATTTTAGAACTTTAAGCCTAAATTTTACAATAATTTAAAATTTTTTAACTCAACAATAATTAAATCAAGGTATAAAGATCAAAATAAAATATAACAAATAAATATATATTCTATAGAATTAAGTTTTAAAGTTATAGCCATCAAATTTATAGATATATATATATATATATATTATAGAATTGATTTTTTAAAAATATCATTTAAAAAGTTTACCAAACAATTCTATAAATAATTCAGGTATCTAAAGAATTAAAAAAAAATTTATCAATTAAATTTGTCTTAGTTATAAAATTTACACTAGTTAATTCCCGACTTTCTGGGATCTTTATTGCTAAGCCGAAAAAGAAAACAATTATAAAATAGATTTTTATTTATGCTATTAATTATTTAATTTGTGTCTTTATTCTTTGACTAAATTTTAATTTATGTTTATCACCTACATACCATTTGGCAACTAAATTATATTCAATAATTTTTTTTTTAAAAGAAAGTAATTATTAAGTAATTTGATATTTAATAATCATATTTGTATTAATTCTTAAAATTAGGTTAAGTTTTTTTAATTAATTATTTTACAATCTAATTTTATAAAATATGAAAACAAAAGTATGCTCGGGATAATAATTAATTAAGTGGATTCTTGCAAATCATCATATGCTGTATAATTAAATTGTGTGATTGGCAAAAAAGACGAGCAATCCTTTCCTGAATCGTGACTGAGGGTGTCAGTATCTCCCCTGTTTAGCCTTTTTAGAGCATCGAATGACATGTATCATTGCTTAAACTAATTAACATCATATTAATTGTTCAATTTAATTAAAAATATATATTTAAATTTACCATGACTACTGGATACCTTTTTTTTTTTTTTTTGTTCTTTAAATAAAAGCTTAAATAATAATAATAATAATAATTGATTATTTATAAAATAATTAAAATTAATAACAGTTTTAGTGATTATAGATATTATGATTATAGATATTATTTCAAGACGGTGAGGGAAACATAACTCCTTTCTCAAGAAGGTTTTGAATCATGATTTAAGAGGGTTTTCATCAAATAAACTTGTACTAAAAAATACACCGTCAAACTTGACCTCTTACCTGCCACTCCCACTCTCCCCGAACTCGTCGCCTTTGACAATGCCGATGTCGTATAATATCTCTCCTGGTCGGAATCCTAAGAGACTCAATTAATTGCCGCCGTCACTGACAGCTCCGTCAAAGTCTATGTCACTTCCATCCTCCAAACGCCCGTCCCGTCCATTCCCTCCACGAACACACTCGCTAGGTATTTTGACAAATAATTATAAACAATTACACAAATAATTATTTTTCATCATAAAGGCAAAATAGAATTCAATATTATCTCATCAGAATCTCTCCGGACTCCGCCCGCTGTTAACTCTGCAAGCAAGTTTCTTGGCGAAGATAGCCACCAAGCCAAGTCGTTGTCAGCCACGGCCACAGTCACACTCACACTTGCTGGTAAGTTTTGTGATATCGACCTATTTTAGTTATCTTGGTATTATATTAGTTTGTTCGCTGTTAATTTGTTTGATATTTTAATTTTTAAAGTTTAAGAATCATTTGAATGTTTCATGTTTGTAGCAGCTCTTCCTTTAGTTCGGGGCGTGCATTGTAGTTAACAACACTCTTTTTTGACAGTAAAGAATTAAAAATCATAATAGAAACAATGGAGGAAGAATCGCTAGGAGGCAGTACAGGAGTTCGGATATCGGCATTGGATTGTTCAGTTGAGAATCATTTTATAGCAATTGACACAATTTCTAAGCTATGTGAAGAGCGAGAGAATGATGGCCTCGACCACAGTGATATTCAACGCTTATCCTCAACAATTACTTTCTTGAGGTATTAGTTATGCTTATTTATCTGTATTTATCTATGTGTTAGTTTCGATGTGCTAAATGTAGTAAGAATTGCATGCATGTGTAGAGAATGGCGATATTTTAATTACAAGCCCAGAATCGTTAGGTTTGCAAATGAAACGGGAAATTGTGGGGAAAAAGATAGTTCAAGTCAGATAAGCTTACCTCAATTTTCATCTGCGGCTGTTCCCAAGGTACATTACTTCGACTTATGATGTTTTTTTAGTCAGGGCATTCAATTTGCTTCTATATAGCTCGCTGTATTATCTTTTGTTTTTAATTATTTTATTTGCATACTCTTGCAGAGGAAAGAGTTCTTTGCCAGCACAACTTCTTTAGAATCTAGGTATGATTTAAATTTTGACTACTTTGATTTATATGAGTTCTTGTGGCACTTGAGTCGTGGCATTTTTTTAGTTTCAGTATGTAGAATCACCTTCAATATGAATACTTTATATAATAGGTTGTTAATTTTCATTGGAATCGAGGCTCATGATATATGTTGCATGGCGTGATTGGAGTATAGCAATGATTTCTATAAGCTCTAATGATTACTCTTTATATATACAAGTCCAAATGTTTTTCACATAATATCTTATTGCAGCAAAGACTTTGTGATGCATGTTGGAGGGTCTGTCTGGGCTTTGGATTGGTGTCCTAGAGTTCATGAAAGGCCTGATTGCCATACCAGATGTGAGGTACTTGTTTTTTATACATAGAAAACTATATTTGTTTATGGTGCAATGTTAGGAATATTTTATTTTCAACTTTATGTTACTCCCAAACCTTGTCAGTTTGATATGGATGTAAATTCTACATGAAATTCTTTTACAAACTCTCAATGCCTCACATATTGACCTTTCTAAATTTAGGATCCTTTTTGTTGGATCCTTTGCTTCTGATTGATGTCTACAACTAACTTCCCTTGACAGCATTGCTATTCTAGCCAACACCTGCACACTTTTTTTCTATAAGAAACTATGAATAATTATATTAAATGAATGGAACCATTACAAGTATGTAGAAGACCAGGTATTTGCAAAGGAGCAAAAATGGATACTAATCTATAAAAAACAACAGTCTGTTTTGAACCCCCAAGTCAACCCACCGTATCTAGAATCGAGCAAGACTATAAGCCTAGATGCCAGAACTCCTTCTAATTAAGATGAATGAATAAACGATAAGTATTCTGAAAATCCTTAAAGACTGAAGTCCAGTGAAGCCAAAAAATGAACTTTCTAACGCACAAGCCTTCAATAATTGCCTTCTCTTGATTCTTTAAAGATTTTATTGTTTCTTTCATAACAAATCACTCCAAAGAGAGCTGAAATTGCATCTCTCCATAGACTCTTGGCTTTTCTCCCTCTTCCAAAAGCTAAAATATTCTCCATGAACAATGAATTACAAGAATGCAATATGGCCCACAACATTTTTACTTCTTTGCTTAATCTTTTCTACAATCTTAAAGCAACCTTGCAATGGGGAAACAATTGATTAAGTCTCTTTACTTCTTCTACACATCACATGCCATGAGGGGGAGAGACACATAATTGGATACTTTTTTTTTATCACTACACCAAGGTTTTTTTTTTTTCTTTTTTTTTTTTTTTTGGTGGGGGGTGGGGGGTTGGTGCGGGTGGCGTGAGACCAAAAGAAAGAAGTGCACTTTGAGGGAAACTTTAGCTTTCCAAATCATTTGAATGCTTTAAATTCTGCCACTGAATCATTATCAATCAATCATCCAAAGTAAGTTCATGAGAGAAAACTCCCTAAGACTCTAAATTTTCACTCTTCTATCTTCCTTCTGATCATCATTAATACTTGATCTATCAAATTAATGAAATATACGAATTCTTAAATCACCTTCTTCTTTTTTTTTTTTTTTGCTTTCTTTTTCCTTTTTTTTTTTTCAAATTTAAGTACCAGTTGTCTATTGAAGGAGAAGAAAAGTGCACATAAGAGCATATTTTTCTATTTTTACCAGTTCAAAGTCTAGGAAGATGGAGTACACAATCAAACAAAGAGGAGTCTCCTCTTCATTTGTCATCCTAATATCTATTGCATTTACAATTCCCCACAACTAATTTTCTATGAATAAGGGAAGTTTCATATTCCTTAGAAATAGCTTTCCATGGACTACTAAAGCTCCCAAATTTGCCTTTTTTGTATTCCACCAATTAGGATGATTGCCATATTTTCTTATTACCTCATGCCATAAATAATACTTACAAAGGAGAGATCTGCATAATCACTTGGCCAAAGGAGCCCTATTTTGTTCTCCAAATTACCAATTCCTAATTCTCTCTTATTGGCCCTCCCTATCTATCTCCTCTCTCTTTTCAAAATCCCTTTTCGGGTTGCCGGAAGTTTAGAAAGATTGACGAGACAGTTTTTGGGAAGGTTTTGATGATGGTAATGGTTCTTACCTTGTTAGGTAGGATATTATTACTCTAGTAAAAAGACATCTAAAAATTTCACTTATTTTTTCCATTTTGTTTTTTTTATCTTAATGATTTTCATTATTCATTACATAGGCATTTAAGAGCAGAGGTGTTGGGAAGTGGCAGAATTCGTTGTTTGCTGTAATGCGGGCAAAATCCATGGGTTTGGGACATGGATTTCTAACTTATTGGAAGAAATTATATGTGTTGTTTTTCCTTCTAAGAGAGTTGGATTTATTCTTTCTTAATGGCATTGATTGTTGATATAAGATTTTTGTGGCAATATATCACTATACTTGTTATGTAATATCTGAATTGTCCTTTCCGTTTTATTCCTTATTTTTTATTTTATTTTTGGTGTTCTTTTGCCACAGTTTATTGCTGTTGCTGCCCATCCTCCTGAATCGTATTATCACAAATTAGGTTCTCCACTTACAGGCAGAGGCATCATTCAGATATGGTGTATGCTAAATGCCGGTGCATGTGGGGAAGAGGCACCGTTTTTAAAGGAAAATCAAAAACGACGAACTCAAAATGATGGAGCTTTAGATAACAAATCAAAGAAACCAAGAGGAAGACCCAGAAAGAAGGCATTAGATGAAGCTCTTGATGATGATGCTCTGAAGGACAGAGCAGTACAATTGAAGAGGCCAAGGGGAAGACCTAGAAAGAAACCAAGCGACAAATCCACTGAGAACTTGGATGGCAGTGAACCTTTTGTTCAACCACTTGCAGTTCAACATCCAGAAGAATCATTTGAGTTGCTAACTATCCAAGAAATTTCTGAGAATACTCAAGAGGATACTGTACAAAAGAATCTTGATACCAAAAAACAAACTTGGACTAAAACTGCAACTTTATCAAATTCATCCCTTAAAACTACTGTGCAGAGTAGAAGATTGAGAAGTAAAGAAAGTGTAGAGAAATGTAACAATGATAAATGTCAACCATTAGAGACTCTAAATGAAGATGAACGAGGTCCTATTGCAAATCCTCAAATATGTCATGCCTCTGAACAAGATTCTGTAGTGTGTAATGACGTGTCTGGCAATGATCCTTCCAGCACAAGCTTGGCGTCATGTTCTGTCCCAAAGGACCTAGCTCTTCCAAGAGTTGTATTGTGCCTGGCTCACAATGGAAAAGTTGCGTGGGATATCAAATGGAAGCCATATAATGCAAACGATTGCAAATGCAAGCATCGGATGGGTTATCTTGCTGTCTTACTGGGAAATGGATCCTTCGAAGTGTAAGATATTTGCATTAATTGTCTAAACTTTTATATCCATTTTCATCATTTATTGTGCTTTATTATTAAATTTATTTATTCTCTTTATGCTTTAACATTTAACATTCCTTCCTGCTTGTTTATGTGAAAAATTTGACTTTATTACATATGTGAATGATCAATAAGCTGAGTTGCTATTTTTGGGACAAAAGATTGGCATGTCAATGTTTGTTGATTTAAAAGATTGATGATATATTGAATGACATAGACCATTAGCCAGTCAGTATTAAAATGACAGAGTTTGGCATGATAGTTAATAGCACACAAACAAGCTTGTGGAATGTTAAGAGAATTCGCTTCAACAGAGATTTATAATATTGCATGATGTGCATAAATAATATTTGTGCACACAGGAGACTACAACTGAATCTTGGAAAACAGATAGGCACTATATTCAAACTATTGTATTAGTAGTAAATATTGAACTACTAACATAAAATAACTTATCAATATTTTTTTCTTTCATTACTCTTGTTCATTGTTAAGCATTTATGAGACTTGACCTTTTGTATCACCTATTGTTTGCATAAGACTTGAATTACAAATTGCTTTGTTTTGTTTCTATACAATGTATCACAAGCAATTACTTTGTGTGGTGTTATCTAATGATGTCACTTATTTAATGTAGTTGGGAGGTTCCTCTTCTCAGTACAATGAAAGCTGTTTATTTGTCTTCTACTAAGGAGGGCACTGATCCTCGCTTTGTAAAATTGGAGCCAGTATTCGGATGCTCAATGTTGAAAAGTGGTGGGATACAGAGGTAATTTGCATTCCTATCTTCCATCTTCTTTTGATAACTATTTGGTCATTTAATGGGAATCACAGCAGAATTTCCTTGTCATGGTTAAGATCTGTGAGTCCCCTTCTTTATTCAAGTGTGTGTTTAAAATCTATGAAAGTAGTGGAAACATTTTGGAAGAAAATAGGTATAAAAATAAACTCTTTGCTTATTCCTACTGTCTTTGTTGCATGCTAAAAAATTTAACTACAAGATTAGAGATTTCAAAAAAATAGATGGGATTGGTTCTACTTTTCATACTCAGAATACTTGCCCATGGCATGCTAGTTGTTGGTCCTAGCTACCGTGTCCTTTGCAATGGGAGGACAAAAAAACTATTTGAATTGGATGAAAAAGAACCAATGGAGAATGGATAGGATGCCTGCACTTGCTCCTTTGCTCCAATTTCCCAATATTTTGGTCTAACTGTCCCAACACACAACTGTACCCAATATAGATATGCAATCAGTTGATGGAACAGTAATATATCTTCTTTCATCCCCTGTGCAGTTTTGCACATATGTTGATTGGATTCTCATCTAAGAAGCCTTCCCAGCAGGAGATTTTGCTAGGTTTTATATTTTTCTTTGATCATTGTGGAGGCCTCAGATTCAAATGCTGAGATTGAACACAATATTTTCATAAGGAATGTTGCTTTACCAGCCAAATTCATTTCGTTGCTAATTTCATGACAGCCTAAATTTAAAGTGTTTTCTGTACTTAGTGGTCTATTCTGGATATACTGCTAATTTACTTATGTTGTACAGCATCCCCTTGACGATGGAGTGGTCAACATCACCCCCACATGATTATCTACTTGCAGGGTGCCATGATGGAACGGTAGCATATCTTCTTCCCTTTTTCATGTTCCAATTTGCTCCTAGTTGATTTGAGAGTGTGGTTATCAATTTTTAGATTTGGGAATAAGGGTATCTTTAGGACATCTTTTTGCATGAACTCTCTTTAGAAACAGATCTGATAATTGTTTTCAAATATTTTCTTCTAGTAATGTCTGCTGATTGAATTTATGCTGGCGTACATCATTTCATTTATAGCTTTTGACAGATGGGTCACTGCTTTGCCATTTTTAATTTACTGTCAGAACTGAAGGATTATTCCTTGCATGCAGGTTGCTCTGTGGAAATTTGCTGCAAGTAGTTCAACTAAAGGTAGAAACAGTGTGTCTGTACGTCTATTTCATATTAATCTTTTCTTTTTTTTCTCTAGCATGCAAATTCTTGGACTTATGAACTGCTTCAAATTAATTTGTCTCCTTCATTCTTTACTTGCTGATTTGCAGATACAAGGCCTTTGCTTTGTTTCAGTGCTGATACACTTGCTATTAGAGCAGTTTCATGGTCCCCAAGTGAGAGGTCAGTGGTACTAGAAGATTGATTTTCAGTTCTCTTAATGATTTTATATTGTGCAAAATGGTTTTGTTTTTCTTCTTTTGATGACAAACAGCAATTTTGATTTTTACATGAGGAATTTACTTCCAATGTGCAGTGAAAATGGTTTTCTTCTCTTCCAGTCATGTCTTGTTATTATAGGAGTAGGAGAGACTAGCCAGGATGTTTTAAATGTCAAATATTTTTCAATTGTTGTTGAGTTTGGTATGATGTAGTACTGAAATATCTATTAGATCTCTATTATTTGAAGGATAAAGGTTAGGTTGAGGGACTTTTGGCTTGCATACAGACAAGGTTGTGGTTACTGACTTTGGCTTGTGTTGAGATGGGAAGTATTACTGTTAGTTAGGATTTTACTGCCATCTAATAGGATTTCCCAGCAAGTCCTGGTGTGTGAACGTTATACATGCCTGTGAATTAACTGCATTCTTAGTGGGTGACAAACTCTTCTAGAACCACTAAGAGCTTTAGATGTAGGTGAGTACAATGTGGGGTGCTCTAGCCTTTATGTGTTATTCATTTATGTATTTATATGGTAAGCTAGGTATTTGCATTTTTGTTGATATTTTCAAATTAGCAATCTAATTGGAAATTGAGATCCTTTGTTTCTCTTAGACTCTGTTTAGATTGAATATATTTTTCATGCCTTTAATTCAACATACCATATCATAAGCAAAGGCTAGTTTGGAAAGTTTGTTAATCTTGGGTTGCCTCAACTTAGTAGACTTGTTTGAATGGACACTTAACTCAGGTGGGTGGCATTTACTTGGTTGTTGGACTTGTGCTATTGTAGGTAATATGAAAGTAGCCCCATTCTTATCATGTAGAGTAATTATCCTTGAGGAGGAGACAGAAAGAGGAGCTGTTACATTTTACATTGCTAACGAAGGCAAGCCTAAGATAGTTTATGGTTGTGTTGCCACAAACAAATGACATATTCGGGTGAAAATGCTTGCATGAAGCTAAAAAGCAAAACCGTAAGAGTGAATGATTTCGTAAAGGCCATAGCAAATAATATCTACTTGGTTGTTGGATCCAAACGATTAAACCTAGATTCTCCTTGACTTTACAGAGTCATGGAAATGCTTGCTTTGCAACTTCCATATTTTTGTTTCAATGAATGAAGAAAAATTTTCCCAAAAATGCACTGAGATCCATTGAATGAGAAAACTTGGCAACAACCAGTTGCTATCATATTGTCATTTGATTTGATCAAAGTAGTGGGTGTCCTTTATAGCTTATTGTTGACCTTCAAGCTTGATCAATTGCGTCAGTCACTCTTCCTAGCTTATGACTAGTACGACCTCAGCAACTTGATTGTTTGGAATAATTCATTTCGTTGAAATTTTATAATTCTAGTTGCTTTCGGGGTTTGAATATTTGTTTACAGGGTTTGCCAATCTAATACGAAAGCTTGTTTGATGGGCTTGGATAACATTTAGTAGAAGTTAAAATGTGGTGTGAGAGACATTGTCAATATTATAAATGGGTGTGTTGGGGGTAATTGGAAAAAAAAAAAGAAGAAGAAGAAGAAGCTTTTGATTAATCTATTCATTTGCTTAATACTTTTGTTCTTGTTAATTGAGATATGTAAAATGTTCTATCTATAATTTTCAGTGATTCAGAAAGTGCAAATGTTATACTTACAGCTGGACATGGAGGTCTGAAGTTTTGGGATATACGGTAAGCGTGATGGCTTTATTTTATACACATATGATTCTCCTATATGATGCCTTTTTCTTTCTTTTCTTCCTTTTTCTTTTTTTTTTTTTTTTGGGAGGGGGGGGCAGGTGGGTGTGTGGAGTTGGGTTTGTGTCAGGGGTGAGGTTCAGGCTGGGGTAGATATTTGGGATTCTATGCATTCAGCTTATTTAATTTCAACATCTTTGTTCTATTTATCATACCTTCCCTAGAAGATTGGTGGAAGGCCTTGCAAGCTTAACTTTTATCTTGCATATGCTTGGTCCTAATTTGATGTGATTCTATGCATTCAGCTTATTTAATTTCAACATCTTTGTTCTATTTATCATACCTTCCCTAGAAGATTGGTGGAAGGCCTTGTAAGCTTAACTTTTATCTTGCATATGCTTGGTCCTAATTTGATGTTGCCTATCTAAAACTCTTATTATATTGTGGTTTATTCTATTCTCCAAATTGTTTTTCAAATCAGAATGTCTTTCCCTCCTCCCCCACTCCCCCCAAATTTTGCACAATTACTTGAAACAAGAAACATGTTTTAAGCATAGACCTTTCTATTCAATTTTCTGTTTTAGAAACCCTATAGCGTTTATTTGTTAGAGGAGTATAAATTTTAGGTAGAATGAGATCTAGACCCCATATTTGAGAAAATTGAGCACAAAACTTCCTTACCCTACAGAAAAAATGATCCATGCTCTTTTCAATTAGCTTTGACTGTTAACTAACTTATAAATTTTGAAGCCACTTTTGAATGCAAACATATCATCAACCTCTTTCGTTGTCCTTAATCACTGTCATCCTTCTTTGTCCAAATTCACATCCTTCATTTTTGGTAGAACACCACTCTATAACAAAACCTCCTTCATTAGAGCTTTCTCTGCTAGTGAGTGAATCATTTCTTTGTTATTCTTATTATCAAAATCAAAATTATTTAGGTTATGTTTTGGGATTGAGGTCTGGTGCTTTTAATCTATAGTTATGGGATGGGAACACTGAATGTCAAGTAGGAGGGTGCCAATTAAAGGTTTCTGTTCATCAAATACTTTAGCTAGTGTGCTTTCAAAGAAAAAGTATAGGAACATCTTAATCTAATTAATAATGACTTTGTACAGAATCACATTATGATGTGTTTGATGATTTGCACACACCTCTGACGTTTTTGATGGATAGGAAAAGACATTTCTAGCTTTCTTCTTGGTTTGATTATTTTAAGCTTCCTAGAAAGTACAATTCAAAGGCAAATAGCAAGTCAATTTTTTTAATGGGTCCTGGGCTGATGGGTTATGTGAGTTTCAGTCTCTCAAATATTCTCAAACTCCATAGTCATTGCTTGTGTGCAAATAGCGATCTTATGATGGTAGACTTAACAGATCTCGTGGGTTAGTTGAGGAATGGGTGGTGACAGATATTAGCTTAACTCCCTTCTAGAGAGCGTCCAATGGAATGACTCTCAAGAAACTTGAGGAAAATTACTATTTTATCAATGGGGCTAGACTATAGGCCTTGGTGTCCTCTACACTCACTCCTTACCTCTTGTCAAAAGTAAATTAATCATTGCAGTTGCTACCACATTATTCTTCATGTGGCTCACCTACAACAAACCTGTAATCACTGACCTAGTTGCAACACTGTCCATGGGATCTTTAAATGAATCATCAGCAATCCTAGCCTTGACTTTCAAATATATCTTGGAATCCATTGGCCTTAGTTTCTCTGGTTCTACTTTTTAAATTACTACTTAAAAGTTAAGTTGATAGGTAAGGATCCAAACAATTGTATTCACGTGTAAGAGAGATATCAAACAAGTTTGTTACGTAGACCAAGCCCAAACAGATGCAGAAGAAGACATAAATGAATACAAATGCAAATCACATGGGGCAATTTAATATATGACGACTCGGTCAAACTTGACAATGGTACCATATTAAGTTACTGCTTAAGTTAATAAATAAGAGCTCAAACATTAACATTGAAGTACTAACACTACCTCTGCTCATGCAATGGAGTTGAGCCAAACTGATCTTTATGTTTTGACTAAGTTGGTTTTTGAACCATTTGATTCTAGTTTTCACATTTCACATACTAATCCAAAGACCTTTCATACTCAAATACTGCAAAAGATGCTGGTTCAGTTTATCATCAAAGTTGCAACCAAAGAAAAAGAGTTCCATTCTTATCAAATAGCTAATAATATTTCTATATTATACAACTGCCCAATTTTTGAGGGATAAATCAATCTTTATAGGCTCTCAACTGACATTAAAGCGTAAATATATCATTATGGTCAGTAAGTGGAGAGGGTGTGGTAGGCAGTTATTTCAAGTTATGGGGATCTGGATGTGACCTAAAGTTTATTTATGTCTTTCATATATAATAATAGATATGTCATCTGCTCAGTGCTTTGATTGTTATAATGGTTTCATTGATTAAGTTGAGGAAATGCTACATATGTGCTCCCATCACCTACAACATTTGAAGACAGTTTCTCTGATTGTTTATCTGAATTTTGTAAGATGGTTGGCAGCTGTGTCAGTTTTTTACTTGTATAAGCTATGGCACACAGCAGTGGTATACTACGTGCTCACTGAAGAAATTTGTGGTTAATGCAGTGACCCATTCCGTCCCCTGTGGGAGCTCCATCCTGCGCCAAGGTTCATATATAGTCTGGATTGGTTTCCAGATCCAAGGTAACTTTATGCACTATCTTACTGGCTAAAACACAAATGACATTCTTAATTTCAGTTGTGCTTTTCCCTACCTTTGAAACAAATCTTGTCCACTTTTATAGATGCATTATTTTATCTTTTGATGATGGAGCAATGAGACTACTCAGCTTGGCAAAGGCTGCATATGATGTCCCTGCTACTGGAAAACCTTTTGTTGGGACAAAACAACAAGGGATGCACCTTATGAATTGTTCATCCTTTGCTATCTGGAGTGTGCAAGTGTCACGACTAACAGGTCTCTCTCTCGTGCAGTCATATGTACGTGTTTGACTGAAAATGCATCTGAAAGTTATACATTATGAATTTTCTTGCTTAAATTTTTCATGTGAAATAACAATTGATTTAGTCCCACTTCTTTTCCAATTTTCAGTTGTCATTGGACAAGATCATAGTTGTTTTACTGAAACTTTGCATCATACATTAGACAGAAATATTAGTTTATATTTATATTTTTGCTGTAAAATAATTTTATACAGGCTGACCAGCATAATTCTTGTATTTGGAATTAAAATTAAATTTTATTATTAATCTATTTTCAATAGAAATTTTAGCCAATTTGGTTGAACAGCTAAACTCTGATATCATGCCCAGTTATTGATTTTCAATTTTAAATTGTAGGTACGGTTGCATACTGCAGTGCAGATGGTAAAGTTCTTTGTTTCCAAGTGAGTTTAATTTCCCTTTTTGCTTTATTTTTGTTATGTAATTTTGCCTTGACCATTTTGTTCTATCAGCCTTTACTTGATTGCCATTTGTAGGGGGAAAATATCAACTGTCAGTACTTTCTTCTGTGAATCTAGTTTCCATTTCTGCTTTGTACCAGGATGATTTTGAGCATTGAGACCTCATCTGTGACATCTCCTTTCAAACAGATACCAATATCAAAATTTATTTTTTGAACCAACCACCAATAGATAGTTTTTTTAGAAGTTTATGTTTTTTGAGCAGCTCATTTAGTTTTCAGTTCTGCAGCACTGTCAACTATCCACAACTTCCTTTATGCTGCCTAAAAATCATAGATAAATCTCCTTTTAAATTGCTTCCAAGCTTTTTACCTAACTTGATAGTCTCGTGTGACAATAGCTTACAACAAAAGCAGTTGAAAAAGATCATTCACGAAACCGCCCCCACCATTTTCCATGTGGATCCCTGACTGAGGATGAATCAACAATTACAGTGAACACTCCATTACAAGATACTCCGGTAGTGTTGAAGAAGCCATTCAATGATGGGGAAAGATCCATGCGGAGTTTTTTAGCTGAGTCAACTCCTGCAAAAATTTCAAATGATAAAAAGGGAAAAAAGGTTTCAAGTATAGATACTCAACCCTTGGGTAAGCTTTATTAATTTGGCTACTGCTTACATATTATCCTGCCATTACAGTTCTCAAATTTGTCCATTGCTCTCTTCAGCCTTTTGTTATGGCAACGATTCAGTCGAGGAAACTGATGCCGCTGATGAAACGTTGGCCTCTATTAAGAGCAAAAAAGAACCAAAATCCGTTAGTAACGGTAAGAAAAGGGCTGAAGATAATCGAGCATTGGTGTGTGCAGACGAGGAGGCCATGAATGTACAAGGAAAGAAAAATGAGAATGGAGAAGCCGGGAACGTGATTGACGTTCTTCCTCCGAAACTTGTGGCGATGCATCGAGTGAGATGGAATATGAACAAAGGTAGTGAGAGATGGTTGTGCTATGGAGGAGCTGCCGGAATTGTACGGTGTCAGGAAATTAGGCCATTTTCTTTCTAACTGTTTATGTATTTATGATAACGTAATTATAGTGCTCTTACTGATCTCAATTTGATTTTTAATCCAATCACTAACAAAATTCTATGTCGTTCATGTTGTGGTTATTTACTAATGTATTAAATAGATACATATCAATCCCTTATAATTTTTATTCTTAACTCGTGTAATATGTAATAAAATAAATGAGATATTAGTAATTTTGATTAAATATTAATAATTATTGAAATAATTACAGTACTTTACACGATAATAATATTGGGATCAATGTTAATTGGCAAGATTCTTGTTTAATACTAGTATGACTGAAAGTGTAAGGGGTCCCCAATTTTTTCTTGGAAAAACGTTGGGATCAATGTGTGAGAGTTGTAAAGTGGGTCAGTCTTAGTTCGTAACTACCAAATTAAATGGAGTTTAAATAATTATGTTGAGTTAGTTGCATGATTTAAAATATGTCTGAGAACAATTTAAAGATTCATGTTCCTAATCTACACGTGCCTCTTGGTGAACCAAGAGATTCTTCGACCCTCTAAATGAAACGTAAGAAATCATCGAGAAATATACACGTGCTGTAAAGGTGAAGAAGTCTTGCGTTTTGATTTCTTACTTGACGGAGGGATCTAAAATACAAGCCATCCGAGTCTTAGTCTTTCACAGACTGCATGTTCCACTGTTCTCTCTCTCACCTCCGCACAGTTAAGGAAACCTGTCTTCTCCTATTTATATCTCAAGTCCAAGCTCTCTCTTCTGACACAGACGGAAAGAAAGAAAACGAATATCAATATTGGTCTTCAAAATCCACCAGTGCATGTCTTCAATCGTTTTCTAGCATCAACGTTGGTTAAAAGCTCGACTGATTACCATGAAAGAAAAGTAATTTCTTCCCAACTCTCGATACAATTAGCTACGATACAAGTATATAATATCCGTACAATACCTGTGTTTGTAATTTGAAAAATAAACTTTGCAGTTTCACTAGTATTTCTAAATCTTAGTTTCTTTGGATATATATGCAAGTGTGGCATGCATGCATAAGCAACTAATAGCTGATTCTCTTCCTTTTTATTTTAACTTATTTATTTCGTCAAATGTAATTAACAAACTAATTAATTACATGATTTTGTAGTTGAACTATGCATGCATATATCAGCCATACATAATGTACATGGGAGACGTGCTCAAGGCCGGAATTTTTGCTGTGGAGAAACATCAGGTGTGTGACGATAGTAGGAATATTTAATTAATAATATAAAAAATATATTTATTAATAATAAGTAAAATAAATAAATAAATAATTTTATTATTTAATTAATATAATAAAAAATTTAATTAAATTTTTTATTTTTATTTTTTTTACTTACCACTAATTAATATATTTCTCTTACCTCGTTAATTAAATAATTTTACTACGTTAGCATTAACATGACAGAATTATTAGCATTACTAATTAGCATTGCTAACTATAATATGACAGAATTATTAGCATTGCTAACTAACAAGATTGTTCCACCTAATATTCTCTCACAATAAACTCCACCCGAAATCACTATTTCAAAAACAACAAATTTCCTAGCTATTTTTAACATTGCACGAAAACTTTTTTAGCTATCAATTAGCCAAAGAATCAAAACGACATGGCTATCGTAAGAGCTTCAATGGATTCGTTGCTAGACTCCGAAGCGCAAAGATATTATCGGGTATTTTTCCACAAAGTTGAAAACACAAAACACAAAATCTAGAAACTGTTTCCAAACCCTATAAAAATTTTCATCAGTAGGCTGCAGAAGAAGATAGTGTTGTGTCTGTATTTGAAAACACTCAGCGAAAACTTCACACAAACAAAAAACATGGGATTTTCTGGGAATGTCCGAAAAATTACATCACAACTCTAAGGCACAGAGCAATATCATTGTGGGTTTGTTGGATACAGGCTTGTCTACAGTTATGCCTGCAATCTTTGTCATTTCATTAAAAATTTGATAATTTTTTATTTTCTTTCTTAAATAAAACCTTTTTTTGGTTAATTAATTGAAAATTTTGCAGGCATTCGGGTAGAGGCTCCAAGTTTCAATGACAAAGGCTACGGTCCTCCTCCCGCTACATGGAAAGGCATAAGTGTGTTAAGGGTGCCAACTTCAGCTGCTGCAATAAGTAGACTACTCTTACACTCAAATTTATTTATTTATTTATTTTGGTAAATTAATTCAAAAATATAACTGACATGAATTTCGTAAAAAACTGCAGGCAGAAAAGTAGCCAAAAAAATTTCTAAATCGCAGAAGTTTTCAATATTGTACGTTTTGATAATTTCTAAGGTAGACGTGCAGCAAGGTTAACCGTACAAGATACTACAATCTGGAAAACACCACAGCTGCCGGCGCATCCGTCAAGGGGGCAAGTTTATAGGGCATAGTTGAAGGAACTGCGCGTGGTGGTGTGCCGTCCGCTGGTTGGACAATTGTGGCGGAAGCTTTAGGTGGTGAAGAATAAACAAATGAAAATCAATGCAATTGGAGAGTAAGGCGGCAGCAAATTTGATTTGTTGAAAGTGTGGCCGTTTTTCATCGTAAATAGCTGTTTTCCCACTTTATTTTTCTCGTTACAGTCAATCACGGTTCAATTCTTCTCAATTTCTCTCGTCCCGTAATTTTTCAATTTTTCTCTCAAGACTCTGTTCCACTCTACTCTCCAAAATATTTGAAAAAATTCTCTTGAATAAAAGGTTATATAAATTATTCTATTTTATTCTTAATTTTTATCTGAATTAATTTAGAATTTTTTTTATATAAGTTTATATATTTTTTATTTTTATTTATTATTATTATTATTATTATTATAAATATTATCACATAATAAATACGATTAGAATATAAATTTTTTATTTTATTATTACGATTATATAATAAATATTATTATTTAAAAATTATAAAAAATTTTATTTATATTATATTTTTATTATTATATTTATATAATTGACATCAACACTTAATTATAAAATTAATTAAAAGATTAAATTTTTAATACATGTATCAATTATTTTATATTTTATTTATAATTATAGTTAAAAGTTCGAAGCATTCTTGGCACTGTCAGCACGCATTGCCATGTACAAAGTACGCCGGAGCGACGAGTGCACTGAAATGGATACACCGGCAGCTTTTGGCACGGCATTGCTAATGGCGTCGACTTTATATCGGTTTCGATTGGCGGGCCATCGAAGAGTTTTTTCGATGATCCGATTTTTGTAGGATCGTTTCATGCGACGAAGAGAGGGATTTTGACGTCTTTCTCGGCAGGAAATATAGGGCCTAATGCTAGCAGCGTTGACAGGAAGTTTGTCATTGCAGTTAAGCTTGGCAGTGGCATGAGAACTCCTGTAAGTTCATCTAAATCCTGAACTTTTCAAATTTTGTTAATGGCCCAAACTATTATTATTATTATTATTATTATTATTACCTTACGGTGTTTATATACTTCTAGCTCTTTTAATTGTTTTAAAAAGATTATTAAAATATTTGGATCACCGTGAAACATTAAAAGATTATTTTAATTAATATGAAATATTGCAGAAATTTAAAACTATTCTTTATAAAGTAATTTAAAAATAAATAATTAATTCATATGATAAATGCTTTTTTTTGAAAAAAAAAATTTAAGGATCTATTTGATCATGTTAATTATTAGTATATTAAATTCAAAAATATGAGTATGTATTTATTCATATGTTTAGCTATTTTTCTTAAATGAGTAATTTAAATTTCATTTCATTTTCACCAAGAAAAGCAATGTACCCTCTCACAAATGGAGCTAAAGTGCTACAGCAGACGATACCTATGCAAACGTAAGGTTTAAGATAAATCGACCATAAACTATAAATTGGCAATTAATTAATTGTTTAATTGTAATAATTAAAAAGTAAAACAAGTATGGTTATTGGGTGCAGTGCGTGTGATTAGGGAACACTAAGCACGAATATAGTGGAAGGGAAAATCGTGTATTGCCTGGGAAACGGCAGCCAAGACTACACGAGCAAGCAATTAGGCGGAGTTGGAACTATCACGGCACTCGACGCAGCAATCGACGCTGCGTTCACCACTCTTATTGCTGGCTCTTACGTCGTTTACAAAACTGGCAACAAGGTCGATCATTACATTGGCTCTACCAAGTATGTAAATAAGTTTTCAGAACTTTTATTATTGAATATTAAGCTCAAAGATCAATTGGGTTGCTGGTAAATGAATTACTGGATAGCATACAGGAATCCTCAAGCTGTTATGTACAAGAGGAGAGCTCTTAACACGACTGCACCGTTCATAGCTTGGTTTTCGTCCAGAGGACCACAATCGATCTATGATGGAATTCCATATTAAATAGGAATGGGCTATTGTTAGAGTTTATAAGGAAAGGGTTCTACACATTTTAATGGACATATTTTTTGGGGAAAAGATAATGGTTCAACCCGTGACAAAGTGGTATCAGAGCCAAACCATTACAATTCTAATGTTTTAGCCAAACATCCACGCACAACCAATGCATCCATAAACAGTCCATAAATCTCGAAGTAAAGCAAGACGGATATGCAGGGAACCTCACTGTGACGAAAACGTCACAAAATTGAATGGGGAAGAATGTGACAGAATCCCATATTGGATAGGAATGGGCTATTCTTGAAATTTATAAAGGCTCTACACACTCTAATGGACATGTTCTTTTGGAAAGAAAGTAATGGCCCAATCCGTGACAGATTTGCTCTTAGTATTCTATTAGCTACTTATTCAAACCTTGTGTCAATGACCGGACTTTAGTTGATTGGGCATAAGAGTTAAGCAAAAAAAGTCAAATTGACTTATTCATGCAAAACTAATTTTGCTTTCAAATTGAATAGGCGGGCTGCAATTAAACATTAATGCAGCAATTGAAATGAATTTTCATTAAACGACGACATGATAACTTTTACTATAAATAGATATTTTTTTCCACTTTTATTTTTCTTATTCTTCCATTCCATCTCAATTCAATTATTCTCTTTTTCATAATTTTTCAATTTTTTTCAGATTATTATCAATATTCTGTTTAAATATATTTTATAAAATATTTAAAAGAGTGATATTAAGTAAAAATTTATAATTTCTTTTTTTATAATAAATTCTTTTATCTTTTCGTGTTTTTACTCTAATTAACTTAAAAAAATTTTACATAAATTTTATATTATTTATTTTTTATTTTTTGTTATTATTATTGTGATTATATAGTAAACATTGCCACTTAAATATGATAGAAAGTTAAACTTATTACTTTTATTATTATAATTATATGATAGACACTCCCTATTAAATATTGTGAAAGGTCAAACCTCTCATTTACATTATATTTTATTATTATACTTGTATGGTTGGTAACGCCACTTGAATTATAGAAAACTAAACTTCCTATACACATAATAATTATTTTAAATTTCATTGATAACTGCAATTAAAAATCTCTAAAATATCTTCACAAGTGGTATCAGCGCTATAAGTTATTGTACTCATGGATTCAACAACAACGTAGCCCATGACCTCTCGAAAAAAGTGTTCTATCAATATAAGTCTATCTCTAGAGAAACTATGTTCATAAAAAATAATCATGTCTTGGAGATTACCGACATTGAGACCATCAAATTAAAAATGCATGATGGTATGACTTGCATCATTTAGAAAGTACAATATGTGAAAGGCCTCAAGAAAAATTTATTGTCTATAGAATTGGATGGAATTGGATATAAAATTCAAATTCAAAATAGGATAATAAAGATAACAAATGACGCATTTGTGGTCATAAAAGTAAAGAAAATAACTGTAAACTTATATATGTTAAAAGGAAAAACACTGTAAGAAGTAAAGGCATTGGTTGCATCAACAATTTTCAGAGAAGAATCAACGATAATATAGCATCGAAAGCTTGAATATATGTTAAAATGAGAATTGAAGATTTTTTTATAATAGAAACTACTTTCGAGTTTCAAAATGGTATCTTTACCATTTTGTGATCAATATGTTATTAGTAAACAACACAAATTAAAATTCAACATATCTAATTTTAGAAGTAAAAATATTCTTGAGTATATTTATTCAGACGTTTGGCAAGCACTAATTATTTCTTTGGGAAGAGCAAAATATTTTGTGTCATTTATTAATGACTACTCCAAGAGATGTTAAGTGTATCAAATTAAAAGAAAGACAGATGTATTTGAAATTTTTAAAGTCTTTAAAACACTTATAGAATTAGAATATGAAAAAAAAGATCAAATGTCTTAGGACTAATAATGAAAGAAAATTCATTAACGATACATTTGATACATTTTGTCAATAAAAGGACATTAAAAAGCAATTCACTACAGTATACACTCCCTAACAAAACGGAATAACAGAGCGAATGAGCATAATCTTATTGAAAAAAACGAGGACAATATTAAGAATTGTAAAATTACCAAAATTATTTTGAGCAGAAACAATCAATATTGTCTGTTATTTGATAAATTAATCACTATTAACAGTCATTGAGTTAAAGACAGCGATGGGAATGTAGACTGGCAAATTAGCTAACTACTCTAATCTTCATGCATTTAGAAGTCCTGTATATATGATATATAATTCTCAAGAAACAATGAAATTATATCTAAAATCCAAGAAATACATATTCTTGGAATATGCTAATGAAATAAAAGAGTATTATTTGTGGAATCTCACTACCTATAAGCTAATTATTAGCAGTGATGCTATAGTTGCAGAAGATAAACTACAAAAAATAATAATAATAATAATGATAACACAAAGGAAGAGGAACCAGAGACTGCTATAATTCAAATTAAAGAAAAAAACAAAACATTAAAATTCTTTTGAAGTAACACCGAAACACGAAAAAGTATCTGTTGAGCCTACAGTTTCAAAAATTCAATGATTAACTCGTAAAAAAAGAACACCATCTTAACAATTAGAATATATTATAGAAGGTAATATTGCAAACTATAATCTAACAGAAGATGGAGAGTCGTCAACTTTTTAAGAAGTAACAATTAATTTGAATACATCTATATGGATGACAACAATGTAAGAGAAAATTAAAACTCTTTATAAAAACAAGACTTTGAAAAAATTGTGCCACTACTGCATAAAAAAAAGGTCATTGAAAATAAATGGGTTTACAAGATCAAGTGGAATAGCATTGATCAAGTGGAGCAATATCATACAAGATTGGTGATTAAATGGTATACTTAGAAAGAATGGCATGCTTAGAAAGAAAATATTGATTTTAATGAAATTTTTTCTCCTGTTATACAACTCACTACAGTCAAGATTATCTTGACTATGTGTGTTACATTTGACTTATATTTAAACCACTTAAATGTGAAAAGTGTATTTTTTTCATGAAGAACTTATGAAGAAATTTGTATGCTTCAACCAGAATGTTTTGCAAAAAAAGAAAAAGAAAACTTAGTTTGTAAATTGACCAAATCTATGTACGGTCTCAAATAGGCGCCAAGGTATTGGTACAAAAAATTTGATTCCTTTATCGTTAGCCTTGGATGCAATAGACTACACTCAAATCATTGTATGTATTTCAAAAAAATTGATAAATATTTCATTATTCTACTATTGTATGTGGACGACATGTTAGTAGTAGATTCTAACAAAGATCAAGTATAATAATTAAAAGCACAGTTAGCTAGAGAATTTAATATGAAGGAATTGAAACCAGGAAATAAGATTCTAAGAGTACAACTTCACCAAGACAGAAAAGACAAGAAGATTTAACTTTCCCTGAAAAATTATTTAAATAAAATCTTGTGATATTTCAATGTACAAGATTGTAAGCCAATCTCTACCTCCTCTTCCTCTAAATTATAAATTATCTTCAATTATGTGCCCTAGCAATGAAGTAGAAAGGATAAAAATGTCTCAAGTACCATATGTATTAGCAATGAGAAATTTAATATTTACCATGATATGTACAAGATCGAATATTGCACAAGCAATAAGAGTAGTTAGTGGATTTATGGCAAATCCTAACAAAGAGTATTGGAATACTGTAAAGAGAATTTTAAGATACGTCAAGCAAACCTCAAATACTATATTATGTTATAAAGAATCAAATTTTATTACTAAAGGCTATATAAACTCAGATTATATAAGTGATCTTGATAAAAGAAGATCTACTACGAGTTATGTATTTACACTTGCAAAAGTAGTTGTGAGTTGAGTTTCATAACTGCAAATTATAGTAGTATTATCTACAACAAAGGTAAAGTATATGGCAACTACACAAGCATACAAGGAAGCAATCTAGATTAAAAAATTTATGAGGAAACTCAAGCACCAATAAGAAACGATGATTTTGTTTTGTAACAGTCAGAATGCCTTACACATTGCAAAAAATCCAGCCTTTTATTCCATAATAAAGCAAATAAACGTTCAATCTCATTATGTACAAAAAGTAATGGAGGATAAAAGTATAGACATGCAGAAGATACACCTTAGAGATAACTTGGCAGATATCTTAACTAAAATAATTAATATTGACAAATTTAAATGGTATTGATCCTCCTATAACCTAACAAAAACATAAATAGTGTGGAATGTCAAAGTAGAAAGACTGGTATGAAAATATGATTAATTTTCAATCAAAGTCTCTAAGTAGGAGAATATAGTTAATTGCGCATGGCAGTGAAAAAAAAGAAATCAAATTAACTTCTTCATGCAAAACCAATTTTGCTTTCAATTGAAGAGATAGGCCGCAATTGAACGTTAAGACGACAATCGAAATGAATTTTCATTGGATGATGATGTGACAATTTTCTCTATAAATAGGCGTTTTCTCTACTTCAATTTTCTTCATCTCATATAATCTTATTTCATCTCAATTCAATTATTTCTCTTCTCATAACTTCTCAGCTTTTTTCAGAATATTATCAAAACTCTGTTTAAATATATTTTTTAAAATATTTGAGAGAGTGATATTGAGTGAAAAGTTATAATCCTACTTTTCATATTAAATTCTTCTACTTTACCTGTAGTTTTTATTTCAAATAATTTGAAAGGTTTCTACGTAAATTTTATATTATTTATTTTTTATCTTCTATTATTGTTATTGTAATTATATGATAAGTTATTATTATTGTAATTATATAGTAAACACTGCTACTTAAATATGATAAAAGGTTAAATCTCTTACTTTTATTATTATAATTATATAGTAAGCACTACGTCCTAAATATTATAGAAGACTAAATCTTTTATTTATATTATATTTTATTGTTGTACTTGTATTATTTGTAATACCACCTGAATTATAGAAGACTAAGACTTTTATACACATAACAATTATTTTAAATTTCATTGATAGCTACTGTTAAAAATTTTCGAAATATCCTAAAATAACTAACAATGACAACCAAATTGCACCATTTTATATACTTTCAGGCACATCCATCGCTTGCCCTTATGCTGCTGCTACTGCTGTTGCAGTCACTTACATCAAATCCTTCCACCCTAGCTAGTTGCCTTCGCAATCAAGGCAAGTCTCATGACCGCAAGTAAATGTGTAATAGTTGCATGCATGCATGTATTGCATAATATTCATTCAAATTCCTAACCAGAATGTTATTTGCTTGGTTTAGCCACACATATGAAAATAAAACCTAAAGATGCAGAGCTAGCTTCAGGATCAGGCCAAACTAATCCAAGCGAAGCAGTATATCCACGAATGCAAGTTTCCTTTGCAAGGAAATTATAATAGCACAAGCATTGGTCAGCTCATTGGTGGCAAGAGGAAATCCAACTGCTCTAACATCAAACGTGCATGAGGTATGGATGGTCTAAACCATCCTTCCATGCATATGCAGCTCAAGAATGAGTCCACCATCTTTGCAGTGTTTTGGAGGACCGTGACTAATGTACCGCATGCAAAATCAATGTTCAAGGCGATTGTAAATCTACCGAAGGTCTCTCCCTTCCAGTTGTCTCAAATATTTTGGTGTCTCAGAAGTGGCATGAAAAAAGATCGTTCACTGTACTGGTGAAAGCTTCAATGGCAAAAGAAATTCGAATTCTGTCAGCTGTCCTTGAGCGGAGCAACTCCAAGCACCGTGTCTCGAGTGCCATTCTTATCCATAAGCCATTACCTCACAGTTTTTGAACTTGATTCTCAAAATTTTACAAACCATATTGCATATTGGTGATGGCTGATTTTGATTCTTTCTCGTAAATCAGATTTGTTGAATGCTTGAAAAGAGCTCATTATGCGATTTTACAACTACTATCAAAAATCCAATTTTATTCTCTGCCATTCCACTCGTAGATAGATATATTACTGTAATCTAATCTAAAAACTCAACCAGTATACTAGTTCCTCTAAAAGTGCACGAGACCTCAATGAATTACATGAGAGAGTATTAGGTGGCACAACCTTATTATATCAGTATTACTGATGTAATAAAACTATTTCAATCAATGAAATAAAAAAAATATATATTTATTAACAGTGAGTAAAAAAAATAAATAAAAAATATCATAAATTTTTTCACTATATTAATTGAATAATAAGACTTCATTGACTTTTTTCTCCCGCCATCAATAAATATATTTTTCTCACTTCATTGATTACATGATCTCATCACGTCAATGTAAAATTGTCCCACTTAAAACTCTTTTTGAATTTCGTAAGTTTTATCTCAAATTTCAATTGTTCAAACGTGGAAATTTAATTAGATTCAATGTGTTGAAAACAAACATACTATGGCAAGAAAATAATACCAAGTGTTCTAAACTGACAGTAATGAACAGGTCGAGCTAAGTAACCAGAAACCCGAACTTACAGAAAAGAAGTGTCCAGTGTGAATCGCATGATAAATGAAGGGCAGCAAATAATTATGAATGTTCAGCGAAAAAGATTCTAAGCAAACCACAAACTTGATTACCTCAAGTCCGAACTTACTGAACCCATTTTGCTGCATATGGGTATAAAAACTTCCACAAGGTTACAAAAGATCAGCTAAATATATGTCATCCATCAACTCTTCTCTTGCTGCCCCTTTCTCAGTCAAAACCCACCAAAATGGTAGCATCAGTTTCCTAATAGAAGTACCTTCTCACCAAAATGGCCCCCGACTCAGAATATTAGTCCACTTTTAGATATCATTCTAATCTGACTCAGCCTTGATCGTATTAAGACACAGACAAGTAATAAAACAGGCAACCAAAATTTCACCCCTATTCAATCAACGTAGGAAAATACCCAACCCGCAACCTTGTCTTAGAGAAGTGTACAAGTTTGATTTTGTTTCCTTTTAAGAGCCATTCTATTCTTTCAGATTAGCGTTCTGCTATGGCTTACACTCTAATAACTCCTTTTAGTCCCAAGCCCAAATCAAGCTCAACAGTGCATCCTACATTGACGCCCATGGAGGTTCTTCAGCTTTGTAACTTCTTTCCTCCTCTTTCTTGCCTCAGCTGCAGCAGCTGCATCCACTAATTTCTTACCAGGATAATTGACTGGTTGTTTCTCCTCAGATAACATACTCACAATATGACCGGCTTTCTTAGAACCATCCTCAATATTATTACAAGTATAATCTGACTGAAGAGCATTCTCATCTTTAACAATAAATGCACCTCCAATAGAACAAAGTGGTGAAGATGAAGGTATTGCTTCTCTTGGATGATGCCTGGCATGGTGACCACCACTTCCATCTGAAGAGGATTCAACTGGGATACCAACGTTAAGATCATTTGTAGTTCTGATTTCAGCTAAACCAGAAGCTTCATTTTTTACTTTTATGGGCAATGAGAAACGATGGTTCTCCACATCTACAATGGCTTTTGAAGATGAACTAGCTCCATGCCCATTATGCAAAGAGGTTTTATCTTGTGTATTTTTTAGGCTGTCACTGGATCGAGCATGGAGTCCACTTCCATTATCATGAAGAGGGAGGAAACAAGGGCATGGCACTAGATATAGAGGTGTTTTTGTTGCATTAACATTTATAGGGTTTTCTTCCTCCTGAGAGGAAGCAAGCTTGCCAGTAATTGCTGAAGAAATAATTGATGGAAAAGTGACAGCTTTTTGCTGCCCATGACATGATTGGAATGGAAGTGAAGACTGAACAATGGGAGGCCAGCCCAGTGGCGAAAAGGGATGATGGTTGTAGAAGAGCAATGGACAGTTTGTAGAAGTGGAAGACATCTCACTGTGAGCTGATTTAACCTCTCCTTGAGTTTCACCAACCTCAGGTTTCATTGATTTAGCCACCTGCAAAACAGGAGAGCATGTCATGCCAGTGACAACAAATTTTTGTGCCAAAATATCTCATTAATCCAATGTCTTTTATTACCTGTGCCTTCAAAAGCGTATTTACAGTCTCCAAAGACTGGTATTCTTTAAAAGCCAACTCCTTTTGCTTCTCGATATAAATGTCACCAAAATCTAAATTAGTCAATGTTGAACTTCAATGTGAATTCAAGAACTCATACAAAACAGCCAGGCACCTTACAAAAGACAGCAACAATTTGGGAAAGGCAAAACTGACTACCTTCTTCAAACTTTCGTTCTCCTGTGTTAGATCAGCAGCTTTTCTGGTTAACTCCTCACACAGAGCCTGAACCAAAAGTGGAAAGGATGTGCAAAAATCAGAGCCAGAAATGAATCCACACTTCAGCAATAACAAAGCATCTCTGGGTTTTAGATATAGGTATAAACATAGAATTGCAAGTAATGAAACTTACATGAATGTTTCCATGGTGACCAAAAAAGCAAACACTAAAACCAATTATTTACTGTGCACCAGAGAGATATTATATATCTATGCCTTCGTGTTCGAGCTTCGGGTTTATTCAAAATTTTAAAAGCTGTGCTTATTTTGTCAGTGCAAAGATACAAATATATGCAGTACTTCCATACTACAACTGGCATATGTCGGAATAGCTCAGTGAAGAGGTCTGCAGTTATTGCCCTTAAAATACCTCCGCATTATGTAGATATTCACAATGGCTGTTAAGCAAAAATAGGCCTTAAATTTTGATAAATCTACATTATCCAAAAAATACACTGGTAGAGTACAGTATTTAGTAATTAACTTAGTCAATCATACAGACACAGGTGCATATATTAGCTGTGCCGACACTAGTTCCCAGATCTCAGGACATAATGATAACAGTTTTTTTCAATAGACATCCAATGACAGGACATTTTCTCTAGAAAAAGGAATATTGAAAGAATATGCCAAAATATGAGATCCCACTATTGCTCAATCCTTAGGTTTTGCATGAGTTGTTCAGTAGCCACTCATAGTACACTTTTTATGGGAATATCCATTCATCTAAAATAAAAGCATCTTTAATGGTTCACATAGGGACGAAGGTGGTGCTGCTGCCATTGTCATGAGTCAAGGGATATGTTCAGCGATCTATTTAACATGTAATACATCCAAACCTTTCATATTGCCTTGTTGCTTAAAACAGAAACCAACTAAACTACATTATGCATTCTTCAGTAAATAATAATGGTGCAAACAAGTTATGTTCACAAGGTTAATACAGAAACCACTGGAATAATAAAGGAAATTCACACCAACCCAGGACACATCAGTATGCCAACTTGAGCCCAAAATTTCACTCCAAAAACATTGAAAAATTAAGAACAGGCAACTTACTTGTCTGCGGCGAATTGTCTGCCTAGCTGATTCTCTGTTTGCTAATATTCTCCGCATTCTTCGCTCTTCCTTTTCAGCCTGAGTGGTAAAGCTTTACTAACAAATACAGAATATTAACAGCGCAAAGTTTATGAGTTTAGAAGCTTTTAGTACCTCAGTTAAGTTTTGTCTTGACCTGCCCCCACCCATGGATATGTATCTTGTTGTAAACATAGAACTTGAATTAAGCAATTCATCATCTTCCTCAGCTTTTACTGGTTTAATTATTACATTGCTATATGTTGTTTGATCCTGCTCCTGATCCACTACTGTGTGCTCCTGCTATAAACAAAAATATTGCTCAAGTCCTGCACAAAATAGTGTGACTTGGTGACAGACCGCTATAAGGTTTCAAATTAGACATACTAGTTTCAGTACCTAAATTCTTATTTGCTTATGGTTATTACTCTTGCATTCAACAGAAAAGACATAGGAAGAGAGAAACGATTTAGAGGAAACAGGAAGCAAAGGTGAAAATTAAAATTTGTCTTAAATGCAGAACTCAAGACATAGTATACTTGTGATGTTGTATCCTCGTCATTTAGGCCAGAATTTTCCAACATTTGACAGAATGCCTATTTATAAAAATTAAAAGAGCGAGAGCAAGAGAGAGAGAGAGAGAGAGAGAGAACATAAAACTCGAAGCAAAATAACAAATAAACAAAACTGGAATTTAGCGTAACATACAATAAACATATGTGAATTGATTAATATAAAGATCGTATGGGTTGAAGACCAGCAGGTCCTAAATTCTGTATCCCAAAATATCTTGTTTGCGGTCATCCCTCCCTTCAGGAATATTCAAATCCATCAATACAATAATGCTTTGATGTTATGTGCAGTCCCCCTCCAGACACTGTTTTGGCTTTGAATTTAGTATGCTTTCACGTACTAATTTCCCTGTGTAATGATTCTAAACAATGATGCAGAGCTAAGACATTTTATTTCCACATAAGCTTTTATTAATAATAACAACATAACAGCACTTTAAGAGAAGTCTTTTATCAACAGAAAGAGAAGGATAAGACACAATCCTCGACACAGATTATTAAAATGGCAGTACATCTCTCCAAGTAAGCCACGGTATAAACAAATACGTATAAGTGATAATACACGCCACACTCATCATTCACACCAATCTCATGCACGTAATGCAATAATGCAAGTGACACACATTGCAAACACGAATCAGTTGAATAAACAGTCATGACACACATTGCAAACACGAATTGGTTGAATAAACAATCATATATATATAAAGTGGAAGGACTACCAACCAGTAACATCTCTTCCTTTTTAAGATATGCCAACGTGCAGCATCGTCATAAACAAGACCATATTTCCAGTTGTTGAATTCAATCTCACAGCAATTACTGACATTCAACTTTACTATTTAGTGTATGCTAATAGAAAAAGTTTCTTCACAACTTCCTAATATCACTTGACAAACACTGAAATAATCCTCATTGAATTAACAGACTACTATAATTTATAACTACCCTTTTTCCTAAAAATAGAAAAAATAATTAAAGAAAATAGTATCAATCTTTTGCGAACTCAATCGTTTAATTTAACTTATTACTTTAGGGTAAACAAAAACCAACCACTTAATTCACGAAAACAAAATAAATGAACAAATGACACCTAAATTATGAAAATTTGATAACTAAAAGACACTAAAATAAATAAACAACTAAAGGGGTTAATATTTCAAACTAACGTCTACAGGATTCGAGCAGAGAGGCAACGGGTCAACTGGGTTCAAGTCCGACCCTGACTGACCAGGCGGCGACTCGGTCTTGACTCGCTTCCTGACTCGTTTCCCTTTACATCCCCAGTTTGTGGAGGTTTCGGCAGCGCCGCCGTCCTCTTTCATAGTAAAATGCGCCAAATCTGCCAACGCCTCCGCCGCCTCAAGCTCCATGTCCACCATCCGATCCTCCGCAATTTCCGCCACGGAACTTGGCAAAGACGACGATGAACTGGAAACCGAAAAGCCCTCCAAATCCATAACACACACAGAGATACAAAAGAAATTAAAAATAAAAGAAATACAAAAAAATTTAATTTTAACTCTTGCTCTCTCGCTCGCTGACTGGGTAAGACAAAGGTTGAGAACTGCTACCGCGTTGCTAGCTAGCACACAGGTTGTTGTTGATTGCCACGTGTCTTGCCAACTCAATACTACACATCTATAGTAACTCACACCCATGTATCTGTGATCGCCACGTACTGGGGTTAAAGCCACATGGACTGGATTTGGCACGTGAGAGTTTCGCACGTATGGGAAGTGGTGGGGTTTCAGTTCGGGGGACCCAAGTGATACGTGGTTGGGTGGATGATGAACACGTGTGGGTTTGCTATTATTTTATTGGCATTCTTAGAATTTAACAAGGTTTTGTCAGTGTTTGGGGGATACGTGGAAAACGAAGGACCAAGGTCCAGAATACAAGTGAATTCTACTGTCCTTCTCTAAACTTGCCTTCGTACTAGGGTTTCCTTAAATTTGGAGCTGCCTTTTTATTAAAAAATCTCCTTGGTTACGGGTGCGTGAATTCTTCTTGGTCAAAAAATTCATAAATGGGAAAAAGCCCCCCCCCTCTCTCTCTCTCTCTCTCTCTCTCTCTCTCTCCCTATTTATTTATTTACGAAAATCTCTTTGGTTAGGAACACGTGAATTCTTCTTGACCAAGAAATTCTTAAATGGAAAAAAAAAAAAAAAAGCCCCTTCTCTCTCTCTCTCTCTCTCTCTCTCTCTTCATTTTATTTTATTTTGTTTTATTTTATCTATGAAAATCTCATCCGTTAGCGATGCGTGAATTCTTCTTGACCAAGAAATTCATAAATGGGAAAAGCTCCTCTCTCTCTCTCTCTCTCTCTATATATATATATATA
>CP135581.1:2200391-2432903 GCA_032401905.1 Swietenia macrophylla
ATATATATATATATATATATATATATATATATATTATTGCAACATAAATAAAATTAACATTGACCACTTAATATGGATATTTTTGAACTAAATCGATTTAAATTAAATTAAATTAATTATTTTATTTTAAAGAATTTAAAAACGACAAGTGTTAATAAAAATTTGATTTTGATTCAAATCAAAAAAAAATTAAACAAATTTAATTATTTTAAAATTTATATATTTTACCTTTATTATTTTGATCAATAAATAATTATTTATTTAAATTAAATTAATATAAAATTTTTAAAAAATAATTTTTATTTTCAAATTTAAAACTTATAAAATTAAAAAAATAAATTTATACCTTATGATTAAATTAAAATTTTCAACTTCGTTCTAAACTAACAATAGATTGATTCAGTTTACCAAAAACGACCGATTTGGATATATCCACCGCTATTGACCACTCCCGATGATCTAAGTGGCAGCTAGATGATGAGGCCGATAACGATTTAACACAGAATATCTCTATGGGTGACAAATATCTACCTCAATTTCTTGCACAAGTGGAATAAACATAATTAGAAGCAAATTTTTGATAGTGATATTAGCATTACAAAAGGCTGAAGTGACATTTAAGAGCACATCAGATATACAGATTCGCTACGGCTTCCCTTAGACAGGAACATCGTAATTGAATCTGATAGATAATACATTGAACTTACAGACCAGAGTTTGAATCTGATAGATAATACATTTAACTTACAGACCAGAGTTTCCATGACCATGACTTGCGTCTGATGCGGGATGAGCTTTAGGTGACAAAGGACCACTGACCCGCCTGTAGGGAAAAGGCGTGGTAGGTGTATGTGGAGATCTTGGAGATAGGTTGACGAACTCCAATGCCTGTACTCTCAATTCTAGAGGATAGTCAGCAACACAACCAATTCTCGGGCCTGCTCCAGTTGTCCACTTAAGCGAGAGCTGATGTCCTAATTGATATGAGCTCGCAGTCTTCTTGGAATTGATCCTTTGCAATATGGCAGTTTTCGGCACATCAGCCCTCGGGCTCTGAAGACCCCCCGATAAAGTCCTCTCATAATTACTTTTGGTCTCTTTTTGTTTAACTTCAGATGATTTTGATGAGAGATTTTCCTCCGTTGACTTGGGCATTTCAGGCTCAGAAGGTTCTGAGTTCGTTGGCACTTCCTCTGCCCTCTCAACCCCACAAGATTCGTAGCTATCAGAATATTCTTCACCCGCCTTTTCTACCTGGATTAAAGATGCACGTTTCTACTATTAATATCCATACTAAAAGCAGAAGCAGGAAATGATAAAATTTCTTTTGACGGTCAATGTTAACTTAACTTTCAAGAAACAATGAACAATCTTTTCATGAAAAAGCTTCTTAGGGTCAATAGGACAACTGATGTGAGAAGCGAAGAATTACCTCAACTTCGTCCATGTTCACCCCCTTGTCCTTGAGGAAGGACAAAAAGCAGTTAAGCCTGTCATCTGTTGGCCGGTAATGCCCGCTATATGCAGAGATTGACTGAGAAGCATGACAATCAAGGATCAGATGCCATAAATAACATATTATACCATAACTTTCATTACGCATAGTTGATAAATTGCATTTGTGTGTGCATGCGCCCACGCGCTGAGGATGAGGATGGCACCTAATATCTCTTAGGATAAAGTAGGTTTCAATAATTAAGCTGCTACTTCTACTGCAAACAACAAATGAAGGCTCAGATCATTGATCATGCATCACAGGAATGGTTACTGTATAATTTGATATGCTACAAATAATGAAGTAGAAATCTACAAATTCTTCTAAGGGTGTGCCTGGATAACAGGTCTTGCACTTGTATTCCCTGAATAAGTGAAATTACTAACTTAAAAAGCAGTAATTCTGCAAATCTTGCATCTCCCATAAACTGCCAAAAACTTCCCTAACCTCATGGCATGGAACTGTACCTTAAGAATTCCATGCTCTGTCACAAGCCTTCCAGCAGCTATTGTAGCTCCTCCAGCCAAGAAACTTGAATGATGGAACATTCCTTTCTTTTTCTGGAAGGTATAGAAAGTAAATTACTTATTTCATGAATAAGTGGAGCACTAGAAATAGGATTAAAGTGTGAAAAAGATGTTCTTCAGTTGTTCAAATTCTTACCACACCAGCATATAGTTTCTTTGAGGTGCTCATAACAAATATATACTTGGTCGCTTGATGTGTGTCAAGAGAATCTCCAGTTTGTTTGTGAATAATCTTCCCCTCAACAACAATGTATTCATACTGTTCCCTCTCTTGCTATTTTCAGCAAACAGGACAACATGCATGTCAGGATTTCTATAAATCATACTTTATTTGACAAAAAGCATTTTGCAAAATGCATATTGACAATACAAAAAGTCCAAAGATTGTGTGAGCACATACAGGCCCTAGATATTTGATGCATTGTTGTCGAAGCTTTAACCTTGAACATTCTTTGAGATCAAGGTCTTGGCCGTCTCCTAAATCCAGCCTGTGGAATGCAAAATAAAATAGTTTTTAGCAGCCAACTACCTCAATTTCGGCAGATTTTTGGCTGTGAATGGTGATAAGCAAAAATCATATTAATATTTTCTGTCCTTTTGTTTCTTTTCCAGTTCCTGTTTTCCATATAATCTTGATAAGGCTCAGCAATCATCTTTGTTGCCTGACACATGTTTAAAGCTTTTTTAATCTTCTAACAGATGTTAGTGGAGTTCCATCAAGACCAAATCATTCTGATTCATACCCAATATACTTCAATTTTACCGGGCAATGAATTGATAAGGTGGTAAAAGCAAGCATTGACAAACCTATTGATAACATTTATCTTGAAAAAGTACATATTGATCCAGTTAAGCCATATAGACACCTTTCCTACTAATATGATATAATAACCTGTTATGTAACAAATTTTATGTTAGAGACAAATTTCTGCGATATGTCAAGATAATAGGCAGCAGCCATAAAATATTAACCATAAATATTTGGACCAAACATAAACTCTTAGTTCATACCAGTCAATCTAGCCCGTAAACCTTCTATCACCTCAGCACACATCAAATTATATATACTTTTATACCCAAAAACATTGTCCATCCACAGGTAACACTTGTGGGCAATGCCAACAACCAGAATGGACACCATACTAAGGACAATCAGAAGCTAGAGCCAAGCAGACTTGAGGACTTATCATGAGACACCAGAATTCTAAACCCAATACCCAAAATGGTAAATTCAACTTTCGACCAAATTCGACCACCAAATATGATCACCAACATAGAATCAAAGGCAGAATTTCCTCACCAGTAAAAAAATGGTTGACCAGCATCAGTTTCACACCATTTGTCGTAATACAAATGTAAATTATGCCCGTAGCGATGCCTTGGATCAATCTACCCTCAATCAAAAGGACAATGGAAAATCAGATTGGAGCATCAAAACAGTAATTCACAATGAACTCGTCAGATAAAACACTACAAAGTATAAACCACCAAAATTCAATATTGTAAAACAAATATTAAATTCAAAAAAAAAAAAAGAAATTACAGCTTCAATCCAATGCTGAAAAGCTAATTTTTGTGCTTTAGAGTCTTTTGACAATCCCTGACCCACCTGCCAAAAACCAAGAAATATACTACGGGTAACCAAAATTGACTGCTTCTAGTAATAAACATGACAGCAAAAATCAATTTATTAAACAGGACAAAAAAAAAAAAAAGAAAAGAAAAGACCTTAGCAGCATTCATGGTAATGCGATTCCATCTTGAAGCTGGACTTTCTTTCGAGAAATTGAAAAACGATATCGTACTGTGATTTAACCTAGCAAAATCTATCGCTTGCCACCTGTAAATTCACCAATTTCCACTTTTCACTTATATTAATAATCCAAAACAAAAAAAAAAACAAATAAATAAGCGAATAGCGCATAGATTCTGTGCACCTACCAGAGCTCTTCAGCAACAACAGCCGAATCAGCTAACCTGCGCCGAGTGCGATAACTTCTGTACACCTTCTGCAGCTTAACCGCCGCGTTTAACTCACTACAAACATCCACCGGCGCATCCGCCACTCCCGTCACTGAATCACCTGGAAAGTCAGAGCTCCGAGGAGAATGGAGCTCCGAAGACGACATCCCCATGTAAGAAAACCGAGACTTCGACTGACGATCGAAGTTGGACAAAGGTTGCGTCTCCACAACCTCCATTGTTAAAAAGAGAACTCGAAAAAAAATAAAAACCGTAAAAGCTTCTGAAATCAAGTAGGAAATTGAAGGAGGAAGAGTTGTGTTAGGGAGTCAGCGCGAACTTGGAAATATAATAATGGCTGTTTCGTTTGCCGGGGAAATCTGGCACCCTCCACCTGTCAATTTTGAGCATTTAGTTTAAGGAAGAGTTTGTTGACGCACACGCGAGTGTGGCGGGCGAAATTTTTCACTCATTTTGAGGTCAACGGGGCGACTAAACATTAAAAAAATAAATAAATAATTTTAGAGCAAATTCAAGAAAGCTTAAAAATTGAAAGGGATTCTCAATTCCGTCGTTCTTCCTCGTGCATCACGCGGCACGACTTTCACCGACTTGAGAATAGTAAGCAAAATATAAAAATAGCTCAAGACTGAAGTTAAAAGTCCTTCCAAGGAGGCATTCACGTGGCTAAAAGAAAAGAACCTTAAAATTATTTTAATTTGTTAATTGTATTATTATCTTCTTTTTTTAATTTTAAGGTGAACAAGATTTAAACTTTAATCTCATGAATAAATCCAAGAGAGGTGAGAAGATCCAACTTTTAAATTCATAGTACTAGTTTAATAGATTTTATCAACTAAATCGAGGATTAGTTTGATAGTGTAATTTTAAAATAATTACATTTATCAAAATTAAAAAAAAAAATTCATAATAGATGTATTATTTTTTATTTTTTTAGATATTTCAACCAAAAAATTTCTTAAACTAGCCTAATTAGTTCATTTTCATTACCATAAAATCATTATATATTATCAAATGCTCCCAAATAAGGTTTGTAATAATTTTATTTTATGTTAAATTTTGTAAAAAAAAAAAAAATACACTTATCTTCACCTTACATTATTTTGACCATAAATTAATTAATCAAAAACTAAATATAATATTTATTTGTTTATTCTTTATAGGTTTGCATATTATATAGAACAGTAAATAATTATAAATTAATTTGTTAAAAAATTACTATGTATAAATATTTTATTAAAATATTATTTTATTTATTTTTTTAAAAATATACAGAATAAATCTAAAAATTAAATGAAAACAAATAAATTAAGATTTTATTATAAAAATAAATAAAATAAATATATATTTATTTTTAATTAGTTAATTTATAATCAAATCAATATAAAGAGAAAGTAAATATATCTTTTAATAAAACTTATTATAAAGTAAGATTATCACAAATTTCAAAAGAAAATATATGAATAAATTTATTTTTTAATTATAAAATATATCTTAATTTAAGTTTATATTTATGATAATAGTTCTAGCAGACTATTAGCACTACATTTTAAGTTCATATTAGTACTTTCATTTGACATTAATAAAATTTAATATTTAGTTCTTTAGTATCCTACAATGTAATGCTTCAATATTTAATCGATCGTATTAGGCGCCGGAAAAATAACTTAACTAGAGTTAATCTATGACCTAATGATAAACAAGGTATTTTTTTTCTTTTTCTAAATAAAATAAATTATTTTAAAAGTTAATAAAGATAGACTAACGATTCTGAAGCATGAACGAATAAATACAAGACCAAAAATATTCTTCCAATTTAAGTAGTATCTGATAATTGTGGGTCAGCAAAAGTCGCATTCGTAGACGATCTTTTTCCGACCATCCGACCTCAACTAACATTCATCTTATTTCAACTATGAAATTACTAATATGCCCCTGAGTCCACGATAGTCGAATTGAATACATTGGGATTTTTGTTGAGGGTTGGTGAGTTGGCTGGCCACAACTTCTTTATTCTTTCCCTTATAAATTTAGTGAAATAAGAGAGAGAGAGAGAGAGATTCATCCATTTGTATCATTTAGTTTCCCCATTCACTGACTAAAATGCTCTGTAGTGTTAAATTACTTGCTCTTAAATAGTTTTTATGAAATGAAAAGAAGAGATAAAGAGTCCTTGAAAGTTTGATTAAACATATACTTCTTTTCTTTCCAATATATTCACACAAATTACGGATCATTGGGTTAAATTATGAGTTTGAACCAAAGTAAAAATATAATTTTAATATTTTTAACTCGCCAAAGGATTATGATTCAAAAAATATTATAGTAATTGTAATAAAAAAATAAATAAAATATTCAAACTAAAATAGTTTTTAAAATACCTTAGTTTAGAGAGTATTTAAAAAATTCATAAACTATTAAATTTTATTTTTTTAACTTTAATAATGAATGCACGCGTGTGTGTATATATATATATATATTATTTTTTACAATAAATATTTAATTATTTTAATAAAAGTTATGACTTATTTGCTATAAATTGATAAATTATATTTACATTTATGAAATTATAAGACCTCAGTAATCGTAATGTTATCAACCATTAAAATCAAAAATAATGCAGCAAGCAGGAATGAGATGGGTTTGGAATGCGCTTCTCCAAACCATGTCTATTACAAAATCTTAATACCAAATTCTCCTTCATCTATATCGAATTTGATAAGATGGGTTTGGAACGCGTGTCTCCAAATGTACGTCCATATTTTCTACAAAATCTTAATATCAAATCATGATTAAATTTGAATTTAACATTTTATTACTCCATCTATTTTGATAAACACGTAACTTTATCAAACTCACGATTAAATTTTTAATAAATTTTTATTTTTTTAATTATAATTATATTATTATAAAATATTAAATTTAAATTTATTTTTTATTTAATAAAAAATATAAATTTTTTTTTTTAATTCAAAAAAAAAGTAACATAACTCACAAAAAATATAAAGTTCGTTAACATAAAACAAAATTGATCTCAATAATTTTATAAAAAAATAAATAATTATTTTATAAATTTACACATAAAAAAACATAATACAAAAAAAACTCTATAAATTTATAAGTTTTATTTAATCATAATGCTATATCAACCCATTATAAATTCATAATATCATAAGTCATGATAAATTAATAATAAAATTTTAAATTCAAAATAAAACAAGCTAAGTTCACATTCAATTATTTGTGCATTTTGTATTGCACATGCATTATCAAAGTTAGAGATGTATAATGAATTTAACATTAAAACGAATAATACACACCAAATTGACATTTATTTACTTGTGTGTTTTGTGTTGACATGCAGTGTCCAAAAATTAAAAACATATAATAATTTATTATGAAAATATTGTCTTTTTGATATTATTTTAATATTAAAATAATATTATTTAAGTGTGTATATATATATATATGTATATACACACACATTAATAATTAAATATGTGTAGATATTCGTAATTAATGAGTAGAAATATTTATTCACACTTAAATTCCCACCAAATTTGCAATGATTTTTTATTTTTATTTGTTAAACACAGAGTCTCAAACTTGTTAGAACCAAAGCAAATCCGTTACATTAGGATCCAATAAGCAGGTCTAGTAACGGGGGATAAACAACCAAATTGCTTGCTAAATCTGGTACTAGATTATGTAGACAGCTAGCTAGCAGCAGTTTACTCCAGCGACGCGCCGGGGTGAGCTCAAGTTGGCAGGACATCGCAAATTAGATAAGTCATCTAGCATGCGTCGCACCCACGCTTCAACGCACGAAGCACAAGTTTTTGACCATGGAACAAATATAAGTAATATGATTAATTGTCTTAATCCAAAAAAGAAAACAAAATCAGATGACAGCGAACTCCACTCAGCGAACTACTCTCTGAATTGTAATGTCATTAAAATCAGCTCTATTTTGTCTCTTTCTCTTGTGGTCATAACTCGTGTAACGACTTTGGTTACTTTCATACCCTTTGATTTGTAATTAATTTCAAGAATGCCATTCTGCGTGGACCAATTCAAGATTAACTTGTCCTCTGTCTTTGTCCCCAAAGCACACGGACCCACGAGTGACGGGAACAATAAATTTTTTGTTCTCTGGCTTGTTTACAAGAGAGAATATTAGATGTAAGGCTCTCCTATTAGTATAATAAAATAATTTAATTAATAAAATAAAAATATATATTTATTAATAATAAATAATAAATAAATAAATAATTGTATTAATTAAATATAAATTTTTGATTAATTTTTATTTATTATTAATAAATATATATTTTATTTTATTATATTAATAATATCAACTTAATAAAATTACGAGTTTCTCTCCTTGTAATGGACGTGGTTACCAGAAGATCTTGAGTTATTATTTTAATAGTTATTATTATCTTTCAAAATGATTACGTTGTTTTAAAAGTGTTAAAAGAGCGCAGAGGACGAATAGACCACACTAATTCCCTTTGTCTTCTTTATCATTAGATTAAAATAATATATGTTAACCACCGCTTCAAAAATTTTGTGTGCATAAAACTAATTTGTAGTTTGAAATTGTTAACATTAATACAAGTTTATTTGATATTATTACATTTTAATTCAGCTTTAAAAGTGCTATAATTAAAAGTTTTAATAATTTTTATTTTAAAGTAAAAATTGTTTACTTTTACATTTATATTTATATTTAATAATTTAATCTTGTAATTAACAATGTCTATCATTATAAAATTTTATGTCATCTTAATGTTAAATTATTCTAAATGATATAATTTATTAAATTCAAAATTTAACATAATTAAACACAACAAAAATTATTTCAGTTATTATTATGCTGTACAAAAAATTAAAATTGACCATATTTTATTCCCCAATAATGTCACGAGTTGTTTAATTTAGGTATTTTTTTTTTACAATTATCATATCATATAATTTGTTGCTTTCTTGTACACAAAATGTGTTTTCAATGAATTAAAATTATGTGTGTACTCGTGACTCGTGTTGGTTACGTACATTTGACCAAACAACTCCATTGACTTACAACTCTTGCAAGTTAGAGCATGCTCTTAAATGATGGACGGTGGGTAATTTGGCTTTGTCCTAACTTGACCTAAGACTAAGGTTGTCCTATTATATAACAAATGAAACAAGTTCCTTTATTGACCATGACTTATACAAATTTGGGCATGCACCGATTTTATTGATGTTTGTGGGGTTTGGTAAATGGGAAATCATCAAACAAAGAGTTTCATTGTTATTTTTGAGCTATTTATTTTTTTAAAAAAATAATGTTAAAAACACGAATTTATTATATAAAGTCATCAAAATCATTGTATTATATTTGTCACTCGAGAATAAAATAAAATAAAATAAAGAGCACATATTGGTTCGATTATGAGAATTACATGTCACAATTAATTGTTGCAAGGATCATGACTCCCGTTATAATGATATTTGGATTCCGATGAACATATAGAGACTAATTAAAAGTCTCTATGAACATATAAGTCTTCGATATGTCTCCTGCAAAAATATAAATAATAAAAAATATTGATATTCTAATAAAAACTCCCCAATATTAAGTTAAAAAGTGTTTAGTGAAATTGAAATAAGAAAAAAAAAATGAAAAACATTCTTATAAAAAGGAAACAAGTTGAGAGAGTATCTTGACATTAATTGTCATTTTTTTCTTACCCCATTATGAATAAAAGATTTGTTTTTATACGTCTCCTTTAGGCAGTTAATAAAAAACTATTTATCACCAACTGCTATTCGCTAATGAGTAATTATTCGGATAGTGTCTGTTGAAAATGGTTTTTGATATTTATGGGTGGTTTGACAGCACTGATGCGCTTTTTAAGAATAAGGGGGGAGGTATGAAAAAAAAGGGTATTGGAACCCTCATTCTTTCGGGTATTCGGTATATGATTTGATGGAGCTTGTAACCTTAACATCTGATGACGAAGGAACCCCTCAGGCTTTCAAGTATTCGGTATGAATTGGTGGAGCTCGTAACCTCCACATGTGATAATAAAGGAATACCCTCACACGTGTGTTTGGCTCATGAGTGATTCCTCGAGTTGTCGGAGAAATAATTAATATTCTAATTATGATACAATATTATTATATAATTAAATAAATGTGACAAGTGGAAGCCTCACGTAACATAAAATAATAATAGGTTTAACACTCAAAAAAGATAAACGATAAACGTGATTCCAAACAATTAGATTATAAAGAATAGAGAATCGGAATTGAATTGATGAACCGAACCTACAAAAATTAAAAATTAATTCATGCACAAAGATTCAAACACAAGATCACACGTTAAATATACACGTTTCTTACCATTTTATCACGTACATGTTGCAAAATTTATTTATAAGTTTTATTTTAATTAATTTACATCAAAATAAATAATATTTGATAAATTATTTAATTAATAAAATAATAATATTTAAAATTTTTATTAAAATTTTAAAAAATTAATTTTATTTTTTTAAATAAACAATTCATCTAAAATACAGTATATGTTATTGAAATATATTACTAAATTCATGTAATTATAAATATTATGTAAAATATATTTATATTTAATTTAATAAATAATTTATCAAATAGTATACTTTTTATTCATTGAGCTATAAGAAAAGAATTAATTAATGTGTTTATAATATTTATTCAACTTAATTTATCATGTTATTTGTATAATAATTTAACAAAATTATGTTTTACATATATCTATTTTAAAATTATCAAATAAATTAATAATTTTAATAAATAAGTATATACACGATATAATTTTATTAGATATATAACTTTACTATTAAAAAAATTATTTATTTTTTCGTGACGTGTTATATTAACTTTAGTGATAATATAATATTTTTTAAATAATTTATCGTATATCAAATTTTTTTTATAATTTATTTCTCTTTTCTTTTCTTCATTCAATTTTTTCGTTTATCTATTTTATTATTTTGGGCACTCTATTTTGGAATTAAAATCGAACTAAAATTGAATTGAAATTGAAAAAAAATATACTTTGTTAAATTAAATATGATAAATTTTTATTTTAAATTTTAAAAATTAATTTTATTTAGAGTATTGAAGTCATACCTTGATATGCTTACAGTTAGTAAAGAGGTTGATTTAAATATTATTTTCTAGACCAGTTCGGATCAGCGAGGGAACCAAACGCACCCTTTAAAACATTCTTAATTGGAGCAGTTAAGTCTGGGCTGGAGGACACTGATACTCTATTTATCACCATAATTAAAGATAACTTATGAATAAACCTACCATTTGGGTAAACGTCGTTTTGTTCATTTAATATACAAACCAAACCTACCACAACGATATGGGAATAAAATAGTTAAGCTAGCATTAATATATTACCATTTACTATCAATACAATTACTCTGGCTTCCATCATCGAGATTCTTCCGATGCCTGAAGCTGTTCTGTGGGCTATTCGATATTGAGTCGAAAGAGTAGACACATATGAGTGTGATGGGATGAAATGAATTGAATATATTTTAAACTTTCCTATTGTAATGCATAATGATCTACATCTTATATCTCTTAATCGTGTAAGAATTTATATTGAAATAAACTGTAAAACAAGAGCAAAATCGGTTCATACAAAAACCGTCAAACAACTATCTAATATACATCACATTTCTCAGTAATTAAAACAAAGTTCAAATTAATTAATTGGGTTGCTGTTTTGGTTGGATAGTTAAATGTCCTTCCCTCTTAATTGGGCCTATTTTGTAATCGTAAGCCCATTCATCAATAAACTTGAGGGTGGTGATGGTGATATTTTCACTTTTTTTTTCCCAATTAAGTAACACCCCACAAAAAATTAAAACTCTATGGGATTGGATGGATTCAGCGGCTAGTCCACTGCCATACATGTAAAAAATCTATTAGGCTTCTTGTAAAATATTTATTGTATCTCTTATCTTTTCTTATAAATAGAGTCATATATTCATTTGAAGAAGTGTAAAAAAAACTTAAGAAAATCCACGAAAAATTTCTTTTGAGAAAATTCTCTCCTCTTTTATATATTTGAGTTAATGGTCTATTTATAGTGTTTTATCAGCATGATTTAGGTACATAGAGTGTCTATGTTTCTCACTAAATACTTCTATATTATGTTATTCTTATATTACTTCTATGTTATATTATTCTTATTATACTATTTATTTTAGGCAATTATTCTTACAAGTATACTTTATGGATACTATTAAGTTGGATCTTCTATATTAAAAAATAAGAATAGCATATTGCATATGTTTTATTAATATTATTGTTGCAATTGAAGCTAGCAAAAGAAATAGGTTATTAAAAAAATTTGAACTTCTAAATGGAGAATCTTTATTACTTAATTTGATTTTTATTTTTTTATATTAGTAAAATATCAATCACATTTTTCTATTAATAATATTTATTTGTTATATTTTATTTTGATCCTTATAATTTAATATAATTATTGTTAAGTTAAAAAGCTTGAAACTACTACAAAGTTCAAACTTGAAGTTTTGAAATACAATTTTTAGCCAAAATCTAAAATTTTGATATGCAATCTTAAATCAAAATATGAACTTCTTAATGCTAAAAATTAGAATTTGAAATTTTAAAAATAATTTCAAAATTAGAATCTAGAGTTCTAAATATTAATTCTTAGGTTACAACCAAAAATTTTAAGTTTATAAATGATATATAAACTTAAAGTTATAAATACATTTATATATTTCAAAACGTTAAAATTCTAACTATTAATTAGTAGATTAGAATTTAAAATTTTAAATATACAAAATGTCATAAACTTGAAGTTCTAAGTATAATTGTATGCTTCTACTATTTTTTCATAGTTTTTAGATGTTAAACTACATTATTAATGTTGTGGGCTATGAAAGCATAGTTCAAAAAGGAAAATAAAATATCTTTACAAGATAAATTTAAAAGTTGTGGTTTTTTCTTTATATTCATTTAAACTAGATTATGATTACTAAAAAAAATATTCCTCTAAAATAAAGAAATAAAATACTCCATGAGATCATAAGATAGTAAAACTATTATTGAATATAATTCAGTTTTATTTATGAATACTTTACAAATGAAATTATGTAGTAAAAATGTTACTGAAGAAAATAAACTAAAAAATACATTCTTTTTTTTTTTTTAATACAACAATATGTTATTGCCACAACAATCATGTGAGCATAGTTTCAATATTATTTGAATTTATTTTCATGTTTTTTTTACTTATTATAGGCTCATTTATTTGGTCAATATTCCCAAAATAATAATGTTCATAATGGTGGAAAAAGCACATTAGACAAAAGATAAAAATACATATAACTTCTAGAAGTAAAATTTTAAAAATATGATAATTGTTATCATCATTTTGATATAAAATAACATTAATTACATGCCTACTATATGTCAAAGCACCTAATATAACCTTATGTGGTACTCGTAGAGTAAAAAGAAAGAATGATGAGATAAATTTTATCAATAATGAGCATCAAATAGATTTTCTTTATGTTGATGTCTCTAATCAAAGAAAAGGTAATTAATAACAATTATAATTTAACTATTACCTATTGTACACAAACTTGCACACTAATCACTAATGTAATGTTCGAGTTTAATAAAAAAAGATATAGATAAAAATAGATTGTCTCCATTAAAAAAAAAAAGTCAGGACATACATTTAGTTGATAATGTAATTTTGCATACTATTCTTTGAGATAAAAATATTTCTTGGAACTCTTGAATTTGAAATTAAGGTAAATACCATATTAAGTATTGTAGAGTTGATTGAAAGCTCCAGAAGAGCCACAATTTTGTTAGTAAGTAGAACTAATTTATGAATTTGTAATGCATTATATTTAGCCTAATTCAAAAGAAATTTATTTAGTTTTAAGGATATTCGTTGAAATAAAAATATCAATTTTAAGAATATTTGTTGAAATGAAAATAATGTAGAGTATCTCTATATATATAAAAAAAATATGTTTCAGGCAAGAAATATATACATGAAAAGTTTCTAGTTTTGTTACATGGGTCATATTATATAAGGATAAATGTAATTAAGAACTGTATAGTAATGAATTAAAAGTTTATTAATCTAGAAATAAATAATAGTGTGACCATCTTGATCACCTTGGATTTACATAATGCATAAAGTTATTGAGAATTTTTATAGACATCAATTAAAGAACACAAAAAATTATGTCGTCCAATAAAAATATTTGCATTGTTTGCTCACATAAAAAATTAGTGTTTAGACTATTTTATTTTAAAATTAGTATTGAGTATTCATAATTTTTACAGTGAATTTAGAGAGATATTTACGGGTTTATTTACATACCTAGTGAATCATTTTGCTAATTTATGGACTTAGTTGATCCATTTGTTTGTTGATCACATTTTTATTATTGTCTACTTGTAATAGTACATTTGGTAGATAGTTTACACAAATTATTAAATTAAAGTTATAATTCTCTCATTATCTAATTAAGAGTATACGTTTTAATAAAGTTAGTAAGCTTACTTTTAAAACATTTAACGACTAATGTACATTAATGAGAATTGATATAAAGCATCTCATTTCACATTTTCATACACAAAAATGATTGGCTGAATCACTCATGAAATAATTCTAGATAATTGCTTGAATTTAACTATTATACATTAAATTACCAATTTTTGTAGCAAAACATGCTATTTTACATGTTAGACCTACTGTCTATCATCAATATTCTCTATAGTAATTTGTACTAGGTCATAAAATTGATATTATATATTCCTATATCTCCTCCACAACTTACTAAGATGAAACTCTAATGTTGTTTTAGAATTTATGTTGATTTTAATTGATTTTAACTCACTTTCTATTATCATATATCATCAACAACTGACCATGATCCATTTATCACATATTTCGTAGATTTTCATTTTGATAGAAATTTTTTTTATTGTAAGAAAAAAAAAGAATGTCTCCTAAACTAAGACTAAAACTTTTTTGACAAATAATTAGTATACTTCATCTTCATCCTCGCACTAATCAATTTAAAAAATAAGTGCAAAAAATAATGCCGTTTTAACAAATTGTAAATAAATTATTAAATACATTTATTAATAATACAAGAGTAATCAAATCATATTTTCAACTGCCAGTATAAGATCAAATCATACATTTATAAGTTGTTTTTGAAGAATAATTTAATCATACGATAGAAAATGAATAGTTCACGACATGCCAAAAGTGTGATTGACCAATTGGTTCATAGTATTATTTCATAGAAGAGAAAATTAAAATCTTTAGATCTTGTTGAAAATAATATTTGGATAGTAAATATACTTATATTTTTTGAACCATCAATTTTAGAAGAATTATTTATTCTTAAAGCTATATCTATCCTTAAAATGATATATGTCTCTAAAATAATATGTTTATGAAGTGTCCTCTATCACTAAAATGACATGAACTAAAGTGACATCTATCCTAAAACGACACAAGTTTTTGAAGTGACATATATTCTTATAGAAGCACAACAATTTAAAAATAAAAAAGTATATAAATTATGCATATACAAAAGAAATGTGAGGAATTAATAAATTAATTATCAACAATGTATTCTCTTTTACAATAATTAATAAAATACGAAAGATAGTTATAATTTAAAAATTATTGAGAAATATAGACAAAAAAATGATTGGCCTCAATGTAAATAAATAATTTAAGTATAATTAACTTTTTTTATTTCTCAAATATAAAGTATTTAGATAGTCTAGACATTTGAATATGTTAAATTTATTGGATATAAATAAGCATTCATAAGAATATATAATGAAAATAACAAGATTACAATATATAAAGCATAAGAATATATAATGAAAATAACAAGATTACAATATATTACATGACTCATTACTCAAAGTTTTCTTTAGAGGCTTAAAATTAATTTTGATGAAACATATTCTCTTGTTATTGATGCAATTAAGTTTCAATTTATGATAAATTTACAATCTTAAAAAATTTGATATCTATATCAAAATTCATAAAGAATTAAAATGCTTCAAGTATATAAGTTAAAAGATTGTAGTTTATTTTCATTTAAACTATAATGATCTTTGTATGGATTGAAATAATCTAGATATATGTAATGCAATTATTTAAATCAATATACGATGAAAGAAAGATATATTAATAATTCAATAAGTCTGCATATTTATAACGAAATTAGAATATGAATTTGCTATTATAGTAGGATATGTCAATGATATAAAAATGATTGAAATTCTTAAAAAGTTATAAATATTATTAAATATTTGAAAAAGGAGTATGAAAGGAAAGATTTGGAAAAAATTAAATATTGTTTCGATTTGCATATATTGTACTTAAATTTAATGGAATATTTATCCATTAATTTTTTTATATTAAAAAGATTTTAAAATAATTCAATATGAATAAAACTTATTTGTTAAGTACTTTTACAATTGTTTAATCTGTTGTTCCTAAAAAGTATATGTTTTACTTAAAATAATATGATGAAAACATACTTAATTTAAAAATACTATATCTCATTATAATTACGACCTTATTATATATGTCACAATATACCATACTAGACATAATTTTCTTCATGAACTTATTAGTCAAATTCAATTTTAACCTACTCGCCTCAATTAAAATGATATTAATTATAAAATTTTTGACTAACTGGTTATTATGATATTGGTTATTTTTTGATCCTCATAAAGTTTGTTTACAAATAGGATATATTTTCACTTACAATAATACAATAATCTCATAACAATCCACAAGGCAAGCTTCAATGGTTATTTTCTCTAGTTACTTTGAGATTTTTACATTACATGAAATAAATAAGGGATATATATATATATATATATATATATATATATATATATATAATTGGGATCCATTATCCACCATATTTAGAGTACATACAACATATATTTTGTTATAAATGTTCTAACAATAATATAGATAAAAATAATGGCACTTGTATTGTTAAGTTATAAGTGGATACATTAAGGGAGATTAAATCAAATATATATCAGTTAAGTTTTTCTACACTTTATGAGCTCCAATAGAGTTAATAGATTGATATTAAACGAATAACTCTTGTAATAATTTGGGTGATCTCTTCACTAAAACTTTATTTGCACTTATGTTTGAGAAATTGGTACATAATATTACATGCATCGACTTCACAATTTGAAAAGCTGATATTTACTATTTTAAGGGAGAAAATTTTATTGAAGATGGCATATTTTGTTACGAAAGTAGAATTGTAGAATTTTTAAATAAATATACATGTTTTTATCACATTAAATTTTATTGACAAGATTTTATATAAGAAAATATTAAGTACATTTAATGAAATTAAATGTGGTGTAATCTAAAGAGGAGTGTTGTGATTGTGTGGATTTTTACCCCCAATTTACAACCATACATGCAAAATATCTATTACAACTTTTTATAAAATATCTATTACAACCATTTGATGAAATTAAATGTGGTATAATTCAAGCAGTGTTATTATTATATGGATTCTTACCCCTAGTTTAGAACCATATATGCACAATATCTATTACAACCTTTTGTAAAATACCATTTATTTCTTGTATCTTTCCCTATAAAAATGGTCGTATATTCATTTGAAATAAGTATAAGATATGTTTAAGGAAAATTAAGAAATTTTCTTTTGAGAAAGTTCCCTCTCTTCTCTAATCTTCTTCTTCTTCTTCTATATATTTGAGTAAAAGTATTCTTACAACATATATGAATTACTTTTACAACAATATATATATATATATATATATATTTGTTTAAATTTGGCTACATAAAACAAGTTTATATCATAATATGTGTATGTATTAAGATTGTATGTATTTCAAATTGATCACAGTTGATATGTGCTTGCAAATTAAAATTGTATGTATTTCAAAATGTTAATTTTTAGGTACTTTAATTTGAGAAAAAAAATCATTTAGATTTGTGCATTCAACCAAATTCAAATTTTATTCAAATAAAAAAAATTAAGTGAATCTAAAAAGTTTCAAAATTTACATTACATATTTTCTCAAAGTAAGTTTAAGTAATTATTTTATTACATAATTACTTGTGTAAAATCTATTATTATTTTTTTAAAACTTACATATATGTATTTTTTACTCTCCCTCTAAATTCATTCACCAACATTTCCATTATATTATTATAAAATGTATATGCATTTATATAATTTTATAGCTGCTTGAATATTTTGAATTATTTATTTATTATGAACTATTATTGCGATGATGATTGCATAATTTAAGATATTTGATATTATAACTTTACATGATTATTATTTTTTAAATAATTTACTATTATAAAGATTGTCTTGTAATTTAAAAATGTATAAATATTTATTTATCATGTAACCTCAAATATAACAAAATTTATATTAAAATAATTTTTGTTTCAGTGCAAGTGAAAGTTATTTTGTTTATATGTTTTAGACATTGTTATTTTTCACCTAATATCTAAAATAAAAATACAAATGTATAAATATTTATTTTAAGGTATTTTAATTTTAAAAAAGCAAACAACTTAATAGTCATATTCAAATTTCAAATACAAAAAAGTGGATCTTTTATATTCTTATTCAATTTTGTTGAGATTTTAAAAAAACAAAGCAAACAAACAAACAAATATGACCGTAATTATTTTTAATTTCTTCCCAATCAAATTTTATAAAGGTGTCCGCCCATTTTTAGTGCATCGATTCTTTGTATTTAATAAAATTTACTGTTAAAATATTTTTTTAGAGGATAAAAAGTGAATTTCAAATATTATTCGTATCAAAGTTGGGAGATGTTTGGTTTATATTCATGTAATATATTTTTTTTAAGAATATAGAAAAATAATTAACTAAATGTCATTCATTATAAATAAGCATTTGCTTTTTATTAATAAACTCAAAAGGTGGAAAAATGTATGTTAAAATGTTTAGGGCCTTTGTTAAAATTTTGTCGTCTCCAAAATAACAACAAAAAATTAGACCAGAAAGAATATGAAGAAAAAGGAAGGCCGTTTTGCGCTTCGTATGCCTTTGCAGACTAAAACCCTAGCTCTATACATATCATATTTATATACATATATATATATATATATGTATATAAACGCATAATGTTCTACATTTTTTCGTTTGTGTTGAGGGCGTGAACTTAAAGATTCGGATCTAGAGCCTCCAGGTATCAATCTGTTTACCGTTCCCTTTGTTTCGTTTAGATTATTAATAAGTTTCGTGGTTCGAATAATCTATTGAAGTGGGTAATTTTATTGTATGCAAGTAGTAGACAGAGCAGAAATGAAGGTTATTGCAGCATATTTGTTGGCTGTTTTGGGAGGAAACACCGCCCCTTCCGCTGATGATATTAAGGGAATCCTGGGCTCTGGTACTTTCTCTCATTAGATTAAATTTGCACTGTGGTGTTATTATCAATTGTTCATCTGGGTTTCTGTTCTTTTATTTTGCTATATAGTTTCCACTCTGTAAACTTGGAGAAAAACATGTTCTCCAAAAAAGTAGTTTATATTTTATTTTTGTGTTTCCATTTTATTTCTATTTTCCCATACGGAAAATTATGATCCACATTCTATAATTGTTGCTGATAATAGTTTGGAGAAATCAGGATTCCTTGTTTTGTCATTGTTGATTCAGTTACCGACTAGATAATGATTTGAATTTCACATGTTCTTTATAGATTTTACTGAATGCTATGCTATCTTGAATTTGATTTCTTTTATTATTATAAAGTAAGCATGTGTTATGAGTATAGTAGAGTATTGAGAATGTTATATTGATACGTTATGTCACATTTTATGCGCCATATAAATTGTTGGAACTGAAAAATTGAAACATTCATCTGCTGTGCAGTTGGAGCTGATTGCGATAGTGAGAGGATTGAATTTCTTCTATCCGAAGTCAAGGGCAAGGATGTAACTGAGCTTGTTGCATCTGGGAGGGAGAAATTGGCCTCGGTGCCTTCTGGTGGTGGTGTTGCAGTTGCGGCAGCTCCAGCTGCTGGTGGTGCTAGTGGTGCCGCTCCAGCTGCTGCTGAATCAAAGAAAGAGGAGAAAGTTGAGGAGAAAGAGGAATCTGATGATGTGAGTTATACATCATGCCCTTTTTCTAACGAAATGTTTTTGTTTACATACCACTCTGCTATGTCACCCAAATATTTATATTCTTAGACCGTGTTATATAAGTCTGCACATTGCATGATTGACAGACCGGTGGTGACGTCTTGCATTTCGATTTTTTTTAGTACATGTGCAATTGTATAGAGGATATTGCAGAATGAAAACCTTCTAGCTGTTTTAAACTTATTTATTAGAAATATTAAGATATTGGCATGGCTTTGTTTCTTGTTAAGTTTTATCATTCATGTGAACTTGATAATCTACGTACTGTTTATTTACTGTATGTGGCAATGTGTTTTCTGTTTAGCTAATTGGCTTTTTCTTCCTTGTTGCAGGATATGGGCTTCAGTCTCTTCGACTAGAGAGTTTCTTAGCTTTTCCTTTGTGCCAGTCATTTTCTCTTCAAAATTTGGAGCTTCTAATGGGACATAAAAGTTTTGGTTTTTGAAGTAATGTAGTTCCTAGTTTATATGATTGTTAGATGAAACTTTTGATTAGTTAAAGTGTGGTTATGTTGGAATATGATCTCTGTTCTGAATTTATAATTCTGGTGATGAGATTTTCTTTTATTGTCTGTCAACTGAGTGCATTGGTGTTTTTATTCAGAATAGATCCATTGCATGCGCAACTTGAATTGATACATACATAATTGACTTTCAGACAGTTTCTTATGCCTACTCAGTTGATATGCTAAGTTATATGATTGTGGCAGAACAAGTAAAAAGCATATCCAGTGGATCAAACAGGTGCTAATTATTAGAAGAAACAGAAGTTAAATTGTAGTGGGTTTAAGCTAGAAATCTAGCTAGAATAAAACCTTTAGTTAGATTATAACAATGTCTTCTAAGAGTTAGCTTTCTGTGGAATGTCCGAGGTTTACCTTTTATGGTGGCTATTATGAGCTATGCTAGCGATGCGGGCTTAATTTTAATTTATTTGTTTTGTTTTATAACATAAACTTTGTATGGATTACGAGTTGTTTTCATTGGCAATTATTGTAGTGGATTGCAGGGGCCTAGCGAAATGGCTCATCTTTAGGCAGTTATTCAATTCTATTTGAACAGTAGTTCTCTCACATTAACATTTCTTTTATCAAATTCTGATCTCTTAAAAATATCTCAGAATCAAATAATAATCAGTGAGGAATTGCAGTTTCAGGCAAGGCCGGCCTCCCCCCCGCCCCTCCCCAAAAATTTTGCCTGGATGAACTCTTGATCTTATTCGTATATAAATCGGTCAATGTGATGGCCTTTGCATATTAGTCGAAATTATTCTTCACAAATATTGAGATTGTGTTGAGGAGATTGCGATGAAAAAAAATATAAAACTAGAAAATAAAAGGCAAACATGAAATACAAAATATAAAACTCTGAAACCTTGAGCATAAAACTTGGATGAATAATTTAACAGTTAAGAATGATACAGTTATTGGGCTAGTTTTCACTGCATGTCGACGGTTACCTAGGTTTTTCTTTTGAAAAGGACTCCTTGTGTTTTTTCCAACAATACTATCTCATTAAAAATTCAATCACTTTGGTGACAGAAGCAAAATGTGAATAAACACATTGTACAAATTCATTAAAAAAAAAAAAAACTCTAGAACAAGAATTAACTGTGTCACAAAGCAATTAATTAAGATTATGACAATCACACATGAAAACAATGCTCTGTAGCATTTATTTCTAATAGTCTCCTTTATACAACTTGATTTTCTCCTTTCCTATTAGATCTATTGTCATGTCCTCTTACACCATTAATATCGAGTTCAAGATTTTATGTTTTCAAATCATGTTACATAAATGATTACATTTTAGTGGAGCCCTTCCAACTACATAAACCAAAAAAAAAAAAAATTATAATTAAATTTATTTTTAATAATAAGATAGGTATTAATTATTCAAGGCCAGTAAAAGTTAATCGGGAAATGTATACATTCTAGCAATGCCCAAGTTCCCTCGTGGTAAAGCCGGGATCCCGTTAGGAAAGAGAAGCTGAAGAAGAAGAAGAAGAAGAAGAGAAAAAGCTAATAACCAAGCACCAAGAATTATGAAATCAAATCAAGTAAACTTACAAAACAACCAAATTTAACAAAGCAAATGCAGTTTCTATAAAATGTAATCTTAACATCAAGTCACGAAGCAGCTGTATATCTCAAATAATTATGAACCCTATAAAATATCCAACTATCAGATCTTGCTGGCAAAGGAAATACCCTCCTTTGTCAGAACATCCAAATTATCAACTGGAGGTTGGACCCTAGCAACTTTGGCTATGGCCTTGTTTTCTTCCGGAGTCCCGCTCTCCAGGAAAACTCCAACAACCTTCCCATTGTTGACCCAGTATGACCCAAACTTATGGGTGGCTGATGCAGGATCATTGTCCCCGAATAGCACCGTGTCACCCACGTTGTCACCGTAGAACTGCCATGAAAGATCAAAGGAACGAGAATAGAAGTATGGGAGGTAGTCATACTCATCAACCTTTTTGCCTTCCTCACTAGCAGTGATGGCCTGAAAAACAAGAATGTATCACTTCCATATGATACCGTTTTATTCAAGACTAAAGAAAGGCCTAACTAAAGGACTGTCAGGAAAAATTATTAGGATGCATACCACAGAAAGGTTCACTATTGGTTTAATACCAAAAATGGCAGTCGTTTCAGTATGGTAAGGATAAATATGTATCCACAATTGCAAATTCGTTTTGGCAAATCTTAAAATTTCAGTGGTTCCGGTCTCAAAAAGGTTAATAGTAAGAAGGAATAATATTACTTGTTAAAAATCATAAAGAATGCTGTGATGTTGCATACCTTCACAGCTTGCTCGGCTGATTTGCGGGCATGATCAACATGCTCAACTCTTCTAATCTCATTGTACAATTTCATAGGGAAAGTAGCTACATCACCTATAGCATACACATCAGAAACACTTGTCTTGAAGAACCCATCGGTCTGCAATTAAAATGTCATTATGTTAAGTCAGAAGCCTAGGATCTAAGATGTGTGCCACAAGGTATGATGTAAGCGGCCTGAAAGTTGGACTAACCTTAATTCCACCTTTCTCCTCTTCGATCTGCCCTTTAAATAACGATGTAAGAGGTCTGCCTCCAACACCTACAACAACAATGTCAGCTTCCAGCACCCTGCCATCCTTTAGTTTCACTTCTTTTACCTGAATGGTGAGAAGACCATATAAAATTAATTCAACCCCATGAAACAGATTACAGCTATGTGGTCAGATGCTTACCTCTCCCTTAGAGTCGGCGGTAAACCCAACTGCAACTGTTCCCTTAATAATTTTGATTCCTTTCTTAGCATAATAACTCTCATAGAAAGCAGCGATATCCGCAGTGAAGAGACGAGGCACTGCACTCAACAAGCCCTGTGTTAGGAAACCCAGAACCTACTCAAGGTATCAACAATTTGTACATTATATTTCTATGCAGAAAGCAAAGTCTTGAAAACTTTTAAGTCTTCACTTACTGCACCATGGTTCAGGAAAAACCATGCTAACATCAAAATTATTTATCTTCAAAGCTGCACTGAGCTCAAGTCCAATGTATCCTCCTCCAACAACCACAGCCTTCCCACTCTTCTTTGCTTTAATTGCTTCAACCAGCTTATCAGCATCATCAATTTCTCTCAAGTAGAGGATATTTTTGGCATCGGCTCCTTGAACACCAAAATCTGTCAACCTTAAAACCTGAAAGAAAACGTTGACATTTCGATGTTCCTGATAGACAAGCAAGATGGACAATGTGTTAACTCATAGGTGTTAAAGATGTTGTGCTTACCGTGGAACCAGTAGCAATCACTAAAATCTGGTACTTAAAGATTCCCCCAGCAGCACTAATGAGAGTCTTGGAAGCAAGATCGGCTTTGACAATTTCAGTGCTAAGGATCAGTTCAATTCCTGCAAGAATTAAACCATAAGAAGCATGTTATACGATTAACTGTCCAATTGGAAACTACATACAAAATCCTTTAAAAAATTCTTCACGTAATGCTAAATGAGCTTAAGGCTATCAGTTATCACTTATTTAGTAAATACACAAGAGTGTTGGAATCCACTTCAACTTGCAACTCGGAGTTTTGGTTGAGTTAAGAAGGGTTGGGATAAGGAGTTACAAGATAGAATTGAAAAAATATTTAAAGAACAATCATTGCTCTCAACAACTTAAACTACTTCCAGTTGGGATCTATCCATTATTATTTCAGAAGTCCCTCGAGTATAACATAAGAGGGGGCAGGGGATAGATAAAGAAACGAGCATGCATCACCTTTCTCTTTGTACCACTCGGGAAGCAATCTCTCTCCTCCACTCCCAACACAGACATGGAAACCAGGAAGTCTAGCAGTTCCTGCAAAGAAAAAAGAAGTTTAAGTCAGGTACTACAAAATATGGCATATAAGCCAGGTTCAGTCTTAAATGGAGTGTTGCTCAAGTCAAAGCCAAAGGTGCAGCAACCATACTTTCATGTTGATCTGCCTTGAATTCAATACTAAAATTATTCAAAAGTAAAGTGACCTACCTTCAGGGAAAAGATATGCCTTGCTAAGTGCTGGACGCTCATATGGAGCCACCTATGAAAGCAAGAAAGCATGAATCTGTGTATAAGCATTATAAATTTAAGAAAAAACAGATTTAAGCATAATGACAGCATTTATCATTAAATATCACAACAGAGTTACATGACATTTGCTATAGACTTTAACTTGAAACCTTTGACGCAAAAACCTCATGAGCAAGAAGCAGTACAAGACTATAGAACCACAATACATCAATATCAAGCATATACCGTACATAACTACAAGGAAAATAATCGTGCATTACAGAACCAAATTGAGACTACAAGGACTAACCACCGATTAATATAATAAAATAATATTAATCAGTGGCTAGAATAGCAACATATCCAATTTTGAAACTCAAACTCCATAATCTTGTGGAAACCAAAACCATAATGCATTGCAATAACACCAAAGATAAACTCCATCTCTAGTGAGCAAACAGACAAGTGTCAACAGAAGATAAGCTTATAAAAGAGTTGAATTCTATCATTTTTTTCAGGGAAGGACCAAAGAATTTCCAAAGCCAAGAAAACTGAAAAGTTAGAAGTTAATGGTAGTAGAGGGGTACTGCTTCTTTAGAGATAATTGCCAACTCGCCTGGCTTAACACCCTGCTTGGCAAACTCCCTGGCCGCATATCCCTGCAACAACAAAGAGCAAAATTTCAGGTAAAGAATATATATATATATATAAAACAAAAATCACAAAAAAAAACTCTTTCATGCATAAAATTGAATGGTGCCCGCATTTGATATTTGATAATCAAATAAAAAACCATAATGCATTCTAAAATTGCATAAAGAATCCATAGATACGTTAATCATTAGCCATGGTAACAATTTCACAAAAATCAGTACACACTGTTAACAGAAAATAATGGATTTTATCAAGTACGACGCTGTATAAAACAAAATCCACACACTTTTCTGAAAATAAAAACGAAAAGATAAACGAAAATGCCAGTGGAAAGTGTATTACTGGCCAAAGAACAAACAAAGCCTCCGATAATAATTTTCCACACAAATTAACTGACATAAGTAAAATTTGAAAGGATTACAGTCTAGCTAGTAAATTGCTATATCAAAAATAAGTTCAAGACTTTTACGTTTTTCTTCTTCTTCCAGATTTTGAGTACCAAGACCGTTGCAACATTCAAAACGCAACCGTTACCAATCTTTTAATCAATCACACTAAAAATCGGTAGGAATCGATGCCCAACAAATTCATAAAACTAATAGTAATTACATCAATAGATCTGCATAAGAAAATTATGACCAAAAAAATCTAAAATTTCAAAGATGATACGAGGAAAACTTATAAAAGGAATGCTTAAATGGAACATTAAAAAAAAAAAGGTTAAAATCGCGGATAAAGAAAAGAGAATCGATCGGAAACTCACAGCAGCAACACCGCCACCAAGGATCACGTACTTGAAGTTCTTCTCCGCCATTGGTCGATGATTTAGAAAAAAATCTCTATTGCTCAGCGATTTTGTTTCTAATTTTGGTGAGAATTAGAGATGGCGAGGAGTAAAAAGAAGGTGATTGGTCAGATATTTAGGGGGCGACTTGGCTCCTTGTTGGCTGACCTTTAGATGTTATTGGTATCGTTGAGGGCCATGAAATTTAGCCACGTGGCGGTCGCATAGCTGTCCATTGTTGCTGACTGTGTAGCTGCCACGATAACACTAGCGGATGTGTGGTTTTTTTTTTTTATTTTTTTTTACTTGCCTGAATTCGACAGGTACTGTTATTTTCCAGAGCCAACTAGGACAGAGATATTATATTATATGGTCCGCTCACACTTGTTACGGTGCAACGCACCCAATGTTTCATAAAAATCATTTTTGCAAATGTTTTATAAGATTAAATGTTAATTTTTTTTAATGTATAAATTTAGAAAAACAAAATTAAATTTTTAAAAAGAGTGTGAACCTGTCCTTAAATTACGACTTAACGGATTGATCTTATCTCCCAATTGCCTTAATTTTCTCTCGAAAAAACTATTATCAAAGGCAATGAGAATAGAAAGACAACCTAATTATATGCTGTTACTCCAATTACCAAATATGGGATGAAAATGAATAATTTCTAAAATTAAGTCTGCGTCCAACAGCATTAAATTTATATATATATTTTCTTGAAGCGAGTATAAACGGAATCTTATACGTTGACCGTCATACGTTCGCGTAAGTTGTTGTGCTTCAGCCTAAAGAGTCAAATGCGGAATACCATAAAGTGCATTTAATAATTTTGTTTGGTAAGGAATTAGTCTTGCCAGTGGGCCTATGGAGCAACGTCCATCTGGATGGAGATAAATCAAGGATAATTTTGAATTGCCCGGTCTTGTCATCTCAAAACGACATCGCCTATTAGTCCAGCTGGTTAATATTAATACAACAAAGGTGATCGGCACTAAAATCCTCATTGTTTAATAAAAAATTCGAAGGAGTCAGAAGTTGTTAGATGTATCAGTTAATCTTCATGAGTGATTACTCCATGTCAATAATGATATAAAGGTTATTTTCAATTACATATTTTGTGAAAATCGAGTGGATTCCTCAACATTATAATTATTATATTTGATTATTAATTAATTAATAAAAAATTATAAAATATTGAAATAATCTTACATGGTATATTTTTATATACCTCATTTGATATTTTTGAAAATAAATTATAGGTGTATATTTTGTTAAAAGTAACAAAAAAATACTTATAATAATTTTGATAGTTAATTAACTAATCACATTTATAAAATGACTAAAATAACATTATTTTTCTATGTTTGGTAAATATAAACAAATGTTACGATTGAAACCTACTATAAAATGCATAAAATCATACATAAAATACAAAAATATAAAATAAATTTCAATACCTTTTACCTTGAATCAAATTATTTTCTGTATTTATATATTTTTTTATTTGATGCATTCCATATTTAAAATTTAATATGTTTCATGTTTTTTATAAATAAAATAAAATTTTATTATGTTTCATAAGCAAAATTTCAAAATGTTGTATGTAAGTTTAAATTCATTATATATTTTTTGTTATATTTTTATCTTTGATGCATTTTATATTTAGATCATGATTTAAGAAGTATGAAATTTATACTCACCCACTTGGAGAGGAGTTTGATTTATCTTGTATAGTACTTAAAAAAAAAAAAAGGAGAAAAAATTATTACAATAATATTGATTTCTTTAATTATAATAATTAAATTACAAAAAAATAGAAGAAAAATACTTTTACAAAGGTCTCAAGGAAGTGAACAATATTTAAGAATACTCAATTTTCTTTGTGAAAACACCCTTCAATAATCTCCAAGGATTATCATACTACACAAAAAGAATGATAAAGTAGACCCAAGTTAGTTATACAACTAGCAACAAAATGATTTTTTTTTCTATAAATATGAGAACAATAAAAATGCATAAAGTGAATAATCAACTAAGTCTTCGAATTTGAAGACACAAGAAGAGTTGAAAAAAATTGTCTCAGAGAGGTGCATAGTCACTTTTTAATAATGTTAATTGATGCATGAAATCTTTTATTAAAAATTGAATAAAATATAATCTTTTTTTTTTTAATGAAAATACCCTCCTAATCTTACATTAAAAAACTTGATATTTAGTGATTCGTAATTCAAACGTTAATTTTACAAAAATTATTTAAACTTAAAAATAAATAGTTAAAATAAATTTAAGTATTTAAGTTTTTTTTATCTTGTACATATATTTTAAATTAAAAAATTCATAAAATTAAATAAATATCTAACACATATATTTATAAATTAAATTATAAATATATTATCATGATATTTTTCGGGGAGCAAAAATAAGCAAATAGCATCAAGTCTTTTAACAAACAAGACTCTTAAGGGTGGGTTGTCCCCAACTCTTTGGAATAGACTTTATTGGTGAGTATGCAAACTCATTCCAACTATAATTTCAAATGATTACCTATGTTTGGTGGGTTTGGAATTGATTATGCATTTTATTTATTTATTTTAACATATTTTAATTAGTCGGTAGAATCAATTTTAAAACCATGATAATTTGAGATCAAGTCTTAACAACATTAAAATAACAACAAAAATATTTAGAACGACGTGAGAGAATATTGTTATCCCACTATATGGATACCACATCTTCGTCATAAAATAAAATAAACCCGAATAGAAAGACATTGGCACGAGGGTGCCATGGGATCCAAGACTATGAAACATGTAAAAAAATCGGAAATAAGAGTAGTTAACGAACGTCCGGTGGCGTAAGGGCATCATTGCAGAATTAATTAATTTATTTATTTTAAATGTTTATTCTTTTTGATTGCTTTGAATTTTTATGCTTGTAATTCATAACACACCACGACATGGGCCACTTAAAGACATATCATATTAAATGATGTGCACGTATCCGTCAATTCGGCAGCACATTTTTTAATTTTTTAAATAATTAATTAAACTATTTCAACACTTTACCTGAAATTTCAAAATTTTAACTAATACGTTAAAAATATAATATTATTATTTTTTCTAATACTAATATTAGTGGTAAAATATTTCTTTACTGTACCTATACTAGTGATCATGCCATAGTACCGTCTAAAATTTTAGGCACACATTATATCATACTCTTCATTATTGAGAGAAATCTACTCTTAGAATTTATGATGTAGTTTAAAATTAAGCATATATTTTGGATAATATTTAATTATTAAAAAAATAATAATATTTATAATTTGTAAAAAAGACTAATTACTTCATTTAAAATTTAAATTAATTACACATAGAGTATAATGGGTGGACAGAGTTGAATATAAAAATTATAAATACTTTTTGTGAATATAATAAAATCTATTAAAAATAAAAAATTATCCTTGAATGCTTAAAAATATTAATGTATTATTCTTAATTTATTTTCTTTTATTTTTATTTTTATTTTTAGTATAAAATTAACTTATTAAAATGTTAAATGTATAAGAAATATTAATAAAAATATTTGTGCTAATAAAAAAACTCTAAAATAAATTTATTAATTGTTTATTTTATATAAAAATATCTTTAAGAATATTAATGCAATATTCTTTATTCATCTATCTTTATTTTAGCAAGCCTCAAAGAAGATAGATAAATATTAATTATCCCACACACAAATATAGATATAGATAAATTATAATAGTTCAACCTCACTCCTTTAATAGACTAGACTCTTTTCTTTTCTTTTTTCTTTTTCAAATAAAGGTTTTTAGTTAATTTGGCCAGTAGATGTTTATATTGTTTTCATAGCTGCTCCTACGTCGTCGTTTTAGTGGTTTATTGAATGTCCTTGGATTTCCAAGGCCAAATGTCATGCAAATTGAATGATGTCTTATCCCGTGGAAAGCTCATTCTTTGTCTCCCTTCAAGGTAACATACATTATCCATTACCACCTTCTCGCGAAAATTATTAGCTATTTATTGTGATTAAAAAAGTCGAATAAAAAAGTCATCACCATTCACAATTCACTTTAATACAAGAAGAAGAAATGCAATCAAAATAAATGCAGGGTAATTTTCTCAACTTCTTTTTATTATAATTTTTAACTATTCTCTTACCATCCTCAACTCTTTCATTAAAAATTTTTAACTTATAAAAAATATAATAAAAAATTTAAAATTAAAGATTATAATAAAATAATTTATAGAATTTATTGATGTTTATATTGTTTTCCATAACCTTCAGTTATGGAAAGGGGGCAGTAACAAACATAATTAACTGCGGTAAATCTCTATTCCAACTTTGGGCCCCGCTAGTAAATAAAAAGAATTAAAATTGTCAATGAAAACATAATTATTTTTCTAAGGACTATTTATTTCATAATTGCATGTGACGTGGCTAGTAAGCAGTATTACTTGCAATAATCAACGTTGTTTTGAAATTTACACATCACCACTTCTTATTTACATTTACATGACGGAGTTGGTATTTAATTGTGGGAGCTAGGCAAAGACTTCTGCCACGTTTGTTAATTTTATTTATAGTTTTATAAATTAATATAGACAATTTTTGAATTTAAATTTATAAAAAAATAAAAATTTAAATGAATGCTAATTATAGTAACAATGATGTCAAGGTAATAATAATGAGTTTTGTTCCATAAAATAAATATTTTCCAAATAATTTTTACATATTTTAAATTTTAGTACATTTCAGTTTTAAAAATTTGTTATGAAATTATAAAATATAATTAATTACTTGAAAATAAAAAATAAATTGAGAAATTATTGCATAATAATACAATTGTTACATTGATAACCAATTACCTGTGTTTACTAATGTTAATATTTAAAAATTAGGTACTAGGTAATTTGATAAATGTTAGATGTTAAATTAAAATGAGTGTTTTTTTTTGATAATTTTGCAATTATAATTATAATTATATTTTAAAAAATGTATATTATCGAATCATTTAAAAAATTTAAGTCATTAATTTTTTTTCATCAATCGATTAATTAATAAATAGGAAAAAGTTCAAAGGAGTCAATTACAATGCTTTACTGTTCAGAGCAATGGCTTTAAATTAATTTGCCGATGCAAATAATCAGCTTTCATTGATGGTCATATCATAACAATTGAGAAAGTTAATCGCCTTAATTCTCGAGAATGATTAAAGAAGTACAAAAGAAATTACGATTTTTAATACAATTATTTATTAAATTAAATTACTGCATGCATGATTTCAGTCAAAGTTAGAGGCGGATTAACTCTAAAATAGCCAAATATTAAAAAAAAAAAAAATTGGATGTCACAAGCTCGGACATATTTTACAATAACTTCTAATATTACAAAATATTTAAATGTAGTATTACAGAATATGTGCACACTTTTCAGTATATCAAACGGTAAATTTTAAAAAAATTTACTTTAAAAGTAATTTTATGAGAGAGAAGAAATGAAATACTTAAAATATAAATTTACCTAATAAAATAAATTTATGATAAAATAAATTAAAAAATAAATACGATAATGTGGCATATTGATCTATCTAATTACAAAGTTAAGGACGTAAGAAAGAGCTGCACTTAGAAACTTGAATTTTAAGAAATGTACGTGCATAAAATTTGATTTAGATCAATTACTATATATATATATATATATGCACACTGGCAGTGTGTTTGGCGCATGCATTTTTAGTATTTCAACCTTTGCTCCCGTTGTTATACTGTAAATGCACTTATTATCACGTGTATAAATTCAATTCATGTCGTTAGACATCAATCATACTAGATTGTTTTAAATAATTTGTGAGAAAATGTTTTTGTTACCACCTATCTAACGATCCGCGTCAGGCAAACGTCGAGTTCAGCGACAAACCTTTGCTGGTAAGGACGTGGCATGAAGGAAGTATTCTCGGTGTAATCAATATGGACATCATTGACAAATTTCAAGAATCTGGTATCGCTGTCTTGAAAACATGAACTTCTGCATTTACAAAACCCTTCCAAAATAGGATTGTTAGAACAAATTCAGCAGTAATATGGATTGCTAGAACAAATTCAGCGGTAATATAAGTTAACTTTTGTCTTCTCCTCTCAATTGCCCATAAGTGAAACAGTGAAGTAACAACAGCAGATAAAATGACAATGTTAAGATAAAAATCTTTTTTTTCCGTATCTTCAACATTTGATTCACATTTTCATTGGGTGTAGCTATTAAACCTACTCACATCATGGAAAAAAAATAATAATAAATAACATTGTAACATAAAAATCCTAACACTTAGTACAATAAGTACAATTAAACTAGAAATTTTAATTATTTTTATTAAGATTAAATTTTTTTTGATAAAATTTAATATGAAAAAAAATTATGATAAAAATTATTGAAATAACTTAATTGCAATAAAAATTTTCGAGTAATATACAGACGAATAACAAAAAAAAAATATTTAAAGATATGATATTCAAAAAATTTTTTTTGTAAAATCTTTCGTGTTGATATTACACAAAGATTTCCTTCAAGCTATACAATCTCAAAAAATTCAAAGTATTTATTTTTAATGAATTTTGACAAGATTACGACATTTTCTACCAAGATCTCGATAATATATTGCCATTTTGATGAAAAACTTTGTAATATTATTTCATCTAGGGGCCACCGAAAATATGGGCATCTCGATGAATTTCGTAAACTCAACAAACCTAGCTACTGTTCATAATCTTTTACTGCCATTTTAGCTCCAGAAACTCAAGTAAATTTACAATGATCATTATTACTCTAATAAGCTATACACGTTCATTGTACCAATCATGACTATTTTTTTGCATTTTGCTAACTTTACGACCGAATTTTGCTGACCCTAAAACATGATTGCGAATTACAAAAGACCACAAAAGAAAAGAAATCGATCCACTGCACCTAAGTTGCGCGTAGGATGTCAAAGTTGTTCTTTGTTAGTTGCTATTCTTCACTAATTTCGTCAAATAGACATGCTAATTTCATGTTATTTTCCCACAAATTTAGTTTTCGAATGCCAACAGTGAAGAAGTTTTTTGAATTCGAGTGGGAAATCAAAAGAAGAGGAGTCAAGTGAGGAATGTAGGTGTTAATTAGGGACAAAATGGGCATGCTGGTGTGAATTTGGCCCTAAATATAAGTTTAATTTAAGATGTGTTATAAATATAAAATGGCCTAAAAATTGAGCCATTTTCGTAAAAAAACTGCATATTTGTTTATGTTCATTGAATTTGAAAATATGTACAATATCTGTCGTTTTCTGGATATTAATTACTCTCTCATTATCTCACTCGCAATTAATAAAATAATAATTTTCTGATAGGAAATAAACAAAAACTATCGACACGACGGGTGTCCGCACCCACTTTCGTGGGACCTACACAACAATCTACGGTGGGGTCCTTAATCTTCAAAATAATCAGAGCCAGAGTGCGAAAAAGAGAAACAAACAGTGTAGTACTAGCTCGTAATCTTCTTCTCTCTCTCTCTCTCAAGTTGCTTAGGGTTTTTCAATTGCGAATCTGATTCATTCACTTTCCCCGTTTCGCCAAATCGTGCGCACCCCAGCCCCCCATATCGACATCGCATTTCAGGTACTGTTTCTTTCTCCGATTTCAGTTGTCTCCCCCTCTGCTTGTAAACTTGCACTTGATGCATATTTGTGTAGTTAGTTGCTAGCATTTGTTTCTATACTTGATGCATGTTCGTCTCCCCATTTGCTGGGTTTTGGATCTTCATTTCGTTTTGCCTTCAGTAATACGTAACCGTGCGAGAATTTTCTCTTGGAATTTTTATTTTCCGATTACATTCAGCCGGTGATCCTGTATTTTTACATTTTAAAAAAAAAAAAATCATACAAGATCATTTAATATATCTTTTTTTTCTAATGGGTGAATGATGATTTAGGTTTAACTGGGAAAAATGGATTAAAGCTAGCTTTTTTTTGCGCCATTTTTGCAAAAAGTAGAAAAAAAAATTGCTTTTTCTCTATGTGTAAGTATGGTGCTGGGTCGAGAAGGATATTGCTGCTAGAAAACCAGAATGTCATTCTTGCCGAGACAAGTTTATTCTGATATTTTCTTGTTGGGATAACTTTACTACAGCTTGGTTAGATGATTTTAGTTATATTTGTCAGGTTGGTTTGCAGTTATACTAGAGTTTTCAAATGTAAGATGCGTGAACATTGTAGAACTGTAGATATTAGAGTGGATTTAGTGGTATTAATTACAAATTTGCTTGAACTTCTTGGAGTAATGGAAACCATTGCGAGTGCTAATTGAACTCTAATATCATTTTTACCATTTGAAAACATTATACTGTTAGTGGATTGTTCGTACCCCGGCCAAACAGTTGCCATTCCTGCAGAGGATGGAGATAATTGAACCTATTAATTGCAAAAGTCTGTTTCTTCTTTGGTTTGGCTGACTCTCTTAAACCATTACGATTATATCAGGGACGGATGTTGCTTTTTTGGTGGGCCTGAATAGAGTTGATGAGCAAAAGGAGCTATAGAATCTGCATGATTAGAGAATGTCCAGAGAAAGTGTGCCATGAACTCTGACCCCTGAAATTTTGTTGTTATAGAATTCCAAGAAATGGATTAGTGCAAACTTCCAAGGATATATTCTAGTTTCTCTTTTTGGTACCAACTCCAAGCAAAAACAGCAGGGTGCAAGCAACCTAAGTAATGGGTTCATTTCCTGGGACTTGTGAAATTGTGGAAGCAGGAGAAGAGGTGAATTCAGTTCAACATTCTCGAAGAACTTACCAGTCAAATTCTGGACCAAGTGTGGTTGGCAAAGACCGGAAGTCTCATGTGCTCAAATTTGCATACAAGGAGTCTGTAGAAGATGATCTTAATCAGCTTTTTGAGGCTATCAGTCTTAGAACTTTGCCCAAACCTTGGGATCTTTCTCATGAAGTGGGCGCAAGTGCAAGTCTGTTGCAAAAAAATGCTTTAAAAAGGCCAATGAGCGTGCCCCATTCACCACGGATGGGGACTTCAGAGCCAATCTCTTTGAAGCAGGCTTTAAGGGAACTTTGTATCACAAAAGCATCAGAAATGGCTGTTATGAAACGACAATCAAAGTCGACTAGTTCTCCTGGGGTGTCAGAAGCTGTCAGGATAAAAAATTTGTATGACGCAAAGGTAGTCAAAGTTGCCAGTGGATCTGGTCTTCTTTTAGATGGAGAGAAGGGGAGAATGGTTGAATTATCTCTGGCGGCAGAAGAATGCCAGACAACTTCTTCTGTGCAGAAGATGCCTGAGTCATTTCAAGTGCCAAAGATAAAATTTTCAAACCAAAGTGCGCAATCTTCGCCAAGGTTGGCTGTGTTGCAAAATGCTGTTGGAACCAGCCAAAGTGCTCATTCTTCTCCTCGGTTTGCTCTTTCAAAAATGCAAAATGCCACAGGGACTAGCCAAAGTGCTCATTCTTCTCTGCTACTTGCGGTTCCAAAAATGCAAAATTCTACATGGATTAATCAAAGTGCTTATTCTTCTTCACAGTTTGTGGTTCCGACAGTGCAAAATGCTGCAGGGACCAACCAAAGTGCGCATTCTTCTCCTCGCTTTTTGGCTCAGACAATGCAGAATGCTAAAGGGTGCAACAAAGATGCTCATTCTTCATCTCGGCTCACTGTTCCAACAACAAAAAGTACTACTGGGACCAACCAAAGTGGTCCTTGGACCAGAATGATGAAAAATGAGATTGTTTCTGCTTCAAAGAATGTGGGAATTCATTCGTCACAAAAAGAGGAGCATATACCTGCACATCTGTCTTCTTCTAATACTATTGACGTGTCAGAAGTGGAGAAAAATTTTCCTGTGCCAACGACGGTTGCAAACAAAAAATCAGCAGTGAAATCAGTGCGAAAAGGTAGGTTGCATGCTGTACCTTCTCCAAGCTCAATCAATGGCAGCAGGGTAACCAAGCTGACAAGAAATAGACCACGTTTAGCCAAACCAGTCCTCAGGAAGAAGAGTTCTGTGAAGAAGAAAGTAAAACAGGATTCATCTTCGGTTCCCTGCTCTTCTAATACATACATTGTAGTTAAAAGCGACTTGGAGACTAGTCCAACTCAACTGATTTGCCAGAGATGTCATTGTGCTTTGAAAAATACAAGTAATCTACCTGATCAAGAATCTTCAATCCCCAACTTGACCAGTGTTAGAACCGAAGTTCTTTCTACCTGCATTAATACTTCTGCAAGTGAGCAAGACTTTATTTCAAATGACTCTAACTGCAGCCAGAGTGTCGCTGGAAAAGCAATAAGTAACCCAAAATCAAGAGAAAAGGGGGAATTTTCCCATAGTTCAATGAGTAGCCTTGGTGGTTATAGTAGTAGTACAAGCAACAGTGATGACAGCAATTTAAGTGGGTCTAGTTGTGGCAACAGGCCTCACATGTCAACAGATGTGAGGTGGGAGGCTATTCGTCATGTTAGGATGCAGCATGGAGCCTTAGGGTTGAGACATTTCAATCTTCTGCAGAAGCTTGGTTGTGGAGATATAGGGACTGTGTATCTTGCGGAGCTAATTGGTATGGGCTGCCTATTTGCTATAAAGGTCATGGATAATGAATTTTTGGCTAGAAGGAAGAAGATGCCAAGGGCCCAAACAGAAAGAGAGATTCTGAAAATGCTTGACCATCCTTTTCTCCCTACATTATATGCCCAATTCACATCAGATAATTTATCATGTCTAGTTATGGAGTATTGTCCTGGTGGAGACCTGCATGTCCTGAGGCAGAGGCAGCTTGGCAGATGTTTTTCCGAACCAGCAGCAAGGTAGAATTCTTTGATGAAGTGGTCAACTTAAATTATTATTTGCATTCTATATTTTGATCCCCATATGGACATCATACACAGTACAAATGAAGAACGAAACAAATGATTTGGGACAGAAAGAACATAATATTTTTTTTCTACCTATCACACACCCAACCCCCCTCCACCTCAAGCACAAACAGAAAGAGCTACATGAACTCGAATCATTATGCATTTGATAATATATGGTTTATGTATATTCTGAAAATTGTGTTTACACATGTCGTGGCCATTAATTCATTTTGAGACATAAGTACAGTAGGATTGTTCTGCATTTTTTTGCCAGCTTTAGAGGTTACTATCATGTGATGTGATGACTAAATCAAGTTTCACACCCATTGATTATTTCAAAAATGCAAAAAGGCTGAATCATTTCCTGCTAAGTTCATGTATGAATGGCTATGTCCTTATGTTAGCATCCTCTTTTTGCAGCAAATAGTAATACCCATCATATCAAGCTACTGACTGCTTATCGAGTTAGATCACTACTATTGCATGCAACTGCCTTCTAATATAATACCCTATGGCCCATCCAAACACCTCCTTAAGTATGATCCACTTGAAACCACTTTCTTCTTCCCAAGCATTCTCTGTTTCCTACTACTTATATAATCAACACAGCCTTCAGTTTGGCTATCACTATCTTTAATTTTAAGAAAAGACGAAGTCATCTGATGGTGACAAAAAGTTTAAAAAGCAAATTTGAACCATAAGGGAATACCAGCTTAGATTTGTAAACAATCTTATAATTCAGGATATTTTGTGGTGGTCCGCTGGTTCACTGTCTTTATGATCAATCTTATTATTAATAAAATTGGTTTCTTGTTTCTTATGAAAAAAAACAAAGAAAAGATAAATGAAAAATTGCAGGCAGCCATACTATTTTATAGATCTAATCTCATTTGGTACACTTCTTCTCATCTCTGAATATAAATAATTGATGTTCATAAATCCTTTATGCCGATCTTGAGGGGTGCTGGATATATTACTGGATTTTCTCATTCTGAGACATCAAAATCTACTTGGTTTTGGTTATTCATTTTCCACCATTAAACAAGCAATCAATTGTTTGTGCAGGTTCTACGTTGCTGAAGTCCTCCTTGCCCTGGAGTACTTGCACATGCTTGGAGTCATATACAGGGATTTAAAACCAGAAAACATTCTTGTTCGAGAAGATGGCCACATTATGCTGACAGATTTTGATCTGTCACTCAGGTGTTCTGTAAGTCCAACTCTCCTGACTTCATCTTCTTCCAATATGGATCCTGCAAGAGTGTCTGGTCCATGCACAGAATCCAGCTGCATCCAGCCTTTCTGCATCGAACCTGCATGTCAAGTTCCATGCTTTAGCCCCAGGCTCTTACCTACTGCTGCAAAAACAAGGAAGCTGAAAGCTGACCCTGCAGCCCAGCTAAGATCATTGCCACAGCTCGTGGCTGAGCCTACTGATGCAAGATCCAATTCATTTGTTGGGACCCATGAATACTTAGCTCCTGAAATCATCAAAGGAGAAGGTCATGGAGCTGCGGTTGATTGGTGGACATTTGGTATCTTCCTTTACGAGCTTCTGTATGGAAGAACACCCTTTAAAGGTTCTGGTAATGAAGAAACATTAGCCAATGTGGTATTGCAAAGCCTCAATTTCCCAGATGGCCCGCTTGTTAGTTTTCAAGCTCGAGATCTCATCAGAGGGCTGTTGGTAAAAGAGCCTGAAAACCGGTTGGGTTCACAGAAGGGCGCCGCTGAGATCAAGCAGCATCCGTTCTTTGAGGGCTTGAATTGGGCGCTCATACGATGTGCCATACCACCAGAACTATCCGAGTTCAATGATTATGGAATTCCTGATGTGGTTCCTCAAAAGAACAAGTATCTGGAGCGTAAAGCTTCAGGAGCAACTTGAGTTTGAGTTGTTTTAGCGGAAAACGTGTACTTAAGAATTAGGGGTATTGTTGCAACTGTATGTAGCTTTTGTAGTGTAAATCCGATTTAGAATTTTGTAGAAAAGCTCTCTGCGTCACACAACGATTTTGCCACTTCCGACGCCAAAATCCATCTTTTACCAGGAATTCTACACGCATACTTTCTCACCTCTGGCATTCTCAGTTTTTCTATTATTTTCATTTGTGTTTGGTTTCTAATCACAAAGTATCACGAGGAAATAATAATTGCTCGTAGCAACCCCTCAACGTTAAACGTAGATATTATTGTTTTACTAAACGACTTGTGGGTTCTGGTGTAGAATTATTGTCCATCATATTAATATTCTTGGTCTTCTATTGATAATATTTATCAATACTATACTACTGAGGATTATTATTATTATTTTTGAATTCGGTAATATTACAAAGCAGTAATATTTTCAGTTTTATAAAATTTGAGATAAATCACAAATTTCATAAATTATTTCAAAATTTGGTAATATAGTATTGCCCTTTTACCCTTATCTTTTTCCTATGCTAGTACCAGTTGTTCCTTCTGTTGTTGCGAGAAGGTTTCTTTGGTATATTTATCTGTGAGCGGGTGTCTCTCCTCAGAAAGTTGGAAGAACTGTCAACTATGAATTTTAATTAATATAGTCAATTAAGAAAATATCATACTATTGAACAACTACACAGCAGAAAAAAAAAATTTAATATAATTTAAATTCTCTAATCTTATATTCACAAAGTCATGCTAAAAAAAAAAATATTAAAAAATTAAAAATATCAATAAATTTAAATAAATTAAAGTTCTTTTCTTTATATTGTCGTCTGTGATGAATTTTATTGGTGACCTTATTTAATGATACTTCATCGCCTTAATAACATTTAAAAAATTTAATCTCTAAATTTACCAAAATTGAAATAATATATTCATAATTTCTGTTAAATTATTTTTATTTTAAAGTATAAAAAAATATAAATAATTTAAAACACAAAAAATAAAACAAAAACTCACAAAACTCTTTTTATTTTGGCGTGAGAGAGGGGTGATTGCACAACTAAAATACTACATATTTATAGTAAAATTCTAAATTTTGTTTAAGAAAGATTTTTATTTTTAAAACTTAAAAGGAATAAATCTTTCCCAAATAAAAAGGATGCAATTACTTCTCTTTTCAACTGCATAGATATTGAAACTTCTTGTGATTTTTAGAACTGATATCTTAGACAAATTATCATAGATGTATGCATTAAAGCTTTTATGTTTAATCTGAAAACAAAAATTTTGTTGCAACAAATTAGTATGATTTGGATGTTGGATTTTCATTCTTTACATTTTATAATTCAAGTTTACTAGTTATTTTAGTCAAGTGTGGACACAAATTTAACTAAAAAAATTGTATCAACAACTTAACAACTCAAGTTTACTAGTAATTGCATTCTCATAAATTGGACCGGGTTATTGTACAACCCATCATAGACACCTAACCCAAATCCAACATCTTTCATTTGCACATAATGAGATGTGGAGGAGCAACAAATAAGAGAGAGAGAATTACTTATATTCCAATTACTTATAAATATGAAGTAATAATTTTGTTCATGTTTGATTTTATTAGCAGATGTGCCCTTAATAGGATCATAATCATAATAATGTGATTTAATTCCTTAAATCAATAGTTCGACAAAATTATCTTGTTAACAAAGTAGTGATCTTTTTATTTTATTAATTTGTATTGTTGTTGGGTGACATAGTAAAGTCAACATGTGTAATATGTCAAAAGCAAAGTGTTATTTTTATATAATTATTAGTTATTTATTTATTTCTTGCTTGTTAAAAATCAATTTTTAAAAAATTATTTATAAAATAAGAAAAATAAACTTAAAAAAGTAAGAGTAATTTTATTGGACCTTGGGAGAAGTATATGTTAATTATGCTTCTGCAAGAAAGTGAAAGTAATTTGTATTTGATTTTGTGTACCTATAATTTTTGTTGCAAGAAAGGGCAATTTAATATTTTAACAAATCACCGCTGAAGAAGTGATTTTTCTATTATTTACAGGAGAGGATTATATTTTATATGCAATTTTATCTATTTCTAATTTTATTAAATTTTAATAAAAATATTTTTTAATTATTCATCAGTTTAGACGGGCAAATTTTATACATATAATACTTTTAAAGTTAAAACATTATAGAATAAATTGATCTGTGATTTCTCTTTTATTTTTTTAATCATTGATTTTTTTAGATATTTATTAAAATTAATATCTAAATATAATTTTTTTTTAAAAAAAGTCTACGTATAAATACATTAATTTATTATATTCAATATTGGAAAAAAAATAACAAAAGAATGTACCATACACCTCGTATGATGTGACCCAAATCCTTCTATGTACTAATTTCTATAATCAATAAGACTAAGTGTACAAACTCATATATTTTAAAAACATATTTTGTATAATTTATTAATTTTATTATTTTGTAAAAATTTGGTAATAATGTAATATGAACGCTTTTGTTTGAATATTTTATAATTATTATAAAAAGAGTGTACAATTTTGATTATTTGAAAGAATAAAATTTGCCTAATTATCAAAATAAAAACATTTATAGTTGCAGTAAATATGGGCCATGACAATTGTGTTCTTCAATATTTTTACAGAGAATTATTGGATTCATTGTCGAGGTTTGGCGGGCGAGCAATATTAATTAAGGAACTATTAAATATTACGTGGGCAGAAACGCGGTACAACTTTTATATATATATATATATATATATATATATATATATATAATATTACATGTTGATATCATTCATAATAAATGGCACTGATTACATCATCTTAAATTACACAGATGCGATAAATCATTAACATTCAATTCAACTACAGACTGCTGAAAAGTAAGTTTTGTTTTATTTGGTATCTTACTTTTTCCAATAAAAGTAAAGTCTTTTTTATACAACAAAAAAAGAAAATAATACTATTTATAAAGTATTACATTTGCTGGTTTTACTTTAGAAGAATGGATGATTACAAGCTAATTTTTTGAACTAACTCACATGTATACGAGATCTCTTGTTCGTTAGATTGCACTCCGTACAATTCAATGATTTGTAAAAGTGATAGATTTCTCACTTCTCCTTATTTTATCCTTATTTGTTCTATATTTATTATATATGTAATTATGACACAACTCTTAGTTGTTTTAATTTTCAATCACAAATGTGAATTATGTTTAAATTATTATGTTTTTGAAGGACTTGGTTATGATACATTCCATATATCTAAGATCCATTAATGTAAAAATTGAAATATGAAAAGAATATTTTAAAAAGATTAATGTATAACTTAAAATAGTCGACGTAAATAACCTAAAATAAAAAATAACTTTTAATGTAAAACTTGAAACATATAACATAAAGAAATTTAAAATATAAATGTAAAATTTAAAACGATTAATATAGCAATTAAAATAATTAGATGTATCTTACATATAAAATAAATTGTTCATCTTTAAATTATGATAGTAATAAATATATAAGTTTATGTATTTTCAAATAACAAAAATAAAAGCGAATATTAAGTGTAAGAGATCCATTTCAAGTAAACATTGTTAAGGAAGTTACTTGTTAATCAAGCTACACAAAATAGAAGGAGTATGCATCATGTTGTAAAAAGTAAGATAGCTGCATAAAGAAAGTTTTAGGTGAGACGGTTTTATCACATTAATATTATTAATGCGGTGAGATCATTTAATCAATTAAGTAAGAGAAACAAATACATTAATAGTAGGTGAAAAATGTCAACAAAATATTTCATTATTCAATTACTATGGTGAGTAAAATTTATGGGATCATTTATTGATTTTTTTTCATTCAATACCAATGAATGTGTTTCATTCACTTAATTAATTAGATAGTTTCATCACATTATTAATGGTGATCTAATAAGATCATTCTATCTAAAATTTTCTCTTACTGCATAGCCTGTAAGTTAGTTACATAACTTGTAGTGTATGCTTGAGGTTATAGGCAAAAGTAGACAAACTATATAATGCGTAAATACATAATACATTGTTGTAATATCCTTGTGCAAAATTCCTCTATAGTCATAGGGTTTCGTTCTTTGTTGTTATCTAGCATTTACACACACACACACACACACACACACACAAATACTTGTAACATTCTTTTTCTTAAGAAATATACTACAATAACATATTCATTGCTTCAAAACATCTCTTTTTAACCAAGTATTAAAACAAGTTGTCTTCTATAGCTAACATTGTTAAACCTTTATGCTTTGCATTAACATTGCAATCACCATAATAGTTGCTCTTTTAAGACAACTAAGCAACTTAACTTTTTCTATTGCTATAAAGCTTGATAGGTAGAACTGAGTGATCTAGAAAGCTTAAGTGCTTTTACAACTCCAAGGAAATGACTTCAAAGGCTTTATAGATGGCCTTAAAGCTACTCCTCAAAGCTTTAATACTTTTATTGATGAAGAGACACGTGCCATCAACAACATGGAGAACCAAACTTACTTGCAAAAGAAAAAGCAAGGCCAACTTCATCTCAGTTGGTTGTTTACCACCATGATAAAGATTATCTTTGCAACTCAAACAAGTTGTGTGACCTTTAAGAGAGAATATATTCTTCCTAGGTTCATGCCAGGATCCTATAACTTTAAAACAACTTTAGTTAACTAAGGAGGTGACATGTCAATTAATGACAACTCTAGAAAGATGAAAAGCTTAGTAGATGCTCTAACTATTGCTAGAAAACCAGTTTCAAATGAAAGTTGATAAATTATATACACAAAGGTTTGGCTCAAGAATATGATGCTATTTTGGTCAATAACACATCCCAAATGAAATCCTTATATCTTGAATATGTATTTGCACAATTACTCACTTTTAAAAATAGTCTTGAGTACTATAACTCCTTAAGAAATCATAACATTAAAGTATACATTGCTTCACACAACAACTTAAAACTAGAACCATAGAAAAAATATAAGAGGAAGAAGATATAGCCCAACAAAAAGTAGAGGAAATCTTAAAGAAAAAGGAAGAGGTAGAGTTGTTACAGATAGAAGCTTAACAAATCTCACCTATTATATTACAACAAAAATGGACATATTGCGTTGGCATTCTAGATTGATATGATGAAAACGTTAAGCTTGAGAATGCAAACAACTTGGGAAAATCTTTAACATTTATTACAACTTAAAAGGTTAGAAGCGTAGGAAATGATACTTGAATAGTGGTGTAAGTAAACCCGTGCACACACACAGCATAAATACACAAAATAAATGATTTACTTTTCAAGATTTATATGACAAACTTTAGTATTATCATATATATATAATTTAATACTATAAATACGTATATACCTTTAATTAAATGATCTTTATCCTAGTACGAACACAAATCAGTTGCTTTTACGTCTCTATAGTATCCACATGATCAACAATTTAAAGTATCCACGCGATCAAGAATCTAATTGGAGTACTAACTCATATGATTTGAATACATGATGTTTTGCGTGTTTTTCTCTTCGTAAGAGTAAGGATGCAAAAATAAACTTTAAGCACATCCTTAAAAATGCAAATATCATATATTTATAGTACTATTTTGGATCTTTAATTTTGACTTAAACTATTTGGTTGAACTTTCTTATAAAATCTAATTTATTTAATAAATTAGGTAGATACTAATAAATTTAGTCCAATTTTTACATAATAAATTTAATTAAAATTAATACCCAAATAGTTCAACGAATTCTAAACCTATTTAAAATTATATATATATATATAATTTTCAATTTTAATATACGATCAAATAGATTCCTATTACATTAATAATAATACTAAAATTTAATTTTAATATTATAAGTAATGAGCGATATTTAGTAATATATTATGACTACTCAAGTAATGAGAATATCAATAGTTTGATATTACTTTATTTGTGATCAATGTTACTGTATAATTTAATCCTTTTGTTATAAATATTTTAATTGAATATGAGATATAGAATGTGTCATTCTTGCATAGTTTAATTTTATATTTCTTTTATATTTTGAGTAGACTTAATTTATCAAATAAAATCAATATCATATATTAATTTATTTGAGTATGGTCATCTATTTTCAAAATCTCACTCAATCAAAAAGTTCAAGATATTACTTTGATTATATAGGATGAACAAATTATATTTTAATTACACACATTCCTCTACACAAGTTATGATATATTTGATAGACTATGTTATTACATATGACATTTAAAAATATTAAAATATGCTACTCTCTATGTTTAAAACTATAGTGATATCAAATTCAAAGATCACGTACATTATCATCACTATGAGAATCACTTATGATACTCATATAACGATACATATAATATTCTCATGATAAATCAATCCAGTATATTAGTTCACTAACTTATACCAATGTGTTAACTTGATATCTCATATTATAACACATATATGTTATTATCAGTTATTACACATGCTAGTTTTAATGCACTGTTGTTACCCTATTTATAATAATACTTGACTAAGGACATTTAAAAATAATATCCAACTAATTAAATTTACTTTTCTAAAGATATTATTATATTTGTTAAACACACAGATATATAATAATAAAATAATTAAATGATATATATAAATTAAAAAGTTTCACAATACAAATATGTCAAATATCTACAATATTATTGAATTTAGAGCATTTACTAATAATGTCCTACTTGCACTAAATCTAATCTCCTATATATCTAATAACTAAGGATCTAGTGTGACGATCATGTTTCTACTGTGCTAGAGGTTTTGTTAATAGGTCAGCAATATTGGCATCCGTTGGTACTCTGCATGTCTTCACAGCTCATTTCTCGATAATCTCCAGAATGAGATGAAAGCTCTAAAATATATATTTAGATCACTAGTGAGATTTGGGTTATTTTACCTATACAATAGCCCCATTGTTATGACAATAGAGCTTTATTGGGTCAGAAATGCTTGGATAACCCCTAATTTAATAATGAACATTTTGATCTAAACGGTCTCTTTAATTTTATCAAAAGTAGTAATATACTCAGCTTCTTTCTTAAAATTGGTTATTATCTCTTGCTTTAAACTCTTTTAACTCACAACATCATTTTTAAGGTAAAACATAAAACCTAATTACGATCGGGAGTTATTTTTATGGATTTGGAAACTAGCATTAGTATAACCCCTTACAACGAGTTCTTTTTCGCCCTCATATATCAAAAATGTATCATTAGTTTTTTTCAAGTACTTAAAAATATTCTTGATAACTATCTAGTAACGTTCACTAGGATTTGTTTGATATCTATTTGTCATGCTTAGAGTGTATAAGATATCAGGATGAGTACATAATATGGCGTACATATAGATCCTATAGTAGATGCATAAAAGATCTTACTCATGAAATCTCTCTTTTATTGTGTCAAAGATTACTGGTCTTTAGAGATATTTATTTCATGTGATATAGGTAAGAATTTTCCCTTAAATTTTACATGTTACATCTTTTTAACACTTTATTTATGTAATTACTCTGACTGAGGCCATGTAGTCTTTTTGATCATCTTTATAGATTTTAATGTCTAATACATAGGCAGCTTTACATAAATTCTTCATTAAAAAGTATTTTCCTAACAACACTTTTATAGCTTGTAAAATTAGAATAGCATTTTCAATAAATAATATGTAATTTACATACAGTACTAAGAAGACAATGCTACTCTCACTAACCTTTTTGTAAACACAAAATTTATTTTTATTTTTAATAAAAAATTTTTTAATTGCATTATCAAAATAAAGATTTTACCTTTGAAAAGTTTGCTTCAATCCATAAATAGATTTTTGTAGCTTGCAGATCTTTCTAGCGTTTTTTAAAACAACAAAACTTTCAAGTTGTGTCATATACACATATTTTAAAATATTTTTATTAAAAAATACAGTTTTGACATCTATTTGCTAGAGTTCATGGTTATAGTATGCAACTATTGCAAGTAAAATTCAGACAATTTAAGCATGATAATAGGAGAAAAAGTCTCATTTTAATTAACAATATGGATTTATAATTAATAATATGAATTTGTTTGAAACCTTTTACAACCAAATACTCCTTAAAGGTATATATATTACCATTTATGTTAGTCTTTTTCTTACAGACCTACTTGCATCGAATAGATTTTACTCTTTAAGGTGGATTAACCAAAGTCTATGCCTAGTTAACATATGTGGATTTTATTTCAAATTTTATAACTTTCTATTTCTCAGAATCTAGACATGCTATCGTTTCTTAATAGGTCGTAGGTTCATTTTGATCTATAAGCAACACATCACCATACTGAGTCATAGGTTCACGATATGTTATGCTAGACTTACATAAGACTTGTGTTTCAGAAGTAGATTCTTGTTCCCTAATCATTTGTGAACTTTACTCAAATTTCATCTATGTTTTAACTATTTCTTGTGGATCTCGAACTTTTTCGAGTTCTATTTTCTTCCCAGTAGTTTTTTTTTTAGATGAATTTTTTCTCTACAAAAATATTAGTTTAAGCAATAAACATTTTATACTCGATGAGATTATAAAAATAATATCTTTTAGTTTCTTTAGGATATCCTACAAAGAAATATTTGTCAAATTTTGGTTCAAATTTTTTAGAGGTTTGACATTTTACGTAAGTTTCATAACTTCAAATCTCTATAAAAGACAAATTAGGACACTTACTAGACCATATTTCATATGGAATTTTTTGAACTAATTTAGATAAAACACAGTTTAATGTAAATACAACTATTTCAAGAGCATGTTTCCAAAAGAAAATTGAAAGATTCACATGACACATCATAGAACAAACCATATCTAATAAGGTTCAATTTTTTTCTCTCAAATACATCATTCCATTGTGGTGTAATAGTAAGAGTCAATTATAAAACTATTCCACATTCTTTCAAATGATTATGAAATTCTTAGTTTAAGTATTTACCACATCGATCTAATCAAAGTATTTTAATACTTTTACTAAGTTAATTTTGTATTTCATTCTTTAATTCATTGAACTTTTCAAGGAATTCTAACTTATGCTTAAGAAGATATACTTAGTCACATATATTAAAATCATTACTAAATGTAATGAAATATTGATATCATTCTCTAACTTGTGTGTTGAAAGGCTCACATACATCACTATATATAAGACCGATAACTCACTTGCTTTTTTACTATGTCCAGTGAAAAGGGTCTTAGTTATCTTGCCTAATAAACAATATTCACATACTTTATAAGTTTTAAAATTAAACGAGTTCAAGAATTCATCTTTATAGAGTTTGAAAATACGAGTTTCATTTATATGACTTAAGCAACAATATCAAAAATTAGTAAGATTTGAATCATTTGATTTAATTTTTTTAGTATTTATGTTATAAATGGGCATATCAAAATTTAGAATATGGAGTTCATTAATCAAATGTACATTACAATAAATATTTTATTTAAATAAATAGAACAATATTTGTCATTTATTATAAATAAATAACTAATCTTATTCAAATAAGAATTAAAATAATCTTTCTAGTTAATAAAGACACATAATAATAATCCTCTAATTTTAAAACAAGCCTAGCGGACAAAGATAAAACATATATTAATATAGTTAATACAGCAACACTTACTCCATTTTCTACGTGTAGGTCCACTTCATTTTTTGCCAATGTTCTATTTCTTTTAAAATTTTATATATTAAGATAAATGTGAGAACCACATCCAGCATCTAATACCTATGTCATAAAAGTAAACAAATTAACTTTTATAATAAAATACCTAGAGTAGAAGTCTCACTTCTCTTTTTCCTTAAATTCTCTAAGTAAATTTTGTATTTTCTCTTCCAATATCTAGTCTCACCATAATAGAAATATGTCATTTCATTTGCTTTATACTTTCATTTTTATTCTTTATGTTTGTTTCAATTCTTAGTAACATATTTAGCAATTTAGAAAGATATTTTTCAATTTTATTCATGTTGTAATTCATGATGTATTCAATATAATTATCTCACAACGATTGCAAAATAGCATCAATGACCAATTGTTGGCCTAAAGAAAAATCCAATCTTTCTAGGTTCTCAATATATCTAATCATCTTGAGTATATGATTAACTAGGGTTCATTTTGACATTTTACATTGAAATAAGATTTTGGAGACATCATACCTCTTTTGGCGTGCTTGCTCATGATAGAGTTTCTTGAGCTGTTCGATCATATGAAATATCTGCATTTTCTCATATTATTTTTGAAGATCTAGTATCATCGTAATTAATATGAGATAATTGACATTTAAAGCATTATCTTGATACTTCTTATAAGCATCCTTTTCAATTCGTGGGGTATTAGCAATAGATGGATCAGGCATGGGTTACTCTAGGATATAAAATTTTCTTTATTTCTTGATGACTATCTTCAAGTTTCTATACCAATCAAGAAAATTTATCCTATCTAACTTGTCCTTCTTAAAAATTGATCGCAATGACAATATGTTTGTGTTACTTGATGCCACAATAATAATATACAATATAATATGTAAAATAAATATCATCTAATAATACATTTTATTAAATTTTAATTAAATGATACTCTCATTATTTTTTTAAATTAATAATACTCATTATTAATTTGAAAAATTTTACACTAAAATTTTCGAGTAGGCCAAGATCTATATTGTACCTTATCTTAAGTTAGTTTTGCCTAATCATGTAAAATTTAGCTATTTAGGTAGGTAATATTTGCCAATTATATCATATGTAATTTTGAATATTAGGTGAACAATACTTGTTCCATCTAATAAAGCATACCCAATTTATTACTTTTAGTTTTTCAATTCTATTAAGATGACCTAGTTAAATATAATCTAATGATAGTAATTTGGATATAACTATTATTCCATCGCGTCTCACTAAAATTGTATGATATCTTACTTTGATAAGCACACACATATCCAATCGAAGTCTTAACGAGTGCTATTCATTTGAAAACTTAACTTAATATTTTAGTTATGATGAATTTTGACTTTAGAAACAATCTTATCATTTAATTATTTATCATGCATCTCATACATTTATTTAATAATTCTTTCTATATCATACATCTCATACATATATTAAATATATCTATCTATATCATACATATCATACATATATCAAACATATCTTCTTATATCATGTGTCTCATACATAGATTAAATAAAAAAATAAAAATGATATATTTATAGCCTATTTTACATTGATATTTTCAATTTAAGGGTAAATATAATTTCATCAAATGTAGCTAATTGTAGCTTCATTAATCCAATCATGTTGGTTTTTTTGGGCCATAAACATGCACCATGCTCAACAAATCATATATACATAAAATAGAATCATATTATATAAATCTTTTAAAAATAAATAAGGGTTTTAAATATAACCTTAGGTGATGCATTGGTAGTCTCGCTGGGTTGGTCAGTGAGCAGGGTCAAGGGGTAACGCCTTGCGAGGTCCAGGGGCTTTGCACTCGAAAAGTAAATAAATTTATGTATTTTTGCACTTGTTAAGGTTCATGTTATGGACTTTCCAGAACCATACGATCAGAATGTATATATCAACATTAATAGTTTAATCATATTAAACATCCATATTCGTTTAATAATATTAAATCAATAATTTAAAATAAAATAAACTTATATTCATACACAAAGAAAAACGACCAGAGTTATATTCAATCACAATCATAAGTAAAAATGCATTAATACAGATTCATATACAAAGAAAAATGACTAGAATCATATTCAGTCATAATCACATATCGAAGTGTATGAATATGATAGAATCATATTCAGTTACAATCACATATTGAAATATATTAATATAAATTCATATATAAAAAAATGACTAGAATTATATTCAGTCACAATTGCATGACAAAATGCATTAATATGAATTTATATACAAAGAAAAATGACTAGCTTTATTTTGCAAATTGGTTCTGATACCATTGTAAACAAGTCAATAAATATATGCAGCAAAAAGTATATAAATATATGATTTGCTTTCCAAGATTCATGTGATAAATTCTAATATTATTATATGTATATAATTAAATACAGTAAATATATATATATATATATATATATATATATTTCTAGTTAGATACTTTTATCAAACAACAAATACAAATTAATTGCTTATACATCTTTATGGTATTCACATGATCAAAAATCTAATTCAAAGTGTTAGCTTTTATGATTTGAGTGTGTGATGTTTTATGCATTTTTCTTTTCTCAAAAATAAAAGACTTAAAAAATAAACTTTAAGCATACCTCTAAAACATAAATATCATATATTTATATTACTATTTTAGGTCTTTAATTTAAATTTAACTTATTTAGTTGAGGTTTTTTTATAAAACTCAATTTATTTAGTGAAATAAATACTAATAAAATTTAGTCTAATCTTCACATAATAAACTTAATTAAAATTAATATTTAAATAACTTAATAAATCTCGAACCCATTTAAAATTCTCTCTCTCTCTCTATATATATATATATATTATTTTTGATTTTAATGTACGGCTTAAGAGATTCTTATAACGTTGATAGTAATACTAAAATTTAATTTTAGTGTTATAAATGATAAGCGGTGACTAGTAATACATCATGATTACTCAAGTGATAAAAATGTTAGTGGTTTCACATCGCCTTATCTATTACCAATGTTACTGTGTAATTCAATTTTTTTATCATAAATATCTTAATTAAATACGAGACTTAAAATGTGTTATCTTTATATGGTTCAATTTTATATTTCTTTAATATCTTGAGTAAATTTATTCTTTCAAATAAAATCAATATCACATATTGACTTATTGTGATATTGATTTTATTTGAGCATAACTATGCATTTTTAAAGTTTTACTCAATCAAAAAATCTAAAATATCACTTCCATTATATGAGAGAAATAAATCATATTTTGATCACATATATCCCTCTACATGAGTTATGATATATTTGATTTTTATTTTATAATTTATCTTATTACGGATAACGTTTGAAAATATTAAAATATATCATTCTCTATAGTGAAAATTATAGTGATCTCAAGTTTAAAGATTATATATAATACTATCGTTGTGAAAATCACTTATAGTACTCATATAATAATTCATGTAACATTCTCATAATAAGTCGATTCAGTACATTAGTTCACTAACTTGTACTCATATATTGATTTAATATCTTATATTATAACACATATATTATAATCAGTCATTACACATGCTAGTTTTTATATGTTATTGTTACCTTATTCATAACAATGTTTGATTAAGAATATTTAAGAATAGTATTCAGCTAATTAAATTTATTATTTTAAAGGTATTATTACATTTGTTAAACAAACGATACGTAATAATGAAATAATCAAATTATATATATAAATAAAAAAATATCATGATACAAATATGTCAAATATCTAAAATACTATTACAGTTAGGGTATCTACTAATAGTTTTTCGCTTCAATTTTTTTGATCAAGAGATTACTAAGTGAAATACTGAACCAAAAATCACCCTTTATGAATGTTCATGTTTTTTTTTTTCTCACAAAAGTTATATTAAATATAAATTAGATTTTAAAATAACAAGGTGTGTTTTTATTAGATATGATGCTTTACACAACGGTTACAAATGTTTATATCATTTAACAAAGAGAATTTATATAGCAAGACATGTGCTTTTTGATGAGATTTTTTTCCCTTTTCTAAAAACACTTCATCATTGTTAAGGCTTACTACTTCTCTAGTTTCATACTTCTTTTCTTCTCTAATTTCTTTTATTCCACCTATTACTTTTTTTACCATTATCCAACAATAATCATTTTAGCTATTTACTATTCATTCCAACATCAATTACTTTTACTTCTCATGTATTTTCACCTTATCACTTAGTAACACTTATTCTTCCTTCTATGGCTTCACTTATTATACAAATCATAACTCAACCTCAATTTCCAAAACAAGCATTCTATACAAACAAGAGTAAAATATGGAATCTTTAAACTTTAAGCTGATCATGCTCATTGTACTAAATATGTTCCCAACACTATCAATGAGGCTTTACTTAGTGGTAATTGGTCAACAGCCATATAGGTTGAATTTAATAACTTGCAGCAGAATAACACTTAAGTTTTTGTTCCCTCATTACTTGACTTGAAGGTTGTAGTTTACAAATAGTTTTTCAATATGGAGTATGACAGTGATGGCACAATGTATAAGTACAAAGCTAGGCTTAAGACAAAATGTTTCCATCTAACTCTAAGGGTAGAAGTTTGGACACTTTCAGTCTTATTATAAAAGCTATTATTGTTAAAATTGTGTTAAGCATTATTGTGATGAGAGATTGATCAATTAGGCAATTAAATATCAATAATGTTTTTCTAAATGGTGAACTAACCAAACTTATCTTTATGACTTAACTAGACGTGTTCATTGATTCTACTTATTAGTAGCATGTTTGTAGACTTACTAATCTATATGGCTTAAAGTAAACCTTAAGGGCTTAATATGATAAGCATAGATAGTCATTACTTCAATGGGGCTTCATTGATTCCAAGATTGAGACATCCTTATTTTTCATTCATTCATCTACCTATGTTTACTTGGTTTTGGTTTATGTGAATGATATCTTGATCACAGGTTTTAGCTCCTTCAAAATTGAAGAATTTATTAATAAATTTCATATAGCTTTTGCCTTAATGAATTCGGTTCTTTTCACTAGTTTCCTAGTATTTAGGTCACCAAAAATGTAGATATATTACACATATCTTAGAATAATATATCAAGGATTTATTGCTCAAAGCAAAATATGACTGATTGTAAAGGATCAATCACTTCAATGCTATTTAATCATAAGCTTACTAAATTTATTAATATACCTTTCTTAGAACTTTTCATGCATTGAAGCTTGCAATATATTTTCATTGCCTGGCTTAATATATCCTATATTGTTAATTGACTTAGTAGATTCCTATCTATTTCCACCAAAAATCATTGGCTTGCAAAATGGTGCTTAGATATTTGCAAAGTTCTTCTAATTTTGGTCCATAGTTGTACAATTCAAAAAGACATGAAACTATTACCCATTCAGATGCCAATTAGGCCTTTTATATTAAAGTTAAGAAATCTATTAGTGTTTATTACATCTTCACTATCAATAGTTTAGTCTCCAAGTCATCTGAAAAGTAAACTATAGTGGCTAGATCTAGCATTGAAACTGAATACAAGGTATTGGAATTAGCCTTAGTTGACCTAGCTTGGATTCATTCCTTATTCTCTAAAATTTTCTTACTTCTAACTTTGATCCCTGTCATATGATGTGACAATTCAAGTGCTAAGTCCTTCACTAAAAACTGTGTTTTTCACTGTATAACTATATTTGTTCAATTAGATGATCATTATTTTAGAGATAGTTCTTACTAAGTAATTTGATGTTTGATATATGCTTACTTCTAAAATAGTAGTTAATGTGTTAACCAAACCTTTATCACTTCCTTAATTCACTTATTTTTGATCCAAGCTAAATGTTCTTCTAAGACCATTTAGCTTAAGTGGAGATGTTAAAGTAATACTAGTTCTTGGAGTCAAAGGCCACTGAAACCAAAAATGATGTATATATTGATCAACTAGAGCCAAAAGAAGCTAAAATGAAGAATGTTGACATACTTAGTGAGTTGCATTCATGTAAAGAGAGTGAGGATATATGCCATTCAAAGATGCGAAGTTAATAGCTAATGCAATAAGGAAAAACAAATTGTAGAAGGTTTAGTTACTAGCTGCTAAGCTATATAAGCTAGTATTTGCAGTTAGTTTGTTAAACAAACTAACAAGAATCTTTGTATTAGCTTCCATAATTATAAGAATTAGTTATAAGATATTTGCACTAGTTAGCTTATTCTTTATGAAAAAACACTTGTATAAATTATATCATAAGTCTTCTTTCCTTCCTAAGTAAACAATACAATTTAGTTTCGATGATTTTTCTCTTTTTATTTCTTTACAACTTTCTTAGTTTCCAAACACTAAAATAGAATTCAATTAATAATAACAATATAGTAATATTTTACAAAATATTACAAATCATAACAATTACAAATTTCTAATTGAGAGAAATTATCACAAGATTGTCTACTATACATCTAATGAATCTTAGATTAAACTTTCAACTCTTATCTTAATCAATATAAGTTTTTTGTTCATATTTAAAGTTATTTTGCTATGTATTTTAAGGTTTTTTTATTAAATGTTTCAATTTATATGTTTTATACTTTCAAGTTTTTTTAATTGTCTGTTTTAAATTTTATATTAATTATTTTAAGTTTTCTATTACATATTTTAAGTTTTGCATCAAGGAAAGTAAGATACAGTGGATGTATCTTAGCAATTCCCAATTATCACATACTTTAAAGTTTATGAAAAATTTAGTTTGCAAAATATTTGGTAAAAAAGGTGCTCATACTTCTTAGAACATTTTGTTGGCTACTACTATTTCATTTAATTACATAAATGAACTCAACAGTTAAATTTGATCAATGCAAATAAAAGCCCGTGAATGAAACTAATAAAACAACTTATCTATTCTAGTTGAGATTTAGCTTTTTTTTTTTAAACAATACACTACAACAATCCCATTGTTGAAACTATTTTTTTCCTTTAAATTAAAGACAATTACGTTTGTAACATTTAATACAATGCCAAACATTTGCAACAACTATTTTTATTTTCAAGGACACAAACTGTATTTTATCATGTCATCTGATCTTGTTGTATTGTATTAACAGAAGTTGTACCTTAATTGTAATAGATAAGCTTTTATATACTTTTTTATTACTGAACTTTTATTTGCATTGATCAAATTTAACTACTAGACTAATTTATGTATAACTGTGGTTAACAAAAAGTCGTGGGAATAGAGTGTTTTTGGACAAAACTTTCCTTCAATTAATTTTTTTTATAAACTTCAGGAAAATTATCAAATAATTTCTCTTATTATTATCAAGAATAAACAAAGTAATATTTATAAAGTATAATCGATCAGAGAATTCAAATGAGCTGTTGGTAAGTAAGCAAGCAACAGAAGAAACATTTTGTTTTCAAAGATTGAAGACAGAAACCATAATATAAAAACAAAATAGAAAAAGCTAGCTATGCTTTCTTCAAAACCATGAACGAAAATTTCTGGCTGTTCAATTTAATTCGATAAAATATTGTAGTTGTTTACACATTGATATTGACGGGATCGTCTTCCTAACGCCCACAACGGGCTCTTTATTTTGTATATTTATTTATTTTTTGTCATGACATGCTGCTTACGCCACCCCTTTATCAATCTCACCCCTGTTCTTTTTTCTGAAAAAACTGTAAGTTTACATAAAAATGAAAATAAATTTACTACATTCTTCTACTAGTTTAGCAGTAATATTATTAATGGAAAGTTATTCGTGTTTTAACATGAATATTCAACGATTCTTCACTATTGACTGAGATCTGTATTTGTAGTTAAGACTTCTCAGTTTGTTTCAAGATTTAGTTGAACTGACGAGATTTAGTTGAAGAACGGAGAACTGTGAAAGAGTACTGACCACGCTGCGCGAAGGAATCGTTAAGCAAGATGGCCTTGCCTACTTTCGTGGGAGAGGAATTGGCGAGATCGTTAAGTTGGCGGAGCAATTCGTCGACGAACCACGGGAGTTGGATATCGTCGACGAGTTTCCGAGAGGCCTGGAATGCACCGCTGTCCACGTCCAATAGGATTGGACAGCAGGATGACGAAGAGGAGCTGCGGTGGGCAGCAATAGAACGGCTACCGACGTACGATCGGTTGAGAAAGGGCATGCTGAGTCAGGTTCTGGAAAATGGAAGAGTTGTTAAACACGAAATTGATGTTACAAAACTCGAAATGCGAGAAAAGAAGCAATTGATGGAGAGTATTTTGAAAACTGTTGAAGAAGATAATGAGAAGTTTCTTAGGAGACTTAGAGACAGAACTGATAGGTAAAAAATTATTGATAACTAAAAGATAAAATTTAAATTATTGCTTGTGATATTTTAGATTTCGATTTCTTTTGATGGTTTGTTGTCATATTTGAATGTTTACAGAGTGGGCATTGAGGTTCCTACGATTGAAGTTCGATACGAACATTTATCGGTAGAAGGAGATGTGCATGTTGGAAGAAGAGCACTTCCTACTTTGTTTAATATCACCTTGAACGCAATAGAGGTTTTATTTTTTTATTTTTTAAATTTTCATGAAAAAATATACAAGTGTTGTTACATTTTGTTTCCTTTTACTTGGAATAAACTGAAATAATAAAAACTTTTGGGAGGCCAAAAATTTAATTCTCGTCTCAACCTTGATTTTTCATGGACGATAGAATGTTCTGGCAAAGCTTCGACTTCTACCCTCTAAGAAAAGAAAAATCGAGATACTTAAAGGTGTTAGCGGAATCGTCAAACCATCAAGGTAATTTTCAAAAGCAAAAAAATAAAAAAATAAAAAAAATCATTGTTTTCAGTTTCTTATATTTTAAATTAGAAGTAATTCTACCAACTTTTTCTTTTAATACAAACTCATAAAAAATGCTGATTTGTTGGAAGTATATTATTTTTTATTTATTTGTTTATTTTAATTTTATCAGACAGTTGATAGTATTAGTTATTGAAAGTTATTGAAAGGAAAATTTCAGGATGACACTTCTTCTGGGTCCTCCGGGTGCTGGGAAAACAACACTTTTGATGGCCCTTGCTGGAAAGCTGGACAAAGATTTGAGGGCGGGTCTTCTTCCTATTGTCTCACAACTTTAATTATTTTTTCATTTGTTAATTATATGATTAAAAAAAAATTCTGATAATTTGGATTTCAAACAGTCAACAGGAAAAATAACGTACTGTGGCCATGAATTCAAAGAGTTTTATCCTCAGAGAACATGTGCTTACATTAGTCAATGTGATCTTCACTTTGGAGAGATGACTGTGAGAGAGACGTTGGATTTCTCCGGACGATGTTTAGGTGTTGGAACAAGGTATGAATTATTGGCAGAACTTTCACGACGGGAGAAAGAAGCAGGAATTAAACCAGATCCTGATATTGATGCATTCATGAAAGCCACAGCAGTGGCAGGCCAAGAAACTAGTTTAGTTACTGATTATGTCCTCAAGGTTTGTTCTCCATTTCAAGTCGGTGTTTCTACTTGATTACACCTGTAAAATGAAGGTTCTGACTTTAGAAATCGTAACAGATACTTGGATTGGATATATGTGCTGATATTATGGTTGGTGATGACATGAGAAGAGGTATTTCTGGTGGACAGAAAAAGCGTGTTACTACTGGTATGTTGGGGGACCCGAGTCCATAACATTCTTCTGTGTTGTCCTAGGCGATCTTTGTTAGTTATCTGAAATTGTTACTTCTGTAGATATATCTATTTTGCTATATTTTTCCTATACTATATATGTAACATTATACTATATGTAAATGAGTAATGCAGGAGAGATGCTGGTAGGACCGGCCAAGGTTCTCTTAATGGATGAAATCTCAACCGGATTGGATAGTGCCACCACATTTCAAATTTGCAAGTTCATGAGGCAAATGGTTCACATCATGGATGTAACCATGATCATTTCTCTTCTACAGCCAGCACCAGAGGTATATGACCTATTTGATGACATTATCCTACTTTCAGAAGGTCATATTATCTACCAGGGTCCGCGTGAATCTGTCCTTGAATTCTTTGAGTACATGGGTTTCAAATGCCCTGACAGAAAAGGGGTTGCAGATTTTCTGCAAGAAGTAACTTCCAAGAAGGACCAAGAACAATATTGGTTTAGGAAGGACCAACCTTACAGATTTGTTTCAGTTACTGCTTTTGTGCAAGGTTTCGGTTCTTTCCACATTGGCCAACAGCTTGCATCAGAACTTACGCTTCCTTATGACAAGTCGAGAGTCCATCCAGCTGCATTGGTGACAGAGAAGTATGGTATCTCAAATTGGAATTTGTTCAAGGCATGCTTCGAAAGGGAGTGGTTGCTGATGAAGCGTAATTCTTTTATGTATATTTTCAAGACTGCACAGATAACAATCATGTCAATAATTGCCTTCACTGTGTTCCTTAGAACAGAAACGCCAGCTGGCACTGTGGCTGATGGAACAAAGTTTTTTGGAGCACTGTTCTTTGGTCTGCTTAACTTGATGTTTAATGGCATGGCAGAAATGTCATTTACTGTTTTCAGGCTTCCCGTATTCTATAAACAAAGGGATTACTTATTTTATCCTGCATGGGCTTATTGTTTACCTATAATTATTCTTAGAATCCCCTTGTCTATTATAGAAACAGCAATATGGATCTGTCTGACTTACTACACAATCGGTTTTGCTCCCGCTGCAAGCAGGTAAAGTGGTTAAGCTTTTTCAATTTCTTAAAATATTTTAACACCTCATCTTACTAGCAAGAAAACCGGATTTTGAAATTATGTCTCCGTGTTGTGAATTTATATAGGACTATAGTTACAATAGTTTTTTTCATTCCCAAATTTTTACCTAATCTTTTTCCTTTTACTTTTGTAAGGTTTTTCCGACAGTTCTTGGCATATGCCAGTTTAAATTCGATGGCTCTGGGCTTCTTTCGGTTCATTGGGGGTGTTGGAAGAACAGAAGTTGTTTGTAGCACATTGGGTAACTTCTCCCTGCTGCTGGTTCTTGTGCTTGGAGGATTTATTATTGCTAAAGGTAACTAGTTGATTGGTTTTATAATTTATTTGTTCTTATACTGTGATGTAATGAAATAGCAAGAAAAACGATAAATTCCTTAAACTTAAGAGAGAAATTTTAATTAGGCAAAAGTTCCATTGAAAAAAAAAATATGTATTTATACTAACTCTAAAACATAATATTTTGCAGAATTCTAAAAATATCCCTAATTACATTCTCTAAAGTAAAATAGCCTTAAAACATGCTGAAACAATAGATTTTGATCTTTAAAACGACTTCAATTAGGTGAAACCAAGTTGGCATGTTAAAGAACTTGAAAAGAGTTTTCCATTGATATATGGTGCGTTCTGTAACTTATTTCGAATCAAAAATTATGGTCCCTAAAAGTTTAGTGCGCAGGAACTACTGACTGCGTTATTCTTCTTCACTTAAGAAAAACTTGTCATTGAGTATGCTATAGTATTTGGACACAATGACTACTCTGACGAATGAAATGAATAGATATCTGTTACATTAAATGTCTTAGAAATACTAATTGACTTTGGTAGATCCACAACATAAAAATTATCATTAATCTTTTTTAGAATCTTATAAAATCCATATTTCTTAGGCTGCAAGTTATTGCAAGCCTTTGCAGGAAATCTTTCCTTGCATACAAACACCATCAATGCATCTCCCCCTTCAAATAGTTGCATTCTTCGATGTCAATCAGTTGCTTTCTTGTATCTAGCACTTACTTGATTTAATTTTTATGTTACTTTTGCCTGAATATCTTGCCACTAATTGGCCATATTCTCTGCTGTTGCATTAACTCCTTGACTCTTAAGTAGTTTTGTCAAATCAAGTGCATGTTATGGTGACTTCGTGTACACAACTGAAAATAGAGATTTTCTTGTGACATTGTGCATAGCATTATTGTATGCAAATTTTGCCTATGTTAATGCAAAATCTCACTATTTTGGTTAGTCTTTACAAATATTATGAATCAGAATATCTGGTGTTTGGTTCATTGATTCGGTCTACCTATTGTTTATGGATAAGTTGTGCTACTGAAGTTTAGAGTCGAATCAAATAACTTTCATAATATTCGCCAAAAATAGTTCAAAAACTTACTGTCCTGATATGAAGTAATGGTCTTGGGTATCCTATGCAAATGAACAATTTCTTTGAAAAATAACTTGGCTATTCTGCTTGCATCTAACATCTTTTTGTAAAGAACAAAATGTACTAACTTCGAAAAATAGTCAACTATTACAAAAACAAAATCCATGACTTTTTATGTTTGAAGCAAGCCTAATGCAAAATTCAAAGACAAATCTTCCTAAATATTTTTTTTGAAATTAGTAAAGGCATATAAAACTAGTATTTTGAGACTAACGCTTGATGATTTGACAAATATAATATCACTGTACATATTTGGACATGTCTTTTTTTATATGTGGCTAATAATACTTTTCCATCATCACTGCCATAGTCTTATCACATCTTAAATAACCAGCTAGACCTCCTTCATGTAAATCTTTAATTACTTTTTTCCTTAAAGATGGCTTCGAAATGCGCAACTAGTTACCCCATATAAGAAATTCATCATGAATGTGAAAATTTTTAACAAGCAGTCTATTGATACATTTTGTCCAAGCCCCACTAAAATTATCATTTTTCTCATTTAATTCTTTCAAGACTTCAAATCTCACAATCTTCTATCTTAATGTGACCAACAAATTTGCACATCTACTTAATGTAGCTACTATTTGATTGTATACTCTCACCTTATGTTTTAGCTTAAATAAGAAGTTTTGCAAAAATTGAGACCAATTGGCATGCATATCTTTGTTGATTCTCTTTTGGCTATGGAGGTATTTTAATGCTTCATGATCAGCATGCAAAACAAACTCATGTTCTACCAAGTAGTGCTCCTATGTTTTCAACGCATGCATAATAGAATAAAATTCTTTGTTATATATTGTCTATTTTCATTTGGCATTGCTAAGCTTCTCGCTAAAATATGCTACTAGTCATTTCTTCTGAGAAAGAACAACCTTAATTCCTACTTGCTAGCATAACATTCTACCTTAAAAAATGCATCAAAATCAGACAATGCTAAAATATGAGTGGTTCACAACTTCTCCCTTGATACTGCAAAACTCACATCAATTTATTCATTCTACTAAAACTTTACTTTCTTTGGCACTTAGTAATAAGCCTAGTAATAATGCTAAAATTTTGAATAAATTGTCGATAAAATGTTGCTAGCCTATGAAAATTTCTTATTTCGGTTATTGATCTTGGCACAGGTCAATCTTTAATAGCATGTACTTTATTTTCATTAGCTTCAATTTCATTCGTGCTAACGAGATGACCCAAGAATGATAACTTGCTAACTATGAAATTGTACTTTTTCAAGTTAGCATACAATTTATTCTTCTACAATACTCTGAGCGCTTTCTGTAGGTGTACATTATGCTCTTTTTCTGACCAACTATATATTAGAATATTATCAAAATATACCCTAATAAATTTTTTGATAAAAGGTTTCAATACCTAGTTTATTAGCTGCATGAATGTACTAGGTGTGTTAAATAACCTGAACGGCATCATAAGTTACGCATATAAACTGTCTTTCATTTTAAAAGCTATTTTTTATTCATCTCTAGGTTTGATTCGAATATGATGGTAGCCACTTCAAAAGTCAATCTTTGTGAATATCGTAACCCCATATAGCTTATGCAACATGTTATCTAATCTAGGAATTAGAAATTTGTACCAAATAGAAATCTTGTTAATGGCTCAACTATCCACACATAACCTTTAACTTTTATATTTCTTTGGTATTAACAAGGCTGAAATTGCGTATGGGCTCATGCTCTACTGAATATGTCACTTTCTTAACAATTCTTCTACATTTTCCTTAAGAATTTGGTTTTTTTAAAGCTTATTTAGTAATGAGGTAAATTCGATAAACTGACACTTAAAATCAAATCAATATAATGCTGAATATCCCTCATGGGTGGTAACTTGTTAGGTAAGTTTTTAAGTATTACTTTTTAAACTTTTGTAGTAATGATTTAATTACTTTTAGTAACTCATTCATTGATTGCTCTGTCACTATTGTAAACAATGGCCTTACAATGACTACGTATATCTCTATTAACTTGTTAATTATGGCTTTCATTTCATGAATCGAATGTGTAAGTGTAAAGGTAGTTTGCCCTCCATTTTTTAAGCTTTAGCTTTAGAACTTTCTTTCGTTGGTAATAACATAAATGTTATGCCATTTTTCTCTAATTTGTAAGTTTTTCTTACCTATCATGCTATGCAACTACAACAAATTTCCATGGTATACCAAAAAACAAGTGACACACATTTATATCCATTATATCATAATAAACCTTATCTTTATATTTGCCAATAGAAAAAGAAACTTTACACTGTTTAGTTATTCGAATTTTTTCTACTGCCTTGATCTGACTAATTGTGTATGGTTTTAGATGTTTTTCTATTTGTAACTATAAGCTTTCTATTACTTCTCTCCTAATAATATTTTTGCAACTACCATAATTAATAATAACATCAAATAATTAACTAGTAATGATACACCTAGTTCAAAATTATTACTACCGTTGTTTTGATTTTGGCGATGGCATTATTCTCCTTACATATAGCTTTGAAAATTCACATCACTATTCTCTTCATATTCTTTAGTATCCCTATTTAGGTCATAATAAATTTACTTCTTCTCTTCTTTTTCCTTTTACTCCACAACATTGATGGCTTTTCTACGAGAGCTATCACTAGACTTTGGACTAGTTTGATTGCATTTAAAATATTTTTCTAGAATTAGTTTAGCATATGGGTTCTCAGCCCTAGGCTTATCTTTAAATTTTACCATTTTATGCTTTTTAGTTGTTTTTTCCTTTTTGTACTGATTTTTATGTGCAGAGGTATCAAAAGTTAAGTTTTGCTTGTCGTTAAGTGCCTTATAGTTATCCTTGCCATAAGTTATGTGAGAAAAGTCAAATATCGTCTTCTCCTATTGTGTTAACTCTACTTTTAACGCAATATTACATGCTCCCGATAAAGTGTGCGTGACTTGCACCCCAATTTTGTCATTGATAATGAGTTTTAAGTCATCAAGATATCTTGTAACTTGTTGCCCCTCCATTTTATTTCAATCATTCCTTACCGCTAACCTCAAAACCTTAGCGGTATAATCATGGATAAACAGCTGCATCTGATGGCATCTCTAGTATTTTTGGAAGAAGATCTACTCATAATCAAGAGAATAAAAGTTTTGCCGTAACTTCTGCTTCATTTTATACCGAGTTTTAACTAGTGCCTTTCTTTTATGGTACCTCATATTTTGCAATCTTTCCCACGATGTATAAGTTTCTCCCTTTAATCTACATGCAACAAGTTTCACTTTACTTTCCTCTAGAATCTCCATATAATCAAAGAATCTAACTACTTTCGCAATCTAATTCAAAAACTCTTCAATATTTAAACTTCCATCAAAAATAGGAATATATTTTTTTAATCGGTGTTTGCTAGAATACCTACCACCGTTGAAATAACCGTTACCACGTCTAGTTGGTGCATGCCTAATAGTACTTGCAGGTTCTTCTAAATAATCATCTTCTTTTTTGTCTGAATCTTCTACAAGAGTCTATTATCTATATTTGTGAGTTGGAATAGGTTTGCCAATAGGTTATTCGTAGATTATATTTTCCCCAGTACATGACCTTTCAACACTTTGGTTCTTATTGTTATTAATGCTTAGAGCATCAAATTGATCAACAATTTCTTTAAAAAGTCGTTCTAAATGTTAGATTCTGTGGTTTAGCCATTACGATAAAGATCAATGCACTCTTTTGATCTTACATTGCAAGTTATGAGATTTTAATTCTCTGATCTACACTATAAGAACTGTCGCTATCTGCAACTAAGTCTTTTACCATTAAAAAAGGGTAGAAATCTGTTGTGATATCAACTGACGTAGCGAGATAGTAAGAAAAACAATAAACTTTTCAAACTTAAGAGAAAGAAATTTTAATTATAGTAAAAATTCCGTTAAAAATAAGAAAATAACATATTTATACTAATTTTAAAATATAAAGTCTTATAAAATTTTAAAAATACCCCTAATTATGACTCTTAAATTAAAACAGCTTTAAAATACGTCGAAACAATAGATTTTAACTTCAAGAATGATCACAATTGGATAAACCCAGGTTAGCACATTAAGGAGCTTGAAAAGTTTTTCATTGATATGTGGTGCGTTGTGCAAATTCTCTTGAATAAAAATTATGGCCCTTAAAAGTTTAGTGTGCAGGAACTGTCGATTGCATGATATTGTTAGAGAAAGCTATCAAATAGTCATAAAGTTGGATACTTGTTGTTACTTGTCACAAACTGAGGATCCTTTACATTGCAGAGGTTTCTTTCTTTAAATAATTAATTACCTTGCGGGTGCAGATGACATTCCGTCATTTATGATGTGGGGCTACTATGCTTCTCCTATGATGTATGGACAGAATGCCATTGTTATGAATGAGTTCCTTGATAAAAGATGGAGTACGGTAAGATCTAATAATGGTTTGCTTATCTCTTTCTTCTGCCTATGATAAAATGCATATGCAAATATGTACTCTCTGCCCACCTTTTATTTTCCTGGCCCGAAATTCATAAGAATGAACCTTACAATTTCGAATATAAATTACTGCAGCCCATTAATGACTCAAACCTTCCTGAAGCCACAGTTGGAAAATTACTTCTCAAGTCTAGAGGCTTCTTCACTGAGGATTACTGGTTTTGGATTTGCATTGGAGCATTACTTGGGTTTACTGTTCTCTTTAATGCTCTTTTTATTATAGGATTAACTTATTTGGATCGTAAGTTCAATTATCTCATTTCAGTTCAGGTTTTCTTTTGCAAGGAAAAGTGTTTCAGTGTTGACCTACTCTTCTTATTTGGAAATCAATTTTCAGCTCTCGGCAATTCAAAAACAATTGTCGTAGAAGAGAATCAAGGCGTAAAGAAAAAGAATCAGGCTTCTGGACAGCATGGAATAGAAGGTTTATCCCCTAGCATTGTTCTCTTTTCCGTTAAGTTCGCTGGTAATTGTGTTAAAATGTACGTCATACTCAAACAAGGCTAGCAGCCAATCTATTTTCCTACTAGCTGGTGACTTGGTTGTGTGAAGGCTATGTGTGGATTAAAATGATTGTTTACGGAAATGTTTCTTACAATAGGAAAACATATAGGATTTTGTACAAGACCCACAATCTCCTTGCAATCACGGGGGTTTTATCCTTTCATTCACCCCAAGTCAATTTTGTTTGCTATGTTTTACCTATTCTTTGAGAATATTCATGAACTTGGAATATCCCAATACTATTTATTGTAGAAAATATCTTAAATGAGATAGTCATATTACGTTAGCATTATTGATGTGATGGGATCATCTAATTCATAAAGTGAAAGAGATACATTTATTAATTGTGGTTGAAAAATTATTATATTAATTAAATATTAAAATTTTTATTAATTACTAATAAATATATTTATTTCATTTTATTGATTAGACAATTTCACTACCTCAGCAATACTGACGAACCATCTTGTCTAATACTTTCTTTTTATTATATTCTTACATATGCCTGAAGGTTCTAAAAAATTGCAGGTATTGACATAGCTGTGAGAAGTTCAAGTGAAATTGTTGGTGCTACTGAACATGCAGCTAAAAAGGGAATGGTTTTGCCCTTCCAACCTCTTTCACTTGCATTCAACCGTGTGAGCTACTTTGTGGATATGCCCGCCGTAAGTTATTCATCTCTAACCATTTAATATTTGGAGTTTATATAATCCATTCTGCTTGAGAAGCCTGCTTTTTGGGAAGAATTCGCCAGCTAGATATAAATTTTGTCAAATACTAGTAAGAGACTAGAACAGCTTCATTAATGTTTAATCTTAACTTAAAATTTTGTTGTCATGATTAAAATTTATGATCTTATCGAAAATGTACTTAATTTGATACTCACAAGCGAATATTGAAATGAATAATTAGTTTTGGTTACCAGGAAATGAAGGCTCCAGGAGTTGAAGGAAATCGTCTTCAATTACTACGCGATGTTAGTGGTGCTTTCAGACCAGGGATATTGACAGCACTGGTGGGTGTAAGTGGTGCAGGGAAGACAACTCTGATGGATGTACTGGTAGGAAGGAAGACAGGAGGGTACATTGAAGGAACCATTAGCATTTCTGGTTACCCAAAGAATCAAGAAACATTTGCTCGTGTGGTCGGTTATTGTGAGCAGAACGACATTCATTCGCCACATGTTACTGTTTACGAGTCTCTCATATACTCCGCCTGGCTTCGTCTTTCTTCAGACATAGATAAAAAAACACGACAGGTATATGAAATTCTGCTGTAAATTAACTTTTTAAACTTTAATGGAATATTTCCCTCCTTGTTGAACATTACTCTCCATGTATCTGCAGATGTTTGTCGATGAAGTTATGGACTTGGTTGAGCTCAGACCATTGATTGACGCTCTTGTTGGCCTTCCAGGGGTAGATGGTCTTTCCACAGAACAAAGGAAGAGGTTAACAATAGCTGTAGAGTTGGTTGCTAACCCCTCTATAATCTTCATGGATGAGCCCACATCTGGCCTTGATGCTAGAGCTGCTGCCGTTGTTATGCGTACTGTGAGAAATACAGTCGATACCGGGAGAACTGTTGTGTGCACTATTCACCAGCCAAGCATTGACATTTTTGAAGCATTTGATGAGGTATTGATAAGTTCTTATCTGCTTTGCTTTGAACTTTTCTGTTTGTATGCTGCATGTAGTATTCAACACGATATTTTGCTTGTTGCAGCTACTCTTGATGAAAAGAGGAGGGCAAGTAATTTATGCTGGACCCCTTGGTCGCCATTCTCACAAACTCACAGAATATTTTGAGGTGAGCATTTCTTTTTGCAGCTTTGGAGTAATATTTTGCATCAAACACATAAACGATTAACTGAATTGTTGCCTCCCCTCCCTCAAATTTTACTTCTTGCCAATTCCTCATGAATTGTTTGCTCTGAAATGCACTTTACTGACCTTAATTCTGTAACCCATTTTAGGCTATCCCGGGAGTTCCCAAAATTAGGGAGGGATACAATCCAGCAACATGGATGCTTGAGGTCAGTGCTGCTTCAGTTGAGGCTCAACTGGATGTTGATTTTGCCGAAATATATGCCAACTCCTCTCTTTATCGGTAAGTTTGATTCTGTAGAATTTTTGTTTTTTGCTTTCTTAATTATTTTTTCTTTAAATTTTCTATCCGTATGGCCTAACATTATACTTTCAGGAGAAATCAAGAACTTATCGAAGAGCTTAGTACTCCAGCACCTGGCTCCAAGGATCTGTACTTCCCAACCAAATACTCTCAACCCTTCCTTACTCAGTGCAAGGCTTGTTTCTGGAAAATGCGTCAGTCTTACTGGAGAGACCCTCAATATAATGCTGTGCGGTTCGTCATGACAATAGCCATGGGTGTTTTCTATGGTCTTCTCTTCTGGAACAAAGGACAGAAGACGTAAGTCATCATCTTCCTCTTCTTTTGGATGTTATTATATTAATTGAGCTGGTTCAAGTAGATGACAAATTGGAAGGTGACTAATTCCCCTCTCTTGATTTAACAGAAAAAAACAACAAGATCTCACTAATCTTTTTGGAGGTGTGTATGCTGCTATCTTTTTTCTTGCATCCTCCGGTGCAAATGCTGTGCAGTCCGTTGTCTCCACTGAGAGAACAGTTTTCTACCGTGAAAGAGCTGCTGGAATGTACTCTGCACTAGCTTATGCTTTTGGACAGGTAATAAAATGATTTAATCTTACCAACAGATGAGCAACTTAATTATTTCCATATTCAAAGAGTACAACTTCTTGTTAAATTTTCCTTATTCTTTAGCCAGTGCCTTTAGAGAACATGGTGACAGAATTGAACTCTTTTTTTTTTTAATATGAAAGAAATGTGCATGCATGCTGAGCCAATGAGGATTTGGCTAATGAACTGTCCCTGTCCCTCATTTTGCAGGTGCTTATAGAGATAATATATGTTTCAGTTCAATCTGTCATCTATTCCCTTATCCTATACTCCTTGATGCAATTTGAATGGAAAGTGGCAAGATTCTTGTGGTTCGTGTTCTTCGTATTGATGTCCTTTATGAATTTGATATTGTACGGAATGATGATGGTTGCACTGTCTCCGGCCCTACAAATTGCTGCCATATTGTCGGGATTCTTTCTTGGCTTGTGGAACTTGTTCTGTGGTTTTCTCATTCCTAGAGTGGTATGCGACTTAAAACTGACTATTTATGCACAAACATATATCATTGATAATTCCAAATTGATTTTGAAAATTTTGACATAATCCTAGTTACCCCTAATACACGAAATATCTGCATTGCAGCAACTCCCTGTTTGGTGGAGGTGGTACTACTGGGCTAATCCGATCTCTTGGTCACTCTACGGCGTTATTGCTAGTCAAGTTGGTGATATAGATGGTACTTTGGAGATCACAGGAGGCAATCCAGTGACAGTGAAGCAGTTCCTTAAAGATAGTTTCGGGTTTGAATACGACTTCCTTTCTGTCGTTGCCGTGGTCCATGTCGCGTGGTTTGTCCTCTTTGTCTTTGTGTTTGCCTATTGCATCAGGTTCCTTAACTTCCAGAGGAGATAACTAACTAGCTAATTAAACAGCTCAAATCTCCAACATGCAGCTTGTTATGGACTTTTATCTAAATAATAGGAAACGTTTCATGTAGTTATTTATGGAAGGGTATAACAAATAAATTAAAATCTAAAGGTTCACCTCTTTTTCTATTTCTTTCTTGCTTTTGTGTATTTTTTCAATCCAGGTTTTCCTGGCATTCAGACACCTTTAATTTGGTATATCAAAGAGGGATCAGTTTGTAATTCAGTAACTATTGCACGTGTTCCCTTCTTGGCATACAAAATTTTCTTTTGCTATGATATTGCCATTGGATCTCTGCACATCCTAAGAAAAAATTAATGCAACTTTTAGTTGAATAATTTATTAATTTGCTGAACTAAGCGAAGAACAGATATCAGGCAAGCTTGTAATACTTGACAGATATTACTTAAGATTTTAGAAAATTCGAATAATAAACATTGATAACGCATACACTTAAATGAAAATCTAAGTTTAAAACTTAAAAAGTAACTTGGCTATTATGTGAAAATTAAAATATATTTACCCTGTCCATTTCATTAACATGTGTCTTAGGGAAAGGCAAGTTGTTTTTAATCACCTTTACGAAGGGTTTTCTATAAATTAACAAAACCATACTTTCTAAGTGATATTTATTAAATAGAAAAATATATTTACTTTTTTGATATAAAAATAAATATTTATATTTAAGATATGTAAAAATAAATACTTGTATGTTTGTGAAATCTTCCTATTAAATGGGGTCTTAAGCAACAACTTAAATTGTTTGAGAATAGAATCTACGCTGTTTAATTTTTGTTGGTAAATATGGTGAATTTATGATCTAGTAATGAGAAAGTATTAAGTATAATAGTTTTATTACGTTAACATAGGTGATGTGTTAGGATTATTTAATCAATAAAGTAAAAAAAATTTATTAATTGATAAATAAAAAAAATCAAAATATAAGTCCCATAAACTTATCTCATTATATTAATTAAATAATGAAATTCATATTTAACTTTTTTAATTTACCACTAATAAATAAATTTTTTTTTTTACTTTATTAATTAGATAGATTTACTACATTATCTATACTGGCATAATAAGATCATCCTAACTAAGATGTTCTTTTTAATTATTTATTTTATTTTGTTTTTCTCTTTTTCTTACTTTTTTCTATACAATTGTCTATTGAAATTTTTAGTCTTGCCCAAAATCCCTTAGAAAAAATATATAAAATAAGTAATAAACAAAAATAAAAGTGACTAAAAATACCAATCACACTACATAAATATTTACTTGAAGAATGCTTATATTAGGAAAAAATTATAGCTGTTAAGTCTAACGAAAAAAATTTTTTAGGTGAAAAATTGATACAATCACATTTTTGATTTTTATCTTTCCTTACACTTAAATTTCAATTACGCTTAATTTTAATAGACTTCACCGTTTCTTTTGTTATAAATTGTTTGCTATAGAAATTAGCATTTTACCGAAATATATCTTGTGCCAGTTATGCCCAATCTAAGTAGATTCTCACTATAATTTAACATTTACTTTTAAGGGTCAATATTAAATTTTAATAGGCCCACTTCTACAATAAACCGGTCTATTTTCTATTTTTAAAGATTACATTGTGAATTGTATATTTTATATTTGACTAAGTCATCCTAACTATTGTATTTATTTGAGTAATAACTTGTAAAAATAATATTTTATTTTTTATACAAATCTAATTTCACCATGAATAAGCAAATCTTGTAAAGAAATTAAAACAAAAAACACTAACAATAATAAACTAAAAAACGTCTTAAAAACTAAAACTATAAATCATTGTTGAAATAAAAACTATATATCTTATCATTTCTAATATTTGTTTTTCCTCTTAAGAATTTTAAAGAAAGAAGATATAAAATCTAAATACCTTTACCTAACATGCACAAAATAGGATGGTAGATTGGGTAAAAGTTTTTGTTGTTCCAAGATTCTCTTCATAGAATGATTGGAATTTCATGTTAGCATGCATGACTTGAGATATATTCCTCATTTACACTAGAATCACTTTCTTGGTAAGTTCAATCTTATATCTTATTAAATTAGTCAAATATGCTTTTAAAAAATCCAACAACTCATGTTTAACAAGGAAGCACATATCATTTGAGTAAGAATTGGACAATAAAGAATCATTAAATAGAGTCCTTAACAGATTATACCTTTTATCTTCTTTAAATAGGTAAAACAATTGAGTCTACAAGTTAAGGCAAATGATTAAAGTGCTAAGAATGCAAAAAATAAACTAGATTAATAACATAGCTAAGATATATATGCATTTAAAGCTGCACATGAAATTTTTATGATAGGATATACTATAAAAATCATTCGTATTGTCGGTTTTAGGGACATTTGATTTTATACATGTATATTATTTATTAATAAAATAAAAAATTTTTTATTCACAAATATAAACTGTTTTCTTTATTTAGTTATGCATATAAATAAAATATATTTATGAATTTATTTAATAATTTATTTAATTATTAAACGAGATTATTAAAGTTGTTTTTTGTAAAGGTGATATTGAATAGACAATAATATTACCTAGTAGGTATACTGAATATCACCGGTAAATATCATGAGATGATATTAGTGCAGTTAATATGAAAGTTATGTTATTAAAATATTAGTATAGATTAAATAGTTAGAAAATTATTTTTTCGAACATATCGCACAATAATAAATCACATGGTAATCATGTAGTCAATGATTTATTATGTAATTGTATTAATGTACAATATTATCTTTTGACTTAAGACATCATAGTCAAATTTGGTGTAGATATATGTAGTTTATATGGTATATAAGTATGAAACTAATCATATCTTATATGATAAAATTGATTTGATCATATATTGTTTACATTTGAAAATAAATGATAGTCAAGACAAGATCCATTGGCTCAATATATAAGATTAGAGTTTTTGTTAACTTAATATGCATTCAAGTTCTTTAAATAAATATCGGTAAATGGCTGAAATAATAAATCTTTGATTAGAGTAATTAAATATTATATGAAAGAGTTCTTAGTGATGAGTTCACTATATATTGATCGATATTTTGTATTTATATTAATATAGTATTTTGACATACAAGAACCCTTACTTAATTTGAATTAGATGACAAAAGGATTTTATCCATATAGTATATACAATTTGGATAAGGTTCGAAGAAGTATTATTTTATTGTGGTTTAGAGGTTATAACATATTGTTAGATATTAACTATAGTCGTTGAACTTTTAAATAATTTGAAACCCGTAAAGTTCAAAATAAATTTACGGTTACTCTATAATGAACTTATATAATCAAATCAATAATTAAAGTTAGTGAGATATATTTGAGAGAAAAAATATTATCGATAATAAAATTAGCACATTTGAGATAATATATAGGCTAAAATATGTGTGTGTGTGTGTGTGTGTGTTATGTTTATCAATTCTTTAAAGCGTTTAAAAATTTTTTTCTGAATTTACATTATATGTAATTTAATATAAATTACATTGTCAAATTGATAATATGAACTATCAAAAACCTTAAATGCAAATGTGTAATTATTGAATAATTACACTTAAGTCCATAAAATTATACTTAATTATATTTATTTAATAGTTAAGTAAATATCTTATATTTAAGTAGAAGAACTAAAATGCATAAAATGACAATTATTGGATGGTTACCATTTTGTCCATGTTAGATATTTATCATTAATTAAAAGTGAAGGCATGTAAATGCATGGATATAGGCTTACTTTACTAAATTATGTTATTGGAAAATCCAAAAACTCTTGTCTCCCCTTATGTTCGGCCAAGGCATCTCCTTGCCATTGGTTAGTGTAGACTGTAGCTTTTTTATACATTTGAGAATATTTCTTCATCACCTAATAATCTAAGTAGGCATAAACTCATTCCTTTTGGTGATATTGTGCACATATATATGTATATATAATGTTGGCATTTCAAGTGTTTGTCAAAATACTTGAATAGTTGAAGTTTATTATTGAATGCACGTTATTTCATAAATCATTCCTTCATTATAAGCTATAAAAAGGGAAAACCAAGCCACCATCCTAAACCATACCTTTTTTACCTTAGTCTTGATAATTTTGAATGAGTGCATCATGCACTCATAGTGAGACCTTTTGCTCTCTTTTATGTCCACCAAGAGTAATATTGAAATAAGTAATTTGCAATCTAGATAGCCATAAATGTCTCATAAAATTTAAATGTCCAGTAAAAAAATGTAGGTATTTTGAACAAAAAGTTTAGAAGAAGATTATGTGGTGAAAAATATTATGTAACATTAGTGTAATAGGCTATGAATTGGTAGCCAAGTTCTTCCATATTGAAAGCCTAAAGAAGCCATCACAAACAAAATAAAAAACTTTTTGCAATTATTTGTCAAATATCTAATAGCTCTCCTAAATAACAAAAATTTCCCTAACCTAATTTCAATTAAACCTATAATTCTAAAACTATGATGTAACCAAACTATGAAGGCTTGATATTTATTTACTTGAGTAAATTGAGATTTTGTTATTTGGTTGAGCATTATTCATTAATTTTAATATATTTAAGTAATTGGACATTATTTAGATATTTCGATTGTATATTAATTCCCCAAAAAAGGTGATTTATGGTTGTGATATTGTAAAGAATGCCATTAGGTCAATGTAAGATAGAAATATACTTGTATGTTTAGGGCAGTTAATAAATTGAATCCATGAACTTAACAAATTTTTTATTATCCTAATTAATATAGGAATATAGTAAATTGATAAATTGAAGATATTTTCATTAAAAATCTAAAAAAGGCTAATAAATATTTTTTAAGATAAACTTAGTTTTAGTTAATAAGAGTAGGTAGACTAAATTTAGATTAGTTTAGACAAAATTGAATGCATTAGAATTCTCTCTATTTAATCACAATCTTAGTTTTGTTGTATTTTAGTTTAATTGTTATTTTAGTTAGTAAATAAAATTGACTTTTAACTTGTTCAAATAACAATAAAAGTAGTTGAAATCAATAGTTAGATTTTATATAAACAATACTTGTGATAACGATACTTAACTCATTACTTCATTACTTATTAGTGATAACGTACACATGCATCTATATATTTTCATAAGTTTTTTGGCGCCATTGTCATGGATTGTTTTATATATAAATATATAATTCTAATATCTAGGAAAACTACTTTGAAACTTATTCTAAATTCTTATTTTTTATTTTTATTTTTATTTTTCTTTTCCTTTTGAGTACTTTCAACTATTGGATGTAAAGTATTAAGTGCAGTCAGATCTTATTATTTGATTCTGAAATTGAATAGACATGTAGACATAAAAGAAAGGAAAAGAGAGAAGTCGATAGTTGCCAATAATGTGTCTAGAATCTCTTACTCAACAATTGAAGCTAACAAGTTTGAGATCAAACAAGCCATTATTTAGATGGTTCCAACATATTAGTTTTGAAGTTCACTGTATGATGTTCCTACACTTTATATCTTAAGTTTTCTTGAGATTTTTGATACATTAAAAATAATGGTGTTTTAAATGATGCTATTAGATTTAGATTGTTCTCATTTTTTCTTTGAGATAAGGCAAAATGTTTGCTCAGCACTTTGCCAATAGGAATTATTAATACATGGATGAATTTGGCACATAAATTCTTAGTGAAGTTCTTTCTATCTACAAAAACTACAAAGATAAGAAATGACATTACTACTTTTATTCAACATGATATGGAGTCATTGTACAAAATTTGAGAGAGATATAAAGAGATGTTGAGGAGATGACAATTTCAAAATTTCTATAATGAATTGAGGAGTTCAATAAGAACTTTAGTAGATGCAGCAGTAGGAGGTGCTTTGATGAGTAAGACATATAAAGATGCTTATACTTTGCTTGAAGAAATGCTTGTTAATGGCCATTTAATCATTTTTCACTAAACAAAGCATTTGGCATTCATGAAATTGACCCAATTATGACTTTATTTTCTCAAGTAGTAGTACCATCTAAACAATTTGGAGTCTCAATAGCTAATACCATTAACACCCTACCTTTATTATGTGAATGGTACAATAAAGCTTATGCTAATTCTCAGTGCCAGGTTAGAAACCTTTTTACCTTATCTTAAACAAGTCTAATTTGTAAGGAATTTCAATGGATGGAGGAATAACTCTTATTCCAACACATACAATTTGGGATGGAAAATTATCCAAACTTATCTTAAAGCAATGATCAAAACATAATGAGATCACCATTAGGATTTCAATAATAACCATTGCAATGTTAACAACAACAACAACCAGAGAATAAGGTATTTTTAAAAGATGTATAACATAACTTACTATGAGTGCTTTTTAGTTCATAACAAAGATTGAGATGATACTTACAGAATTAAGTAGCATTTATCTAAAACATTAAGATGCAAGTGGGGCAATTAGAAAATACAATAAAGAATAAACTTTTAGATACACTACTTTCTAATATAGAAATAACCCATGTTATCACATTCCATAATGGCGAAGAGTTGATAGCATCATTTGACAGTTGTACATTAACATTCTTTTTGTAAATGTTTTGGAACAAATGTCTAGCTGTATGAAGTTTATAAAGGAATTTCTTTCTATAAGAGGAAGTTAAAAGAATATGAAAGCATTACATTTATTAAGAAGTGCAACTTAATTCTATAAAAGAAGTAACCAATAAAATTTAAAGATCTTAGAAACTTCATTATTCTTGCATTATAGAAAATTCTTATTTTGACAAAAGAATTATATGCTTTGGCAACTAGACTTAGGGGAAGCAACACCAATGATGATTTCATTACAACTAACATATAAGTCCTTCAAATATCAAGAGGAATGTTGAGGATGTATTAGTAAAGATTAACAAGTTTATGTTTTTAATGGATTTCATTGTTCTTAATAAGAAGGAAAATCAAGAAATTCTCTTCATTCTTAGTCGACCATTCTTTATTAGTGTATAAAAAGGAGAACTTATTTAAGGGTGTAAGATGAACAAGTCTTCTTCAATGTCTTTAAGGCAATAAAGCATGTAAGCAAAGAAGCCATTTCTTTTCAAGCTGATATAACTAATCGTCGTAGTAAAAAAATATTTCAAGCAAACCATAAGTCTAAAGTACAAAGTAATTCTTAGATGTTCAAGATGAATGAGCAACAACTTAATGTTTACATTATCAAAAGAGTAATATTCAAAAGTTTACTATAATTGTAAAAGATTGAAAGTGATAAGCTTCATTGAATAGTCTGACTGAATATTGTAAAAATAAATGATTTTTTAGAGGCCATTTGAAACTTTTATTTTAATTTGTGTTTGTTTCATTTTTTTTATTTATTAGTATCATTGTAGTTTTATTTTTAGGAAACCTTTCTTGATAAGATACATTTTTTTCAAGAACCAAAGCAAGTGTGAGGATTTTTACAAGGTTCACAAGTGGAGTCAAGCCTCAAAAAGTTGAAGAATGCACAAAAATCAACAATCAGAGTGTTGTAGCTTCAATTCCTAGCATTGCAGTGCCAAAATTTGCATATAAGGAACACTTTTTAGAATGCTCAACATTGTGGCCTTAGCACAAAAAAAAAAAAAAAAGTCTTTTTAAAACAATGTTAATAATGATGTAGATGCTTCTTGCAACACCATAATTCAAAGGAATCCTTTATTCCTTAAAATTTTATATTTTTTTATCTTATATTGAGGACAATGTTCGTTTTAAGTTTGGGAGTAGTTATTTGTTTGTGTGCATTATTATTTTTGTGCTTTTGGATAGGGTTATGTTGGTTTGTGGCTTAAGTATTATTTTAATTTGAAATAAGCCCAATGGTAGGAAGATGATTTAAATTGCTAATAGCTTTTCAAAAATGAATAACGTTATGTGTGGATTTGCATTTTTGTCTCTTACATTGACTTCACACTTGTTTGTGATTCTTTAAATATTTTGATCACATATTCTTAATAATTCAATTTTTTTTGTTGCTTAAAGAGTTCATATGAATCTAGTATATTGCACAATTTTATGTAAATCTAAAACTTGTTTGAGTGTTATTTAAGGTGAGTAACTAAGATACATTATATTTGGAAGAAGATTTAGGCTATTTTTAGAATGATTGAACCTTTCAAGCCTACTTTGCATTAATATTTATCCTCTATTATCCCATTGAGTCTTATTTATCATTTCTTTCTCACTTGCATAACTAAGGATGGAGTTATTTGAAAAAAATATAAAACAAAAATGAGAAGAAAAAAGACAAAAAAATATAGAGAGAAAAGATAATTTATACCTATTTGTTATACCAAAAAGAAATAAGTTTAAGGGTACCAAAAAATATGAATCTAAAAGAAAAATAAAGTAAGTAAACAAAAAAAATAAAGGAAAAAAGTAGTTCTATTTGAAGAGGTATTGATGTTCAATAAAACCATGTAATAATTTATGTGCTTAGGGTGAATTAAACTACATTGATAATCTTTATCCTACCATTATCTTAACCATATATTGCAAACTGAATGAAATCTTAAAGATCCTTAGTGTTATGTTTTACCTATATTAATGGAGAGTGACATGAAAAGTAAGCCTATAGAATTATAAATTTTTAAATCAATAAGTGTACACTTATCTATATAGATGTATTTAAATTGCAAATTTTTGAGTGAAAATAGGGATTTATACACTCACACTCAAAGAATTCATAGTTGGAGAAAAATTCAATACTTAAGTTAGATTTTTATATATTTATGATGTTTTACGTTTTTCTTAAATTATGATCTAGATAAACTCTTTGTGGTCAATTTTACAAGTTAAACCAAATCATTACTCATTTAGAGATATTCATATTAATAATATGGTTCTTTCTTTAGTCAAGGACTAGTAAAAACTCAAATTTCATTGATAAGAGGTTTTTATATCCATTTAGTAGAAGATTTTTACTTGATGTTTAACTAAGTTTTTGAGATTACATAAATAATTAATGAATTTCTCATTTGATTTTTAGCTTATGAAAGAATAATTGTTTGGAAATGATTTGGAGTCAATAAAAGTCAAATAGACAACATTTTTGCTTCAAAAACGAGAAAATAATAGATGCATTGGTAAGCCAGTGTAAGGCCATAATTCTTATCACACCCTCAAATTTAAGAGAATTTGAAATGTAATTTTTCTTAACTTATAAAACTTAATTTATGCAGAAGCATTTAAGATTTAACTAATAAGAAAGTCCTTAAATTATGCATCAAAGTAAATAACAAAATAAGATAGCACTCAATCTTGAAAACATTCAAAAACTAAAGCAAAACATAACTATGAAATCAAATAAAATATGTAACCAAGCAACTCTCGAAACCTTGATGCCAAATCTGCTATGCTCTATTAAAATAATAAGTTTTAATATTTAGAAATCATAATATACTATAGTGAGCGATAACTCAGTAAGCAAATTAGTTTTTCAAGTTTTGATAACAAAACATTTTATCAAACATACAAATCTATAATACATGCTTATGTAGAATGATGCAAATGGGCTAAAATAACTTACAAAACCTTTTCTTTCTTTCAATCTTCTTTCAACAATATTTGACTATCCTTTACTTAGGAACTTTTTATAATAAAAAAGTGTTTGAATATCATAATCAAAATATATAAACAAAAATTTGACTATAGTGAATCGAAACATATAAACGAAAATCCCATCCACTAAATGAAAATCAAGACTCCACAAATAAAGTCTACTAAGCCTTAAAAACATTCAAAACATTCTTAACTTTCTTTCAAAAATTGCTTTCATACCATGCCTTATGCCAATACACAAAACACAAACATAAAATAAAATTAATAATATATAGATACAAACATGTAAAGGATAAATACTTTCATGAAAAAAATACATACAAGTGATAAATGTCATTGATACACACATAACACATACATACATACATACATACATACATATGTTTATTGTGATTCTTTTAAAACAAAAGTCTGACTTACTTACCTCTTAATGATCATAAATAAATTAACTTAAACAGTCTATAATAAAAGATTAACATTCATAAGCCTCATATACAATTATCATAAAGTATAATATAACTTATTAGACCTTAATGCTTATGTTATTATATCTATCTAGACAACTTAATATTCCTAACTTACATAATCTAACTTTATATTATTTAACAATTTTTCTTATATTTTAAATGACATTCTTTTCTCATGAAATCATAACATAATTTGTAAAAATCATAATATGAGATTATATAAAAATATTGATCCTTAACTCTACATAAAACTATATCTTATCATATTCTCAACTTGTTTATATACACTAATGGTATTAAAAAATATATTGAATAGCTCCCAATATTTAATTTTTAGAAACTAGAATATATATTCAAATATTCTATAATTTTGCAGAGATGACATATATATATATATATATATATATAGAAAGTAAGTTAATAAAAGTTTTAGGCTTAAAATCATTCTATAAATATTTGAAATAATTTTTTTTAAAATATTCAAATTTTGTCAAACAAAAATTAATAGTGAGTTATGTTCATTCCAAAATTCATAAACATTATAAGGAAAAAAATTTGATCTTGAAATTTGAATATGATATAATAGACATATTTAGAAATTATTATATGAAACTTTCATAATTTTTAAAAATCATTTGGTAAATCAAAATAATTTCATCATTCAAATTTTTTGTAAACACAGATAGTTTCCAACATTCTATGATTATATTTAAAAAATTATTAAAAATTGAAAACTCAATATTTTTGAATAAAAACCTCACAGATGTTTAGTTTTATTTGATAAATCAATTTGTCAAATTTATGACATGTGATCTTACAAATTTCTTAAAATGATCTACTGTCATACCTCTAAGTCTATAAAACTTCTTTTTGTTCCGTTCATTTTTCACAAGCAATAACCATTAATTTATTATTATAAGAAATCAATGCCTAGGCACCCATAATCTGAATTTAAATTATCATCATTCATGCACATATGTGACCACAATTGCATCATAAACTCTTTATAATCATCATTAGTATAAAAAATTAAGAGAAATTTTAACCTTAGCTTCAATCTTTAAGTTTTTTAGTATAAAACCTACCTCCTTTGAATAAACATATATTTTATGAGAAGAACCTTTATCATAAAAATAATTTATCTATATTTTGGTGTTTTTCTTATGATTTAGGAAATCTAATACAAAACAAAATAATAAAATCTTATTATAGACCTTTTATTATTGAATAAGTCCAACCCATAATAATAACCCACAAAAGTCTTGGTCCATAAATTTCTTATAATATAAATTTAGCATCATAATATTATTAACAATATGCCGGTGTTACAACTCCAACCGTAAGAAAATTTTGGGAAGAAGGTTTGAGCCGTAGCCCAAAGATTTAATTGGCATCGCGACCTAGCTACACAAAAACTATGAATATTTGGAGCATTCAAATGAAGATTCTCTTTATTTCCCTGTAGCTTTAGGAGTTAGTACAAGAGAGATATGATGAACCAGAGCCTCCAGCAAACTTTTATCTTGGAGCCAGGCAAAGCAAACGGAGTACAAAGAGAATAAGAAGAAAGATGTCAAGGCCTTACTCTTAATCCAACAAAGGGTAAGTAAAACTATTTTCCAAGAATTTTTGCAGTAAAAAAAATCAAGAGATGCATGGCAAATCTTAAAGGAAGATTTTCAACGATTAAAAAAAGTAATCTTAATTAAACTTCAATCTTTATGGAGAAATTCTAATAATTTATTCATGGAGGGTAATGAATCAATTCAATCATTTTTCTGCAAATATTGGGCATAATTAATCAAATAATATATTATGGAGATCAAATGGAAGAAAAAAGCATTATGCAAAGAGTGTTAAGAAGGCTTCCTTCAAATTTGAGCATATTTTTGCTCTTTACATGAACTGATGAGTTCTTTTGAGGCACAAGAATGAAGAATGAGCAAGTTCTTAGAGTAGCCAATTGAGCAAGCTTTTAGTCAAAACTAAACATCATGGAGCAAAAGAGTGAAAATTTCAGAAAAAAAAATCGAAAGAGGGGCTTTTTAAAATTATCATGACAACGGAATAAATGTTAAAAGATGTTGTCATTGGAAAGGAAGTAATAATCGAAGGTGTGTTCCATTCAACCTTCGATGCAATGTTTGCAAAAAATTTGGCCATGCAAGTGAAATGTCCGTATAAATGTACTAGATGCAAGAAATCTAATCACATAGAAAAAGATTGCAGGTTTAAGAAAAAGAAAGAGGCAAATTTTTTAAAAGAAAATAATATTAAGGAATAAATATTTTATAGTTGTTTAAATGCTCAGCAATTATTCAAAGATATTTGGTATTCAAATAGTGATTGCAACAATCATATGATAGGAAATCGAAAATATTTTCTTAGCAATGAAAAAAATCCTCACAAGTGAAGTTGGGGATGGAAATTTACAAAGTGTCCAATATAAGGGAACTATCTATGTGTTGACCACAAATGGTAGATCAAAACTCATTTATGTTGTTCTTAAAGCTCCTCGATTGAATCAAAATTTATTATGCATTGGTTAGCTAATTAAGAAAGGCTATATGGTAAAATTTGATGATGATAGCTGCAGTATATTGACAAAAGAAATAATAAATTGTTGGCAAAAGTAAAAATGTCACCAAAAAAGAATTTCCTCTAATCATTCAATCAAAATTAGATCGTGGCTTGAAAGCTAAAAGTGTGGATGAGTCTCTTTTATGGTATTATAAGTATGGGCATACGAACGATAGATCTTTGTAATTATTGAAACACAAAAATATGGTAATGGGCTTTCCTTCTGTACAACACGAAGAAAAAGTTTGTGAAGGGTTGTGTTTATGGAAAACTTCATCACTTAACCAGAAACGATATTTTCTTCTCTTTGTTGATGGCTACGATACATATATGTGGATGCTTTTCTTAATCAAAAGTCAGACGCTATTGGTGTGTTTTGGCAATGCAAGTGACTTGTAAAATAGCAGGGTGAAGAAAAGCTAAAGGTAATTAGAACAGATCATGGTGGAGAATTCACTTCCAAGGTGTTTACAAGGTATTACAAGGAAAAACGAATAAAAAGAGATTTGAACGGTACGCAATACACCTCATCAAAATAGAGATTCGGAACAAAAGAATAGAACAATCGTCAAGATTGCCATAAGCATGAAAAAAGCAAAGAGCCTTCGTAACAAACTTTGGGCAGACGTTGTGCACACAACAATCTACATTCTTAGTAGGTCTCCTACAAAAAAGTAATCGTGAATAGAACTACATTTGAAGCATTTTACAAATGAAAACCTAAAGTGAGCTCGTTCAAAATCTATGGGTTCATTGCATATGCCCTCATTCCATCTAAAGACAGAAAAATTTGACGAAAAAGGAGAAAAACTTCTCTTAATTGGCTGCAATGATGAATCAAAAAGGATATAGACTATTATATCCAAAAACAGACGAGCTGATAATTTCAAAAGATGTCATATTTGATGAGCTAAAGACATGGAAATGTTAAATGGTGTTGAAGCGCTAATGATGCTTAAAGAAAAAAAAAGAAGCACCAACAATTGGAGAACCATGTACTGTAGAAGCTTCACCGGTAACAAGGCAAACAAGCTCAAGATCTTCATCACCAAGAAAGGTACACTCCTTTGGAGAAATCTATGGTGCTAGTAATATGGATCTTATTGCTATTGAACCTCAAAGTTTTATAAAACCTGTAAAAGAAGAAAAATGTGTGAAAGCAATAAAAGAAGAAATGAATGTTAACAATAAAAGTCATACCTAGGAGTTAGTTGATCGCCCTCAAGGAAGATAAGTTATTGGTATTAAGTGGATCTAAAATACCAATTTTAATGAGAATGTCACTATTCAAAAATAAATCTTGATTGGTTGCAAAAGGATATTTTTAATAGCCATGGGTAGATTATAATGAAACATTTGCACCAGTGTCATGAATAGAGACAATAACAACAATCCTTGACATGGCAGCATAATTGAAGATCAAAGTTTACCAATTAGATGTAAAGTTAGCAATTCTGCATGAAGAGTTAAAAGAAGAAGTATAAGAAGAACAACCATAAGGCTATATCCAAAAGGCAAAGAAGACAAAGTTTATCGGCTCAGAAAGGCTTTGTACGGACTAAAAGTGGCAGCCCAACGCTGGAAAACTAACTTTGATTAATATTTTCGCCAACATGAATTTGAAAGAAGTTCAAGTGAACCATTACTTTATTTCAAATAGGCAAGTGAGAAAGATTTTATAATTGTCTACTTGTAGTGGATGACTTGGTTTACAATAGCACCAGTCTGGCAGTTGCAAAAGAGTTCAAGAAAAGCGATAATGGAAGGAAGAATATGAAATGACTGATTTTGGTCTCAAAAGAAATTTTCTGGGCATAGCAGTTATTTAGAAAGAAGAAGACATTTTTATCTCTCAAGAGAAATATGCTGAGAATTTGTTGAAAAATTTTAAATTGATTGATTGATTGCAAGCCAGCTAAAACTTCAATGGCAAGAAATGAAAAGCTCTCTAAAACTAATGGAGCTCAAAAGATGGATGCATCAACTTATTGAAGTCTTGTTAGATCGTTGATTTATGTCTCAAACACAAGGCTAGACATTGTCAATGTAGTAAGTATTGCATCAAGGTTTATAAATAAGCTTAGCAAGCTCCATTATGTTGCAGTAAAGATAATGTTATAATATGTAATGGGACAACCGATTATGGCATCACATATACACAAGACAACGGAAAGTAGCTTTGTTGGCTACATAAACAACGACTGGGCAAGATCAATTGATGATAAAAAGAGTACGTCTATGTGTTTTATTTATGATGAAATGTTACATCTTAGTCATCAAGGATGCAAAGCACATATGAAGTAGTCTGATTAAAGAAATTGCTCAAAGATCTTCAACAAAAGAAGAAAATCCCATAGTCATCTATTATGACATCATGTTAGCCATCGCAATGACTCACAATCTAGTCTTTTATAATAGATCAAAATATATCAAAAAAATGACATCATTATATTAGAGAATCGGTATTATGAAAATTAAGCAATGTAAGTGCATGCTATCATGAACAATTAATAAAGTGACGAGTAATGTTTTTGTGGAGATTAATATTTATAATCTAACTATCCAATTAAGTTATTTTTCTTTTATATTAATGAAGTTAATAAAGAGATGATTATGCTAAAAATAACTAACGTTTAAACTAAAATAAAAAACAATAATAAGATAAATCAATAAGAGTAAGAGCTCTACAACATATGATTTCACATAAACTAATGTTAATTAATTTTGTCAATTCTTATTACTTGAGATGAAGACTATAATTGACAATCTAGAATTCTAAAAAAAATCATTCATTACCTTTTTTGGGGTTATAATAAAAATATTTTTAATTATTAATTCACTATATTTTTATGTGAATTAAGACAATCAAAGATTATTAAGTTTATAAATTCAATACATTGATTATATTAAACATGCAAATATATTCATATCTTACATATATTGATTGAAATTTGTCACAAGATCACAAGCATAAATATCTATTCATGTAGCATCAATATGCAATCAAAATACCTAACTAATGGCTAATTAATCAGAAACATTAGAATAATGAAGAAAACTTAACCAATAATAAAAAATTTCAATCAATTCATATAGGCAAAATCCAAATCATCTTAATTTAGGTATCATATAGTCCTAGAATATAAAATTCAGTTCATAATGTAATAAACTGGAACTATTATGATTAAGTTCAACATACATGGAGAAGTAAACAAGAGAATAGAGAAAAATTCAACTCTTTCCAATTGCTAGATGGCTTTTACCTCGAAACCAATCTTTTTGTTGATCTTTCTTCTTTTTCTCTTTTCTTTCTCTTTTTATTGCTCTCTTTCTATTATTTTTCATCGCTAATAGACACTCTTTCGAATGGCCAGTGCTTTTCCTTTTAAAGTGATGAAAATAGACAAAATTCTTAAAATCTCCTTATCACACACCATAGGCTTGGTGTTTATCATCGCGATTCAAAGCACTAATTTCTCTTGGGATTGGCCTTGGAATTAGATTCTAGAGTCGTGGCCTTAGAGCTTTTGTTTTTATTTTATTTTATTTTATTTTTTTGCATTTCAAAGCTTGCTTTTCTTTTCTTTTTTTCACTTCCAAAACATATAATTCTATGAATTTGTTTTTACCTACATAAACAATAAACAAAATGAATAAAAGTATACCAAAAACAAACAAATAAAGATATAAACTAGTAAAATATTAGGAATAAAATGATAATAAACTTGCATAAAAATAAAGCAAAGCAAATATCCCAAAACTTAAGATTTTTTAGCTCTTAAGCTCAAGAGAGAACTATATTAAAAACATGAATTCCCCTAAATGAGTTATAATTTAATTTAACTTGTAAAATGGGCTTCAAAGACTTTATCTAGGTTATAATTGAATGAAAACTTAAAACATTATAAACATATAGGAATTTAAATTAAGTACTGACTTTTTCTATGCATCTTAGATTCTTTGACTATATGTGTATATAGCCCTATTTTCACTCAAACGTTCTCAACCTAAGTACATTCATGTAAATAAGTGTTCACATATTGATTTTAAACATTAGAATTCCATAAGCTTACTTTTCATGTCACTATCCATTAACATTGGCAAAACACAACACTAAGAATTCTTAAGACTTTATTAAACTTGTAACATATGGTTAGGGTAACGCTAGGACAAAGAATATCAATATAGGTCAAATCACCATACACACACAAACCATTCCATGATCTTTATTGAACATTAATGCCAAAGTCAAATAAAGCTACATTTTACAATTATCTTCTCCTTTCATCCACTTTACTTTTCATATAAATTCATAATTTTTTACAACCCCAAATATTTTTTTTAGTATAATAAATGGGTGTAGATTTTTTCTTCTATTTTTTTCCTTTTTTTTCTTATTTTCTTTGGAACTTCAATTAACTCCATCATTTTCTCCTAAATTCAGATAGTTCAAAATATTTTTTGAAAGTGGTTATGTGCTTACAGGTAAGGGATGAGAATTTGAAAATTTATAAAAAAGTTAGCTTAAATCTATGGGTGAGACAAAAAAAAAGATAAATAATGTTTAATTAGACTAGGGATAAAAAACAATGCAATGTGGGCTTGAAATGCTGAATTGTTCTAAATATAGCTTAAATCATCCCTTTAGTATATTGTAGGATTTCATCTCAAGTGACACTTAAGTAAATTCTAGAATTGTTAAGATTGTGCAACATACTAAACTTGCATAAAATATTTAAATAGGTAGAAACACTCAAGCCAATGTAACCAAATTTAAAAAATATGAAGCAATAACATAAAAGAAAACACCCGCAAACTTAAAACCAACATTGTCCTCAATATGAAATAACGAATTTGAAAGTTAAGAAATGTAGGACTCTCATGAATTATGGCATTGCAAGATTTATATCCATCAATGGTTTCATCAGCAAAAATGGTCAGAAACTATTGTTTTTATTCCTTTTTCTTTCTATTTTGGACACCTAAGCATTCTTGTCTTAGGTTTTGGTTGTAATTTTCTACACTTTTAAGCTCTTTGAGGTTTGAATTAACTTGTAAACTTTATGATAGTCCTCAAACTTGTTTAGCTTCTTGAAAATTTCTCATCAAGAAAGTCTTCCTAAAAGGTAAAAATAAAAGATTTCAATTAATTAAAAAAAGAAATCAAAAGAAAAAGTTTAAAATGCTTAGGCTACTTCTTAGAAAGCCTTTTTTATTTTTTATAGTTTTCAGCGTGACTATGTAATGAAGTTTGAAATCTTAGGTCTTTTTCTAAAGATGTTAAACTTTTGAACTTCTATTTTTCAAACATTGCAAGCCTTAGGATTGCTTATTTATCTTGAATATTTGATTGTTACTTCACATCATCTCTTAAACCTATTACCAATAGTTTAAACTTTCAATTGGTTTGAAATGCTTCATTAGAGCAATGCAATTCGAGAACAATTGATTGCTTCACTTGAATGCTTTTTTTTAAAATATTGAACGAGACTTATTTATCTTGAATTCTCCAAATAAGTTATCCTTTCTGCACGTTAATTATGGTTCTCTCAGTAGTTAATAATGGTTAACCAAGAATTATTGAAAATTTTTTAATTTTCTTCCATGTCAAAAACAAAGAAGTTTGCTGGGAAGTGAATTTGTCTACCTTTATTAAGGCATCCTTGACAATTTCTCTTGAATATTTGATGGACTTATCTATTATTTATAATAAAGTTGTCATCGATTTTTCTTTCCTTAAACCTAGTTGTCTAAACATAAACAAGGGCATTGAATTAATGCTTGCTTCTATATCTCATAACATTTTGTCAAAATGAGCATTTCTTATAGTGCGAAGGCTGATGAAACTATTAGTACATGCCTTAAATCTAATGGCATTTTGGATATTTGGTACATTTGTATTATAATATTTTGATTTATATATATTATTTAATTATTTTATTACTGTATATCTGTGTACTTAATAAATGTAATAATACCTTTAAAATAGTAAGTTCAATTAGTTGGATACTATTCTGAAATATTTCTAATCAAACATTGTTGTGAATAGGGTAACAACAATGCATTAAAATTAGTATATATAGTGACTGATAATAAATATGTGTATTATGATATGATATATCAAATCAACATATGAGTACAAATTAGTGAACTAATGTACATAATCAACCCATTATAAGAACATTATAGAATCATTATATGAGCGTAATAAGTGATTTTTATAGTGACAATAGTGTATGTAATCCTTAAACTTGAAATTACCATAATTTTCAATATAGAGAAAAATATATTTTGATATTTTCAAATATTTTTTGCAACAAGATGGACTATAAAGAAAATAATCAAATATGTCATAACTCATATTTCTCTTATATAATGAAAATGATATCTTGGGTCTTTGACTTCATAAGCAATAACAAATACATGACATGCTTAAATAAACAATATGTGATATTGACTTCATTTGATAGAATAAATCTACTCAGGATATCAAAAAAATATAAAATTGAACCATACAAAGATGACACATTTTATGTCATGTATTTAATTAAGATATCTAGAACAAATGAATTGAATTACACGATAACATTGATCACGGATAAGGTTATATCAAGCTATTGATATTTTTATCACTTGAATAGTTATAATGTGGTACTAGACACCACTTATTACTTGTAATACTAAAATTATATTTTAATATTACTGCTAACATAACGAAAATCTATTGGGTCGTATATTAAGATCAGAAATTATATATATATATATAAACTTAAATGGGTTTAGAATTCATTGAATTATTTAGGTATTAATTGTAACTAAATCTATTATATAAAGATTAGACTAAATTTATTAGTGCATAATTTACTAAATAAATTAGATTTTATAAGAAAGTCTAATCAAATAGTTTAAGTTAAAATTAAAGATCTAAAATAGTATTATAAATATATAATAGTTGTGTTTTTAAGGGTGTACTTATGGTTTATTTTTGTATCTTTATCCTTACAAAAAGAAGAACGTGCAAAATATCACGTACTTAAATCATAGAAGCTCGTACTCTAATTAGATTTTCGATCTTATGGATATTATAGAAACACAGAGATAACTGATCCGTATTCGTAGTTTGACAAAAATCATCTAATTAAAGGTATGTGCGTATTTATGGCATTGAATTATATACATATGATAACACTAGGGTTTATCACATGAATTTTGAAAAATAAGCCATTTATTTTGTGTATTTCTACTATGTGTATATATTGGTTTACTTACAGAAGCTATTAAGAGCTCCTAATTTTAGTGACAGCTTCTTTTGTATAATTGTGTCGCATTCCTCAGTGAGTGCAAAAGTTTTATATTCTTTTAGTTTTCTCTTGTTTGAAATGATCTTAATCATAAACATCACGCAACTAAGCATTTATTTTAAAGCATTCGTAATAGGAATGTTAGTGTGTAATTTTTTAAAAACATTAAGGAATTTAAAAAATTACTTATCTAATTTCTATTTTTAGAACCGTTGAAGGTACGAAATAGATAAAACATAAGGTGGATGATTGTTCAAAAAGAGCTTAGATTTTGACTTTTCTTCTTCTTATTTATAAAAACTCTCACAATATTCAACCTTTTTAGAATGTACAATCTGCTTGACTTTTAAAGTGCTTCTTTTAGATGATGTTACCAATACTTTGTCATACAAAGTGTGATAGTATTCACACTTTCCTTAAGGTATGCTTTTACATTAGAAGTGTTAAAGTTTACATTATTGGCATCCTTTACAAAATTGTATTGCTAGTCTTTTTGCAACATGCAAGATTAGTTAATGTTAGTTGCTATTCATAATTACAGCATTGTTCATTCGTATTTTAATAAATTTCACAATGAAAGAATTTTTTAGGCTTTCTTGTTATATTAGGCACTAGTAATGTTTTTGTTAATTTAAAAAACTTAGTTTGGAATGCTTTTAAGTAATAAAAGGAAAGAACAAGTAGAGTTCTACTTAAGAAATAACTCTTTTTAATTGAAAATTTATATTATTTATTGATTTAAGAAATAAAATCACACACAATTAGGGCTAAGGTTTTGCTATATATATGTGTGTTTATTTTATATCTATAATAGCCAATAGAGAATGCCAAATAGATTGTTTAATAGATATGTTACCATAAGTTTTGTTTCTTATCTCTTGTGTTTTTTAAGTTGTTTAATGTTATTTTTATGAGTTAAAAGAAAAAAAACTTAGTGAATATGATGAGTTTATAATATTTAATTTTATAAATTTAGAGAGAGTTTCGAAATATTATCAAGATGAAGACATGTACTTGTTGAACGGAGTTCAATAGTGATTAGCAAAAAAATCTTGTTGAATTAAGTCAATAAGAGTTTAATGCATTGAAGTGAGGGAATTTTGCTGAACAAGGCCATCTAAAGATTCAAGTTTATGGCAACAAATATAAAAAGAATTCTTTATTTTGTTTAAATTTATTAGTATTTATAATTATTATTTTTTTTGTAGATTATTCTTCTTTAGGCATGGCCTTATGGATGTAAGATTGAAAAATTTGGACCACGATAAAATTCTGCGGTCTTCTTTATTTTTTTGTACTATGGTTACTCAGCTTAATTAGTTAGTAAAAAATTAATTAAATTATTAAAGTTTATCTAAACAAATCTTTTAAAAAGATAATGTAATTTTAGAACTATTGTTTATTACATTTATTAACTACCCTACTTATACCTTAAGATTTTGAATAGATGTTGCTTTATTTTAAAATGTAATATTAATTTTTGTATGAATGAAAAGTATTCACAGCAAGTTGTGTCAATGCATCTTTTAGAGATATCTTTCACTCTAGTGGTTGCTGTTTAAATTTTAATAGTTGTTGTAAAAATCTTAGTAGTGGTCTCCCCATGTTCTAATAATTGCTTCAACATAAGTTTAAGTGATTCCTCCATCTTGAATTATGTGTTGCAAAAAAAATTGTTCCTTTACCTTTTGAAATTTTTTATAAATTACACTTGTTCAATTTGAAATAAGGCAAAAGAATTTTCTATTTAGTAAATAGTACTAGCTATTAAAACCTCAAATTGTTTAGACAATGCTATTAATTAAGAAGATAAAGATATAATCAGGTTGACTTAATGAACACCAAATGCTATTTTTAGTATGAAAAGAACAAATGACCATTCATAAGCATTTGCTCCATTTCTTTAAACAAAGAATAAACATCCCTATATGTCATACTTATTAAAGCACTATTGCTGTGACATTTACCAAAGTTCTAATTAAACTCTCCAATCCATTATAGAATGTGTAAATTTATAACCATTTTAGAAGTTTATGATGTGGGCATTTCCTTATCATTTTTTTATACCTTTCCCAAGCTTCATAGATTGACTTTATATTATGTTGAACAAATGTAATGATGTCACTTCTCATCTTTATTAACTATACTAGTAGAAAAAATTTTGTGAATAAATTTTTATACCAAATTTGCCCATGTTGCAATACTTTCTGTTGGTAAAATGTTGAGCCAACTTTTTAACTTGTTCTAAAGTGAAAGCAAAAATAACTTAAGTCAAATGGCATCATCTAAGGCATCATTATTTCTAAGCATGTCACAAATTTCCAAAAAGCTTGAGATGTGAATGGTAGGATCATCATACGATGAACACCCTAAGCTAATTCATTATAACCATCTGAATAATAAATGGCTTGATCTAAAAATAATTAATTTGAGCTATTAGACAAGTTATATTAGATATGTTACATGCGACTTTTGATCGTTGGCATGGAGTAGTCATGCAATGCTCTGTTATGTTCTACTTTTTCATGATACTCAGCCATTGTATTTAGTTGCTGAGTAGCTTCTCTTTTTTCCTTCTTATTCCATTAGCAAACTTTTCTCGACTTTAGGATTAAGAGATAAAAGTTGACTACTGCATAAACTTCGCATACATTAATTGAAAGTATTGAGAATATAAAAAAATAAAAATTTAGAGTAAACCTAAAAGTAGTTTATGCTGATATTAGACATTAGTAATAATGAGATCCTCAACAATGTCATTAAAACCTAGTTGTGAATATCATGCAACGCAAGTGTACTCTATCGTGAACAAATAATAAAGTAATGAGTGAGTATCGCTCTAATGAAAATTGATATTTATGATCTAACAACCAAGTTAAACTATTTTATTTTTACCAAAATGGATTAAATAAAGTGATGATTACACTAAAAATAGCTAAAGACTAAATTAAAACAAAGAAAATAAAAAGACAAATTAATAATAAAAAGACAAATTAAAACAAAGAAAATAAACTCTAGAACATATGATTTCACCTAAACTATTTTAAATTGATTTTACCTAGTCTTATTAATTAAGTTTAATATTATGGTTGATAATATAGAATTCTAAAAAAATAGTCATTAACTTTTTTTAGGTTTATAATGAAAATATTTTAATTATCAATTTATTATATTTTTATATAAATTAGGATAATCAAAAATTCATTAAGTCTATGAATTCAACGTATTAATTGCATAAAGCATGTTAGTATATTTTTATCTTACATAAATTTAGTAGTATTCATTACGAGATCACAACCATAAATATCATTTTTGTAGGGCATTAATATGCAATTAAAATATCTAACTAAAGGCTAACTAATTAGAAGCATTAAGAACAATAAAGAATACTCAATCAATAGTCAAAAACTACTTTGAATTCAAATAGGCAAAAATTAAATCATGTTAGTTTGGCTACAACATAATCCTAGAATATAAAAATTAGTTTATAATGTAATAAATTAAAATGATCATAATTAGGTTAACAATCAATAGAGAAATAAATAAGAGAATGGACAAAAATTCATTTTTTTCCAATTACTAGACGGAAACTAGATATTCTCCTTTTATCTTTGCATTTCAAAACTTTTTTTTTCTTCCAAAACCTATTATTCCATGAATTTATTTTCACCTACACAAATAACACATAAAATGAATAAAAGCATGCAAAAGTAAATAAATAAAGGAATAAACTAGTAAAATATCGAGACTTAATGTATAATAAAATTGTATACTAATATCAATTGGTTGAGAAAAAATAAATTGAATTGCAACATACTCGAGAATAGTTAGCAAACAATTTCACCAAAGCAATATTAAAAGAAAGATTCAAAGACTTTAAAGAACAAATGAAAGTTACAAATTAAAAAGGGTTTTAATATATGTTATTCATAATGTAGATTAATCTAAATAATTGTAATTATCTCATACGAATTTAAGTGCTTGGACATGTCTAATGAAAAATCCATATATTTAGAAGAAAAATTTTAGATATGTTATAAAAAATTAAAAAATTCATGCTGTAATGTTTTATAATATTGGTGTAATAAGTTGTAAATATGTAGCCAAGTTCTTTTGTGATGGAAGCCAAAACAACCAACTAAAGTATAAAAGCTTTCACAACAGAGTTTGTTAAATATCTAATAACTACTTTCAATCACAGAAAGATTCTGTAGCTTAATTTCAATTAAACCCAAAATTCATTCCTTCCTTATCAACCAGTTCTGTTATCTTTCTTTACTTGAACATGTAACTCACTTTTTAAGATACCATTCATGAACATGTTTAATTCAATATGGGATGTCCCATTCTCATCTATTTAATCGTGTGACACTCTCATCATCACATGACACCTTTGTTACGATTAAACTTCATCTATTTTACGCTTACCTAATCTGTATTGCCCATCCCTTCATCCTTCGAGGGACCACCCATATCCTATGTGACAATTCCTTATTAGAGCGTAAGATGCAGAAGCTTAGGGGCTCATATGCAGATAATAACTTAGGACTACTATCACTTGTTATAAGTCGAGTGCTTGCCATTAATCTAAAAGACTAGCCTTTAAATGGTGTTGTTTACTCGCCTTTATAAATTTAAAACAAATTCATGTTTTATTCGATGTGGGACATGACATTCTTGCTCACACAATTAAGTGATATTCTCATCATGATTAAATTTATCCATCATGTTTCTACCTAACTTGTATTGCCCATACCCTAATCCCACAAAGGGCCTACATCCTACTTGATAACCTCTTATTAAGGCGTAAGGTGAAATTGTTTAAGAACCCACATGTGATGAGATTTTGGGTTTACTTTTATATCACTTGTCATTAGTTAAACACTTGCTATTAATCCAAAAAACTAGCCTTTAAATAGTGTTACTTACTTGTCTTTATAAACTTAAGACCAACTTATATTTTATACCATGTGGAATGTGACACTAAGTTGCGCTTAAAGTGGAAGGTTAAAAGGGTTCTCAAATATGACTTTTTCTTTTTCTAAATGGGATCTAGGTAATCACCTGTTGCTATTTAGGTAATTTCTTTTTTTCTAGCAAAGTCATCCCAAAGCTCGTCAACAAATAGTTCTAGGGTGAATTTTTGAGTCTTTTGTTTATTTAGGACCAATTTTCCAATAAAACAATAATCACAATCATGTTAATAGGAGCAAGAGATCATAATAATAAAAGAAACAAGGGAAAGACAAGGCATACATTTTCCTTTCTTATTTTTGATTAGGACAAAAGAGATCAACTTTAAGTTAAGGAGGTTCTTCTTATAAATAAAGTTTTTTATACTACAAGTTTAACAATCACACAGCTCAATAAGTGCGATTAGGAATGAGTAGAATAATGTACAATTTTGGTTCCACTTAGAACTGATTAACATTACTTAAATAAAAATAATTTTTTAATTTTAAAATCCAAATATATTCTTTTTAGTAGAGTATTCTATTTATTGGTTTTAATTAGTTTTCAAGATATCTTGTTTATATAAATATACTTTATTCGAGGATACTAAGAAGACAAATTTATTACATAATCTTTTATCATTGTTGACAGAAATATAAATTTACCTATTAACTTATATATATATATAACTTGGGAAATCTTCTACATAAAAAAAGGTCCAACTTGCATTTTTAATATTTTGTATTACATAATATGTGCGCATAAGTTTTTGTAAATATATAGTCTAGGTTGCATAAGTTTGTCAAATGGTTTAGGTATAGTGTGTAAACTATTCATTTGTTTTTAGAAAAATTAATGAGCCAAACATAGCTTAGTTGTCAATGTTGGCTGGAGATTGCCAAAATTTTGTTGTCTATTTCTCATTTGAATATATAACATAGTTTTTATGTAGAATATTAATTAGTACTCAATTTGCAATAGATGCACGCATTTTCATTTTGATTGAGAATTAATTTTTGAAATTCAATAAAATTTATGAAAGCAACATCAACTTGCGGTAAAATCTATGAAGCAATTAGGGATTTTAAAAAGACACAGAAATATCTAGAATAATGAATCTTGTGAATCACACATTTAAAAATTGTTGACAAATATAGGCATCATGATTCTCAAAATGAATTTAATGATCATATTATTTATTTTCTAATATAAGATAAATATTATATTAAAGCAATTTTTTACAAAATGAACAACATAAAATGAATTGAATTTTAGTTTGACTTTGAACCAAGAAATATTGATCGACGAATATTATACAAAATGAATAAATTACAATTATTATGTGGATTAGAGATACAAACATAGGATTAGTGTTTCAAATGATCTTTGCCCAAAATTTATTATTTGGAGTATTGTATGTGTTGAAAAATAAGAACATATAGCAGTAGAAAATTAAAAATAAAAATAAAAGAAGATAAAAACTTTATTGATTCCTTAATAAGGATCATTTTATTATACATGATTTATAATAAATAAAAATTAATAATATCTATGAGATTATATGGCTTACTTCATATAAATAACATCTTTTATGATTATAATTTTTTCTTAGATTTTTTACAAATTTGTAATCTCTACCTTAATTTTAACCTTCAATACATTTTAATTAAATTTTCTTTATAAATACAAAAATTTAAATCTTTAAGTCCTCTTTTCACTACCATTAGAATTGCCTCAATTTGATTTTAAAGTCAAAAGTTATGATTAAAATACAAAAACTGTGTGAATATCATTTTTTTAATGAACTACTTAAGTGTATAGTCTCTAACAGTATCTACACAAAATAAAAAATTAAAAAATTTAAATTTTACTAAATTCAAGGTTATATAAGTATTTTTTTATAGTACTAGCTTATGAAAAGAAACTTAAATTAGAGTTTAGGTGTTTTAAACCCAAAGATTAGTTTTTCAAATCTTAATTTTTGAAAAAAACTAATTCATATATTTTTTTCAAAAGAGCAAAAATATTTATAGTTGTTAGTTATTTACTCTTAATCATATTAGAAATATTTTAGATAAAAAATGAATTTAATCTTATTTAATAGGACTATCATCTCACCTTTATTAAATAACTAATTATTTTTAATTAATTAAATCAATTAAATAGTATTTATTATATTTTTAATTATCTTTTTAATTAATCAAATTAATTAATTAGAATTTATTATTATGATAAATATGAAAATATAATTAAAATAATAATTTATTTAATTACATTTCAATACTAAAATTTTTAAAAATTACAAGATAATACTTGTACTTTTAGAAATTGTAAAATAATATTAATATTTTTAAATTAACAGATTGGCTCAAAATTTTCAAAACTCTATTTTTTTATCCAAAATTTTTTATATTATGAATTTATCCTAAGAGTTTAAGAATTTAATAATTAAGTTGTAAAATTTAATTCTACATAACTTATCATTAATTCTTAATACTTTAAAGTGTGACATATTAAGTTCCTTATTATGTTGGCAATGGAGATAGTTATAGATTTCTTAAATTTAGATAAATTAATCTAATTAATTTATCTTCAATTAACTCTTTAATTAAGAAATTAACTTTCATAAATTAAGAGTGGCATCTAACAATGCATCATGAACCTTAATTGAGAATAAATACTAATTTTACTAAAACCTATTCTATATATAATTATCATATAATTCAATCTTTTCACCTTATACATATCTCACCTATGAATTTAGAGTACATAAAATATTTAGTGTATTAATTCATGTCATTGAAATCTTTTTTAACTTAAGTTAATAATATAATTTTAGAGTCTTCAAAACTCTTTTCAAAACTCACCATAGCTATGGACTTATATTATCATTTATGTCAAAATGACACAATTTGGAACATCGACTTTATGTTATCTAAAGTGGTAAATTCTTTATAGATCTCTTATAACTTTCGTATATTTTACATTTTGTTTGGTTATTATCCTATACGTAATCTTTCTATAAACAATAAAGGTGCAATGTCAAAACATATATGATCCACATATAAGGTATCATGAAAACCTTAAGTCTTAAAGATCATTTGTACTATTTTAACTTAAAGAAATCCCATAAATATATAGATAACACTTTATATAAGCTCCTAAGCAGGTCAATTCAATGTATTTATGCTCTAACAAGCATTCATCTATTAGACTAAGTGAACAACTTTACTAATAGTTTATCAGATTAGCTATCTGTTTTCTCTAAAAAATCAAACATAACATATACTAATTTAAGTTAGATTTATCAATATTCTATTATTGATAACCTACAATCAGGAACATTTATAAATGATGGAATTACATAAATTTAAGTTAATTCCTCCTATTGTCATTATAAGGACTTCATTTTATGTATAATTAATATTTATGATATAGAAAAATTATAACTAAAATACTAATTTTGTTAATAATGTATAATTACATATCTGTCTCTATTGAATCTAAGGCACATAACCAATAGTATGGCATGAATGTAACACTACTCTATGAACAATGCAACATACTTTGAAACATACTTATACAACAAATTATGTCCTATTATAAGAATTATGATAAAAATGGCCACCTTTATAAATAAAACAGAGTTAGAGCAAGCATAACAAAATTTCTTAAAAACATTTTCAATCACTGTTTGATCTCATGTATAATTTGTAGCTATCATTTCCATTCGATGAATTATTTCACCCAAAATTATATAAATTTTAAAAGGTTTTATCATTAAACGATTGTGTTGTTAAGAGACCGACAAAAGAAATTCATTTTTTAACATAAAGTAAAAAAAAAAAAAAGCAAGTATAAAAAGGCTGTAAACAAATAGCCTATCTTAGGCAATTATAACTCCTATCTAAAGTAAACAAATAGCCTTATAAATAATTTTACAAATGATGAGTTATAAATTATGGTCACAGCTTTATAATTGGTCCAAAACAAATGAATTATAAGTTTGATGTTGGTCAAGGTAAGAAGATAGAGAATAAGGCTGATAAAATAATTCATTGATTTTGGTTTCAAAATGAGAATAGATATTTGCCCCTTAACACATGAAACTACATGGAAGTAAACTTTCCAACAAATAAAAGAACAGCATCATCACAAAACATGACATAATATTCTTTACAGTTAGATTGGTAATGTTTTCTTCTTTTTCTTTCCCTCTATTATATTGAGAAGTATACAATTTATATAGTATCAACCTAAAATTAGGAAATAAATATACAATAGTAACAAAAGAATAAAGAAACTAAATCAAAGAAATCCTACTACTATATTATAGTTACACAAGGCTTAAATTTAGGAAAGAAATCTTAACATTCCCTATTAAATTGATGCATAGATGTTACATATGCCTAACTTGCCTAAAAAATTAGAGGCTACTTTAGTAAGAGTGTCAACCAATTAGTTCTCAAATTGAATTTTAGGCAATTTGATAATTTTTTTCGTCTAACTTATCTTTAATAAAAAAGATGTCTACCTCAACATGTTTTGTACAATTATTTGAATTGGATTATAGGCAACATCACATACTGCTTTATTATCACAATACAATGGAATTTGTTTGCTAGAGGGATAACTCAAATCTTGCAAGAGAAATCTTAGCCACAGTGTCACACTGATACCACTTTATAGAGGTTTACAAAAGTTACACTTCTAAAGACACAAGGTAAAAGATTTAGGACATTAAAGCAATAATTGCATCACTAAAAGCCTGGAATGGTGTTTGGAAGCCAATATAACTAGAGGGTACCCAATTGATTAAATATATTGTAGAGTTAAATATTTCTCCCCAATAAAATAATGGCATATGAACGTCTATCAATGAAGTACGAACAACCTCCAACAAATGTTGATTTTTTTATTTTGCAACTTTGTTTTGATAAGGTGTATTTAAATATGTAGTTTGATGAATAATTCTATGTTTTTTCAAGTATTGTTAAAGCTTAAAACTTCGATATCATCCACCATTGTCATTATGAAGTACTTAACTTATGCATTTCATTAAGTTTCAACCATTTCATGAAATTTTTGAAATAATATGTTCATTTCACTTTTGGACTTCATCAAGCACAACCAAGTTACTCTTGTACAATCATTTATAATAGTAACAAACCAATATAATCTACCAAAAGTAATAACTTTGAATGGACCTTAGATGCCAAAATGTATAACTATAAAAGGAAGTGGACTTTTATTCAAAACTAATAAAAATGAAGCATGATGGCTTTTTGCCAATTCACAAACATCACACTGAAAATTAGAAACATTAATCTTTCTAAATAAATTAAGAAATAATATTTTAAAATAACCATAGGAAGCATGCCATAAATAGTAATGCCATAGCAAGATTTCAATTTTATTTTTCTCCCTGCAAAATCCACCATCAAAGCTTTACACAACTTATTTGATCATTGTGGCACCAAGTCTAAATAGCTTTCCCCATCTAATACTATAACCAATCATCTATCATGTTTTGATGTTCATAAACACAAAAAAAAAAAAAAAAGAAAAATCAGCAAAAAATATGACAACACAAGATAAGTTATAATTATTTGTGAAATAGACAAAAGTTTATAATCTAAAGTCAAAATAGCTACAATAAAATCTAAATTCAAGGTATTAGTAAAAGTTAAAATCCTTCTTAACTAATAAGGTTGAAATACCATTGATTATAAACACAAATTTTTGTAAAGTGGATTAAGTTTTGAAACCTACCTAAAATTAAATGTCATATGATCTATAGTACTATAATAATTATCCATGTACTATTAAAAACAAGTATATGAATATTTAATACTTTACCATCATTATTTGTAGTTATGACCAATGTTAAGGTATTGTTAACACCATCATCTTCTTTCTTTATTTTTATAATTGCTACAATAAATGTCTTTTCAAAATTTTTCTTCCATAAATCATAGTTGTGGTCCTATAATTTTGGAAATCCCATTAGTTTGTAACAATGGCTTCTGGTATGAGAAATTTGATTGTAAGAGGTGCACTTGTAAATAGACTTCTTGGCACTACTATCATAATTAAAGCTTCAATAATTATATATTCTCCTTTTAAAGTTGCATGATGAATCGATTCTTATTGATTCAAAGTATAGCATCCTTTTAAGTCTGGAATTGGATTTTTACATAGAGTCTTTCGACGAATTTGTTCAAAATCACCATCGAGTTCTATAAGAAAAATATGCACCCTAAATCAATCAATGGACTTTTAATATCATCATTATCTTTCATCACCATTTTGTCACAATGGTCCAATTCTTTAAAGACTTCAGTTAGCTATTTATATTACTGAGGTAGAGATTTTTCACTTTCTTTAACAATGAAGGCCTTCTGGTTTAATGTGAAAACTCTCAGCTCATCATTATTCTTTTAGAAGGTTTTTGACAAAGCATTTCAAATTTCATAAGCATTAGATATTCATAAATAGTGCTTCATAATTTCTAAGGTTATGGACATTAATAGCCACCTTTTTTGCTTTTTGATTTTTGGCATACCATTTTTCAAATTCATCATTTGTTTCTATGGGTGGCTTGGTCTTGCTACAGATTTAAGACTTAATAAGAATAATCCTTGCATTAAAAATACTTTTGAATTGAAAAATAATCGGAATCGATTTAGTCCTAGATGTTTGCTATCTTTGTCACTCATCATTTTTTTAACACGATTAAAATAAAACCATTAAGGCTTAAACAAATAAAAGGCTTACTAAGCTACTTAAAGAGTGTAACGAGTTGGTCAGTGCTGGTATAATCTCGTTCTCGGCAACAGTTTTAGAGTAGAATGACAAAGGTTTAATGATGGGTTCAATGACAAAGATTTTAACGAAAAAAACCAAAGAGGTGATTCAATTTCAAAGGCTTTAAATAGGAAAAAATTACAGGATATAAGCATTAGCCTTGCTTTATTACCATTTTTACAATTAGACTGGTAATGTTTTCTTTTTTTCCCTTTATTATGCTGATAATTATACAATTGATACGGTATCAACCGAAAATTAGAAAAGGAATATACAACAATAATAAAAGAATATGGAAATTAAATTAAGGTGATCCTGTAGTTATAATACAGCTATATAATCCATAAATTTATAAAAAAAATCTCAACAATTACAAAATCAAAATCTAAGTAAATCCAAAGCCACGCATTCACATTTGGCTTAAATATTTGCCTCATACCACATGAACTATGTGGAAGCAACATTCCAAAAAATAAAACAATAACATCATGATACATGACATGATACAAAAACTATCTATTGTGATTCTTTAATCAACCAAAAAGCTCAAAGTAATAAGATGAAATGATATAAGACAATACCTTCTAAGTAACCAAGGAATATTTTCTGAACCTAATTGCTACCACTTCCTCCTTTGATTTGACATCAAATTGAGGATCTGTAGGGATTTAAACCTCAGTAATAGCTAGATCAACATAGCATCAATAGTCGCATTTGCAGACACTACAAGAGTGATAGCTTTAGTTATTGCATGCTTGCTAACCTTATTCTTAATTATAAATAATTTTACCTCCCTTTGTTAAAAAGAGGGAGAAGGTGACATTTTGATAGTTTTTAAAATAGTAGAATTTATTTTTAAAACAAAGTTATTAAAATTATTACAATTTTATTTACAATAACAAATTTTCTTAATATTGAAAAATAAACATGGGAAATTCTTCAATTAAACGTTTTTTCCTTCTTTGAATCAAGTCAATTCAGTTTGGTAAAACTCAAATCGACTCATTTATTCAATTTTAAAAATTATAAAACTAAATCCGGCCTAATTGGATTCGACTTAGTAAATTTAGAACTAGAATTGATGCTAAAAGAATTAATTGTGACTTTAAATTCAGTTACTGATGACTCTAGTTTAATCTAAAATCATTGCTTAACTCTAAGTGCCATTGTAACTTTAGCATTCACTAAGTAGCCATAATGAAGGATAAAACAACTTAAAAGTAACAAGACAAAGTATGCACAAAAAGAAAACGTGTTGTATAAACGAGATGACACAACGTTTTAAAGAAGATTCGACTTGTTGAATCATAGTTATCTAAGATCTTGATATCCTATCTGTTAATATATAGGGTTCCATCTCAAGCACCACCTTTAAAAAAACCAGTATTACTTCCATTTTTCTTTTTTTCCTTTTTTTAAGAAAAGCAAACCATGAATTAGTTTTTCTATTTTTGCTAAACAATAAAGTAATACAACCTTTATTTGGGTTCAGTCTAAAATGATAAAGGAACTAAAGTTTCTTCAAAGTTAGTCAACTCAGACTATTCAATTGACCTTAAAAGAATTTATGTATCAACAAATATACATCGTATGTTCATGATTAACTGACACATGGGGATTAGAAAAACTATGAATAATTTGACAAAAATATACTACTATGCCCTAAAAACTATTCGTGTTATCAGTTTTAGAGATGTGTTTATCTTGTACATACACTATGTATTAATGAAAGAAACAATTCTTTATTTACAGATATAGGTCATTTTTCTTTATTTAATTATATATATAAATAAAGTATATTTGTAAATTATTCAAATATTTCATTTAATAGTTATATAAAATTATTAAAATCATTTCTACAAAGGTGATATCGATTACGCAACGATATCTCATAGTAGGTATGCTGAATGTTTCTGATGACTACTATAAAATGATATTAGTGTAGGCAACATAATAGATACATTACTAGAATATTAATATAGATGAAATAGTTAAAAAATTATTTTTTTAAATATTATTATTTTTTTAATTCTCATAGTGACAATAGTAAATATAATTTCTAAACTTGTGATCACTATGATTTTCATCATAGAGAATGATATATTTTGATATTTTTTAACATTATCTGTAACAAAATAAATTATAAAAAAATAATCAAATATGTCATAACTTATGTAGAGGAATATGTGTGATTAACATAAAATTTATCCCTTCTTTATAATGGGAATGATATTTTAGGTCTTTTAATTAAGTAATATTTTAAAAAATGTATAGGTATACTCAAATAAGTTAGTATATAGTATTGACTTCAATTAATATAATAAGTCTACTCAAACTATTAAACAAATATAAAATTAAATTATATGAAAATGACACATTTTATATTTCGTATTCTATTAAGATATTTAGAATAAAAGGATTGAATTATACGGTAACATTGGTCATTGATAAGATGATATCAAACCATTGACATTCTCGTCACTTGGGTAGTCATGATATATTATTAAATACTACTTATTACTTGTAATATTAAAATTTAATTTTAATATTATTACTAATATAACGAGAACCTATTGAGTCATATATTGAAATCGAGAATAATATATATAATATTAAATGGGTTTAAAATTTGTTAAATTATTTAAGTATTAATTTTAACTAAATTTATTATATAAATATTGGATTAAATTTATTGGTGTTTACTTTACTAAATAAATTGATTTTATAAAAAAGTTCAACTAAATAGTTTAAGTCAAAATTAAAAATTTAAAATAATGCTATAAATATATAATATTTGTATTTTTAAGAGTATGCATAGAGTTTATTTTTGTGTCCTTACTCTTGCGAAGAGAACAATGCACAAAAAATATCACGCCTCAAATTGTAAAAACTAATATTTCGATTAGATTTTCAATCATGTGGATACTATATAGACGCGAAGTCAATTGATTTGTGTTCGTAGTTTGATAAATATCGTTTAATTAAAGGTATGTACATATTTATAGTATTAAATTATATATATATGATAACATTAAGGTTAGTCGTATAGATTTTGAAAAGTAAACCATTTATTTGGTGTATTTCTGTTACGTATACATACTAGTTTGCTTACAATAATTATGCATTGACCCATATATATACTTAATTATACTTTGGTTAAAAGTTAGTGAAATATTTGCATTTAAGTCCAAGTACTCAAATATACAAAATTAAAAATTATTAAATGATTACCATTATGCTCATGACACCTTGACATCTTTATGAAAAAACAAGGACAAGAATGGAAAAGCATGTATTTTTTTCAAGTATATATACATGCTTATTTTACCAAATTGAAGTAATAAAAGCTAAAAACAAAACCCTCCCTTCCCAAATTTAGCCAAGCTTATTTCTCCTCCATGTAGTAGTGTAAATTATAGAGACTTCACATAATTGAAGGTTCCTCTATCATTCCATATCATTCAAGTAAGCCAACTCATCCAAAACTTGCCATTTTGTTCATATGTGGGATATGTGTTCATTTGGCATTTCATGTGTTTGACAAAATGCATGAATAAATTCAAACTTTGATTTTATGTATGTTATTAATATTTCAATTCAACAAAAAAGGCTAAATAAGGAAGTCTAACCTTAAGGAGAAAAAGGTCTTTCAAAAGGTAACCTCACTAAAAGGTAGAATACTTATATACTTTCATCTCAAAGAACTTTAAAGATGATATTACTAAGAATCTTATACTTCTTTCTCATCTTAACCAGACTTATTCAGTTATAATAAACTAATACTAGTTATTTCTTAAGGGTCGCTCATCTTAAGAAAGTAAGGACTATCTATTTAAGGAGAACTAGAAGTAACAACATTCGTACACATCTTATCACCTGATTTCCTCTCTTCGTTAAACTACTTATCAATACACTTATCCTCTTCTTAAAGGTTTTTAGCTTGATCCGTAAGGACCTTACCTATATTCTCATCATCCTCTTTACTTTCCTTGATATCATTAAAATAAATCCATTCAGTTTGCTTAATTAAAAAGTCGATAACCAATGTTTAGTAATATATCAAAAGCTGAGAAAAAAGAACAAAGGGAAAATTTTTGAAGTCAATTCATACAAACATCAATTCATGGCATATAAGTCAAATAGCTAAGTTTCATCAAGCTGTTTATTATGGATTTGGTTACTACATACATAGTAAACATTAACCTTATTAAACCAAGTAAAACATGAAGAATCAAATTTCCAATCTATATCAAATGCAAACATATCATGATAAAATTGATACAATCGAATAGAAACCTAGAAATGTAAAATTTCACGTGAAGAATGAATATTGTAAAATGCCTAAATAATAAATAAAAGGATGAAATTCGAGCCAAAATTAGTAAAACAAGCATCAAATTAAGTTGGATACAAAGGCAAAAATCAAAATAGTATAAGTGTGGTAAATAACAATGAGTGGAATGAATAAGGATGTTGAAAACATCCATCATAATATGTTCCTGCTTCTATTTAATAATAGGAAGTGTCACACCCCCAAAATTAGGGTTCATAAGTTAGGGTTTAAAGGAACATTTTGACAGAGTTTCTACTATACCTAGGTAATACTAGCTAAACCTGCAAGTACAAAATTCTACAACACTTCTAATAGTTCACATAGAATCCCAACCATTGCCACGCAATATCTATTACAACAAAACTCAATATATTCATTCATTGATAACAAACTATCTTCTTATAAAGTTTTGACAATATAGCATACACATATACTCATTAATTCAAAATATTTCAAGTTAAAAGATAACATCTATTCCACATAATCTACTTTCATTTACTCTCCATAAACATGAAAAGTAAAGGGGTGAGCTAAAACCCAATAAGTATTTATACATATAACTGAGATTTTTAAACGAAAATAATAATATGTTTCCACTTTATCACATCACAACTAATAGTAATTAAGTATAAAAAATGATCGTTTAGCAATCATATATTTTGGTCATCATTATGTGTCATGCAGAGTTTTGGGGCATTATTCCCAGGGACTACCGTCCCAAAAACGTGTGGCCTACGTACTTTATGGGCTCTATACCTAGGGACTGCTGTCCATGATTTCAAGTTTATGGGCTTTTACCGTAGGACTGAAATCAAGTCCATGGTTATCAGTACTAACAAAAAGGCCATACACTATTTCATAATTTAATAACACACAGTAATAACAAAACAATTTATGCATATTGCTCACAACAGCATCAACATTGAAAGTATGATTCAATAAAAATCGCATTTCTAAAATTATAGAAGAATTTGCATAAAACGAGATAATATCTTACTGTTCAGATTCAAAATACTGAAATACTCAATTATACGTGAAATACCCACCTAGTTAAGTCAAAACTTGTACTGGCCTAAATTCTAATGATCTCTCTTCCGTTCGTTGTCATCACTTAGCAACATTTTACAAGAATCGACGAAATTTACTAAAATTAACTACTAAGTTGCATTGTTTATAATAAAATATAAATAATGCTATAGTCTCAAATTCAGTTAAAATCTGACTCAAAAATTCTAAAATTTTGAATTTCTAAAATAAAAATATTATTGATAAAAATTACGAAAAAGTCCATATAATATGAATAATTACAAAAATATCCCATAAATATTTACACTTACGACCTAAAATTATTAAAAATTACTACTTTGTCCTAAAATTTTTAGAAATTTTATTTTGACCTCAAAACTAATAAAAATTTCAATCTTACTCTCTATTTATGAAAAATTCTATCTTTGCCCCCACTTTAAATTTTATAAATTTTTACCTAATTTTTCAATAATTTTTGAAAAATCTACCAATTAAACTATGTTATTAAACTCAAAATCAATAGATCTAATACCTAAAAAGTCAAATTAGTAATAATATTAACTATAAACCTACCATAATAAATCTATTTATTACCCTCAATTTCTAATAATTTTTGCACTAAATATACAAAATTTTCTCAAAACGAGGAAAGTAAAAAAAATATCCTAACTTCTTACCCTTTTTTTTCTTCTTCTTTTTCTTCTCCTCTCTGCCTTGTGCCTTCTTCTCTTTTCTTTCTTTTTCTTTTTTTTTCTCCTTTTCTTTCTTTTCTTTTCTTTTCTCTCTTTTCTCTTCCCGGATGTTCTACTGTCTTCTTCTTTAATCAAAATTTGTCCCATTCACATGTATATAAAATAAGCAAATGGGCCAATTTTTTTTTTTAAACACAATTGGGCCAAGGTGGAAAAAGTTTGGGCCCAGATGTTACAGGAAGTGGTTGAGATAATTCTACAATCTTTAGTGCTCATCTTTAATTTGCTAGCAAGTTAAGCAATGTGATCTAAATTCTTTAATCTGTCTTCATGCTTGCTACTAATAATGATCCCTAAATGTAGGATACATCTTGGTATTCCTAGGAAGTATTACATATGTTGAACTATTTGCATTTTCATCAATTTTGAATTATTTGGCACACAAAGTTTACTATATTTAATTAACGTCTTATCATTTTTCAATAAAAAGCCAATTCATAAGCCATTCTTCACTTTTTTTCCAACTTAGCTATATTTTAATCTTGATTTTGCACGTCAAATATGATAAAATCAATACATACCTTGAGCCATTAGTGTTAATCTATTACTACATTAACTCTAAATGATGTAAAATCAATTAATAATGGAACATACGTCACATTCATATAAGCAATGGAACTTAAAGATTTTCTGCTAAATCCATCTGATACTATATTTGCCTTGCTCAAATAATGATTAATAGTATAATCATAGCTTTTAATCAGTTCAATCTATCTCTACTATCCGATATTCAATTTTTTATGTATAAACTGATATTTTAGGCTTTTATGATCTATATAAATCTCACAAAGAATTCTATGTAAATAATGTCTTTAAATATTTAATGCAAACACTATTATTGTAACCTTTAGATCATGGGTTAGATGGTTCAGTTCATGTTTCTCGAGCTATTAAGAAGCATAAACAATCACCTTTTCCTACTACATCAATAAAAACTTGACCTTTGTCTAGATGCATCATTATAAACCACAAGTCTTTTAATATTATTTGGAATTGTAAGAATAGAATCAGAAGTAAATCATCTCTTGCATTCTTAAAAACTCTATTAACAATACTCAATCCACTTAAATTCACATTTTTCCTAGTTAAGCTTATCAACGGTCCTTCCAAACTTTTAACAAATTTCAATAATATCTAGTTAATCCAAGAAAACTCTTGACTTTAATTACATAAGTAGCTCACTCTCAATTAATTATAACCTTCACTTTTTGAGGATACATATACATGCCATTAGCTAAAATCATATGGCTTTGGAATAGGACTCTATCTAATCAAAATTAAGATTGACTTAACTTCACATAATCTCTAATGTCTATAAAATAACCCTTAAATACTCTGCATTTTTTTCTTTGCTTCACGAGTATATCAAATATCATTAATAAGCATAATAACAAATAAATCTAAAAAAGGATAAAATGCTAGATTCATGAGATTGATAAATGTTGCTAGAACATTAACCAAACTAAATGGCATCCCTAGAAGTCAATAATGTCCGTAACAAGTTTTAAAAGTAGTTTTAGGTATATCAATATCTCTAATCTTTAATTGATAATAACTTGAATGTAGCTCTATCTAGTAGAAAACTTTAGCACTTTGTAGTTACTCAAATAAATCATTAATGTAAGAAAAATGATACATGTTGAACATCTTGACTTTATTCAATTATTGATAATCTATAAACAACCTCAAGGTTATATTTTTCTTTTTACAAACAATATTGGTGCTTTTTTAAGAGATACACTAGTTTGATAAAGCCCTTCTCTATTAAATTTTGTAATTGATCCTCTAGTCCTTTTAACTTTAATGAAGCCATTCTATAATGTGTCATAGGAGTTAAACCTAGAATCAAATCAATATTAGATTCAATCCCTTTGTCTGATGGTAAACCAATAAAGGTTTCAGTAAATACTTTTAGAAATTTATTAACCTTAAGAATATCTTCTAACTTTACTTGAGCAGTTTGGGTATTAATAACATGAACTAGATGTATAAGACAACCTTTTCTTAATAACTTACTAGCAACAATGACTTATATCATATAAGATGGAAGGTATTCATCATTCTCCACATAAAACATTGTCATTCTTATCTAATATTCTAGATGTTACTTCTTTTATAAACAATTAACTTTATTATGATAATTCGTAAGCCAATCCATACCTAACATAGCATCAAAAACATGAATATCACAAGAAATTAAATCTACCTTCATATCATAACCACCCATTTCAATGACACATCTTCAAAATTCATTAACCACTAATAATGAGACCTTAAGTAGTATAGCCACCATTAAGCCATAAGTTAATGATCTCAACTCTTTATTGTCATATATGGCAAAAGTAAAATATACAAAAGAATGTGTAGAACCCAGACTTATTAGAATATGAGCATCATGTTCAAAAATAATTAATATACATGTAATTACATCTGGCATAGCTTACGCCTCCTAGTTAGTCAATGCAAATATTCATGGTTACACACAAGGGCAACTTGATTAGCCACTTTATCTATCTCTACTAGACTTTATAGTACTATTTTATTTATATTGTCGACATAAATCCTATCATATGTGATCTTACTAGTCTCCAAGTCTAACTGTCACTATTCTGATAAAGTTGTATCCCTTAACCCTATCTATATCACTAGTATTCTGTACTAAAGTAAGATACTCTTTCCTGATATGTTCAAGCTGCCTACAATAATAATATTATTGTACTTAAAAGGCATTGCCCTTCATGGTATCGTACATGAAAAAAAGATTACATTTATTAGTATTACCACTCTTTTAACCACTTTAAGAGTTTTAGGTTGAAAAAATTTTCTAAAACTTCAGCCATGTCCTATTAATGACTCTGATTGTGAATTGCAATATTTTTTATGTCTTTAAACACTTTATTAGTATTAGGCTACCAATTGACCAATTTTGACTCATATCTTGATATCATTTTTTTTAAAGGCCATTGCCAAACATCTCTTAATCTTATAGTAGCTAAAATTAGGTTTCCAAAAATTTATATACCTAAATGCAGTCATAGATACTTTAATATTATTACATAGACTCACTTTAAATTGTTTACATTTATTTGTCTCATTTATACCACAACATAAGCAAATATTGAAAATTTTATAAATTTGTTTTCATACTCTTTAACTATCATTGACCTTTGAACAATGTCAAGAATTTACTCCTTTTGTTGTCTTGATAAATACAAAGCTATTATTGAATTCTCTATAGAAATTAACCTAAGTAATAACTTCATATCCTACATATTAGTGTAAAAGGGCATCTACTTATGGTATGCTTTTCCTCGAAGTAAAAATGATAAAAATTTCACTTTACATTCATATATAAACCTCATTATCTGAAATATCCTTTTCAATATAATTGGCCATGAGTTTGCAACCATAAGATCTTAACACCCTCAAAATTTATAACACCCAAGTGATGTATACATTTAATAGTATTCTCTATCAATACCTTATTTTTCACTATACATATACATATATACATATATATATATACACACATATACATATATGTATATATATATATATACGAACACATATATACATATACACGTATGTATATGTATACATCTATAAAAATACATTCATACATACGTATATATAAAGCTAATTAAAATAGTCAGTTTACTTCTATACAAACCAAGTATTTATATTTAACAAGGACACAAACACCATTTGGGTAAGAATCAGACAATGAAGAGTGGTCAAATATAGTCCTTAGTAGATTATATCACTAATCTTCTTTAAAGAGGTAAACATTAATAGCTAGAATCCTAAGTTGGAAGCATTTTGATTTCCTATCAAAAGACAATGTTTGGACCCATTAACAAAAGAAACTTATTTAGTTATAAGGAAAGACCATAATGTTATAAATAAAAGCTTTGATAGAGGAAAAAAGAACCTAATTTTGATTAATTACTACAATGCAACCAAAATATGTTTAGATACATCATCAAAGTGAGAAGAATCTTTAAATACTAGAGATTAGCCTTAACATAAGAAATGACAAGATAAATCCAAACCTTTTTTAGGGTTTTGGTTGAATCCATATAAAAACTTATACTTCAATGCTTTCATATACTTCTTTCATAATTTTTATGTCATAATTTCATGAAACAAACATAAATGGCCAAAGACCTCCATTATTATCATACAATGAGGTTTTGTGGCTCATTAAAACAAGTATAAATCATTTATATTACATATACACATACACATATATGTATTTGTTCAATATATATATATATATAACATGTTAAAAAAGATAATCCATGCAATATATGCTTAATGGTTCCAATCTCATGTGTCAAAATTATACACTACACAAATCTTATGCAACTTTAAAAATATAAGAAAAAAATGAGCTTATAGTTTATTGAATGGATATAATTTATAAGAAACTGCATTTTCATAAATAATTATAAAATTTCTTAAACTATACATAAATTAAATATCAATCATATGCTAAAAATATTGCACAATATAATTAATCAAGAATCTCACTAAACAATAGCTAATGCAATATATCATGCTTGAAGGAAACATTGTCGCCTAAGTGAAAGTCATAATCATTTTTAATAGCCTTGTATCGTTGCCTACGGTCACAATCATACCTACAAGCCTTATATAATCGCTCTAGTAGTCATACTCATACCTAATGGCCTCATCTCATCACCTGGATACTCATAATTTTAGTTATTTTTAACCATATTTAGTGTTCTTATCTTAACGTGTAGGTAGAATGTACACTATTATTTCAATACATCATAATCACTTACTGCAATCACTATATATTGCACATGGAATAACATCATTTTTATGCAACGGAGTCTTTCATAAACAGTTTACATAACAAATGCATGACATGAATATCTAAAATGTCATTTCTTATTAAATTTTTCATGTACGTGAACATACATGTCACATGAAATTCAATTATAATATAATTGATTATGCTAACCATATATAATAATTCAAAAGTATCCATCTATATCTCATTTATCAATCTAGAAAAATTTAAAGGTCTCCTAGATTTCTTACCACTTGCTCTTTGATACACGAGTTAAAAATTAATCGTTAAAACTAATTCATAATCTTATAGATGCATTTGGTAGCACGTATTGAATTGTATTATTTTAAATAAATTATATTGGATTTGACTAGACAAGACTACAACAGATCAAAAAAATTATATTATATTTGATGCAAAACGTATTGGATTGTATTATTTTATTATATATATAATATTATAATATATATTATTATAATATATAATTATATTTATATTTATATAATATATGTTATTTATATTATATTTGATTAAAAAATTTAGTTACAATAAAATATAAAATAATCTTTAATAATTTATTATATTTTAATGATAATTATTTAATTTAACCACTATAAAATAAATAATACATATTTTATTATAATATTATATTATTATAGTTTACCATAGTTTAATGATTATTTTTTTATATTTTATTAATAAATAAATAATAAATATTTTATTTTAATATTATATTATTATTTTATATTTTATTATAAATTATTATAATATTACATTATATTATATTTTAATATAATCATAATACTATTGTTATTAGAAGGAATCATGCCCTCACTATAATTTTGCTTTGATTGGACCACAATACTTCAATTGCCAGCCAAGCATGTTATAAAGTTATAATACTTACTAGTACATAATAATCCAGCAAAACAAACAAGCCATATATGTATTACAAAAATAAGAATATAACTATTTTAATTTCACCACTATATCACCCACCCAATTTATAAAATATAATTTTAACTTTCTGTATATGTTTCCTGTAACTTTTGGTTTTGTCAAACTTCAATTTTTCTTCTTTATTTTCGCTCAGTTTCGTTTCTTTATTTTCTTTACTTTCTCTACTCTAAATTTTTGTTAATTCCGTTTCAATTGAAATTTTCCATTTGACGCAAGCAAGAGGGTTTAATATATATAAGCACCACGGACTAATTGAAAAGCATGCAATTGATAAGTTGGCGTGCTTTATCCATTTTTTTTTTTTAAAGAAAGCCACGTGTTGCAAGAAAGTTCTAATCTGATTTGTGCATAGGAGGGTTTTCACTGAATTTTTCGCTTCTTTGATTATTTTACGTTTTGTGGCTAACCAACTCGAGGAGAGAAGGTTTTGCGGAGGAAATTTATATGAACAGATTTTGTCCTCAAAGAAACAAATGGCATGTTGACACATATAAGTAGGCTTTTGGTTTGGACAGTTTTGGTACAAAATCTAAATTGATTTAAAATCACTGATTTTAATTTGATTCAAGCTAATAATAATTAACATTTGTCAATTTGGATAAGATAAGTTTGCTTGGTTTAAGCCTAAACTCAAAGTTTAATGTAATTACAATGTTCAATTCGTATATCTAATTATATTTATATTTAATTTCAAAAAATTAATATAATTATAAAACCGAATTTCTACATCTAATTACGTCACACGTATAATTTCAAAAGAATTTTCTATGTTCTTAAAAATAAGAACAACAAATCTTATTGAACTGAACTAATTGATAACATCTATGCAAATATTATTAAACTCTTTGGTGTTAGTTAGTTTGCGTATTCTTTATATTGTGGTGATCAAAATTTGAAATGATTAAAATAATTTCTTCTGTTCTTAAAAATTAGAACAGCAAGTAAACCATGCATCATTTATTCAAGTTGTAGCAGAAATGAAAACAAAACAAAAACAAACAAAAATCAGAATAAATACAGTCTATTGCAAAAAGAAAACAAAATAAACAGTCCATTGCTGATTGCAGATGTGAGTGGCTAAGAGGAACATATCGGCTAGTATTGAAATAACAGAGAGAGAGAGTCAAAAAGAAACGATGTGAGTTGGAATCTGCAGGAGAGTTAGAGGAAGAGCTTACAGCAGAGAATTGGAGTTGGAGTGTACTGTGCAGATGTGAGGGGAGTGGCGGCCACCGGAAGAAAGAGAGGCCAGATTGAGAAAATTAAGGTTAGGTTTTCTTTCATACTTAAAAAGGTTTGTTATAGTAAAAGTTAGGGTTAAATTTTCTTTTATGCTTGAGAGTTTTGTTAATACTAGAATATTTTATAAAATCATGAGATAAAAAGGAAATTAAATTATTAAAATTTTAAAAAATTTTAAAAATATATTAGTTCCAATTTGGTCAATTATATTAACATGTTATAAAACCATGAGATAAAAAAGAAATTAAATTATTAAAATTTTAAAAATATATTAGTTCCAATTTGGTCAATTTTGATAAAGTCTAAGTTAAAAATCATACAATAACTTTCAATTTATTTTTGTTTTGTTCACTCTATCTGTAAGATAAAAATCAAGTAAAACATCGTTACGATGTATTTTTTTCTTATAAATTTTAAATTTATCAAAATTATAAAAACAAAAATTTGATACAATCCATTCTAAATTAGGATATCCTATAAATGAGAGAATAATTTATTGTAACATTATAACATATGTATCTTTAAATATTTTATTAGTTCACTAAATAGTTAACTAAAATGTCTAAATCATTTTTCTCATATTTTTATATTGGGAAGCTCTAATTTTATATTTTTTAAAAAAAATTAAACTTTATTTTAAATAAAATAAATTAAAAATTCTCATAATAGTAACAAAATTTTCTTAAAAAAAGATTTCGACTAATTATCAACAAATCTATATATTTTAAACGTTATATCTTAGAGTACACAACTATAACAAATCATACACATTCGATTCCTATAGACTCTTGAAAAATAAGGTTTTTTTTTTAAGAAAAATAAATTAAAATCTCATTTTTTTCAATAAAAATAAAACAATTATTAGATCTATGGAAAGCACTTCATAACATAACGAAGACACTCCCTAAAATTAAGGAAAACAATTTTTAAGAAAGCGTTTTTTAATGTAATAGAAAAATCATTAGATGTATTAAACAATTATTTGTCATAATATTTTACTATTTTTTGATATAATGATTCTCTACGAGTGCCAACAACCGTTTAGCTTGGTCCTTGTATAATTAACAATATAATTGAAAAACAAATGATAAATAGTCACGAAAAGGCGAGAATATCAAGCAATATCACCGGGACTTGTAATAAATTTACGTAACAATTAAAAATAATAATGAAATAAATAGTTTGTAGAAGAAGACAGAGGAGCTTATTAATCAAAGAATATCTACGCTGCAATTGAATTTTATTAATCAAATCTGACAACCAATATCTCTTGCTTTCAGAAAGATTATGTTCTCTTTGTTATTATTATTATTTTCTATTCTATTCTATTGCTGATTATGGATACATTACGCGCAAATACGTGTTTTCTTAATGAAAATATCATTAGCTGGTTTTGCTTTAGACTGAAGGATGATTCCAACTTAGTTCTTGGAATTAATTCGAATGTACATAATGTAAAAGCACTTACCCGTACCACAGGCAAATTTTATTAAGAATAGATGACAAAGTAACTTGCATTAAAGAAATAACAAGAAATAACAGTTTATTTCTTACAACAGTTTATTTCACGTATATTATTTTTAGTAAAATTTATTACATATTTATTAATTAAGAAATAACAAAAAAATATATTTTGAAGTTTCTAATATCTACTACAGTGGGAGTTTCGGGGTGGGTTTGAAATTTTTTTCCTCATTTAGAGCTTGAAAGTAGAAAATATTGAGATTTTAAGTCTCAACCTTGGATCTCTTAGAATAAATATATCAATCAAATAAAAATAAATATGAAAGAATATCAATATCACGATACAAAAATGTTTACTTGAAAAATTTTTATATTGAGATAAAAAAACTACGACCAACAATGATGACGAGAGAAAAAATTTCAGTATATAAAAATAATTACTATCACACTTTTAATAATTTTCTTCCACACTCAAAACTCAATTATACCCAATTTCAATAAATTTTACCATTTAACTTAAGAGATTAAACTCTTATAAGAAACTATTTAATTTTAAAAATTGTTTTGTATATTATATTCTACAAATGAATTCAAATTCTTTATATATAATGAATAGTAACTTATTTTTATTATATTTTCTTGTATATGTAATATTTAAAGTAAGAATTTTTATTGTAACTAAAAAACTATAGATAAAAATAAATAGTGAAATTTATTACAAATATATATATTCTTTTTGAGAAAAGAGTCATAGATTCTAATAATCTCCGCCTTAACAAATTTTTCAAATTGAATGATAAATTATCGTTGCATCCAAATTGTTGTATTCACATAACTATACCACCTCTACTTCTTTTGATATAGTCCATCAAAATTCACAAAATATGACTTGTGAGAAATAGTCCATCTACAATTGAGTTTAATCCTAAGAATCTTTTCCAATAGCAAAATAACTTTTATCACAAAAAATTATCACACTCTACCATATGCAAAGTACAAAATACTTAAAATCAAATTCTAAGATTTTTTTTTGGCAAATATGTTGACCATCCTACAAAAAATTTGTCCACTCCTGTGTTTGGTTTCTTTAGGAGTCTTAACCATTGATATAAATTTCCCCACACCTTACATAATTGTCTAGCCATGAATTTTGTGCAAAAATGTGGACCGCTCATGGTAATATATCTTTTTCTATGGCAATCTAGCAACATGCTATAAAGATGTCTTTTCATCTCTTTTAGATAAAATCATTGTCCCCCGTGAAGATGAAAAATACACTACCAGCAATATTATCATCAGAATCTCCATTTATTGATTTAAAGCCACTCGCCCGAGTTTGCTCCATTTTTTTTTAAACAATTCTTTTTAAAGTATCTTGATTGCCCACGCTTCCTAGCAAATTCCTTTCATTTTGAAGTATTGTTTCTTCCAACTACTAGTTGCCTAAACAAAATCTTCAGATGCTTCATTACTACGACCCCTTAATCTTCGGGGACGAGTGCACCAATAATTTTTTCAAGATTCGCAATTTCTTTTCAGTAAGAGAGAGAACAAACTTTTTTTTTTTTTTACTGATTGAAGACAAAAACCATAATATAAAAATAAAACAAAACAAGCTACAATTTCTTCGTAGCCACGAATTTAAGATTCCTGACTGTTCAATTTAATTCAATACTATACGGATTATGTTTACTCGCTGAAATTGACTCGATCATATTGGGAACCCCAAAACGTGCTCTTTATTTTATAATTTAGTTATTATTATCGATGTATTGCCCATCTCTATATTCATCAATCTCCATTTCTTAGAAATCTCACCAATCTGCATTCTCTCTTCTGCAAATCTGTTACTATCAACAACATGAACGTAAGGTTATTCCTGTTCTAGCACGAACATTCAAGGATTCTTCGCTGTTGTTAGAGATCTATAGCTGTAGTAAAGACTGTCAATTGGTTTCAAGATTTAGTTGAACTGACGAGATTTAGCATAATAACAGAAAACTGTCCGAAAGTACTGAGTGCGCTGCGCGAAGGAATCGTTAACCAAGATGGCTTTGCCTACTTTCGGGGGAGAAGAACTAGCGAGATCGTTGAGTAGGCGGAGCAATTCATCAACGAGCCACAGGAGTTGGATACCGTCGACGAGTTTCCGGGAGGCCTGGAATGCACCTCCATCAACGTTCAACCGAAGTGGGCGGAAGGATGACGAAGATGAGCTACGCTGGGCAGCAATCGAACGGCTACCGACGTACGATCGGTTGAGAAAGGGAATGTTGAGTCAGGTTCTGGAAAATGGAAGAGTTGTTAAACATGAAGTTGATGTTACAAAACTCGAAGTGCAAGATAAGAAGCAATTGATGGAGAGTATATTGAAAACTGTTGAAGAGGATAATGAAAAGTTTCTTAGGAGACTTAGAGACAGAGCTGACAGGTAACAAATTGTTAAAAATTAAAAGATAAATTACATCATTGCATTTGATTTTTCTTTTTTTTAAAGGTTTTGTTGACATATTTGAATGTTTACAGAGTGGGTATTGAGGTTCCTAAGATCGAAGTTCGATACGAGCATTTCTCAGTACAAGGAGACGTGCATGTTGGAAGCAGAGCACTTCCGACTTTGTTCAATGTCACCTTTAACACAGTAGAGGTACTTTTCTTTTCTTTTCTTTTTTTTTAATGGAAAAAAAATATATCGTTGCTACACTGTGTTTTCTGGTCCTTTGAATAACTGACACTGACGAAAAAAAAAAAATCTCGTCTCTACTTCGGTTTTTCACGGGCGATAGAATGTTCTGGCAAAGCTTCGACTTCTCCCATCTAAAAAAAGAAAAATCGAAATTCTCAAAGAAGTTAGCGGAATCGTCAAACCATCAAGGTAAGTTCGAAAAATTTTGATGTCTTTCTGTTTAATATATTTCATGTTAGAAGGCTAAACAGCTTTTCATTTGTAATAATTTTATTTCGTAATAAAATATATATATTTATTTATTTATTTATTTTTAAATTTTAAATTAATTAATTAAAAATAAATATATATTTTTAATTTATTTATTTATTTTTTTATAATTTTTTCTTTCATGAATTTATTTGTATTAAATCCTAAATTATATTTTAAACTTTTAGTGATATAAATTTTAAATTATTTTAAAATAAATATTATCAATCTATTATCATATTATTTAAAAACTAATTTGTATTAAATTCTTTAAACCCTTATAAGTAATGTTACTATTTCTTTTAATATATACAAAACTAATAAATAATGCTGATTTTTTGTTTGACAAGAAGAAGTATATTGTTTTTTTTATCTTTTTGTTTATTTTAATTTTAGCAAACGGTGATAGTATTAGTTACTGAAATGGAAAATTTCAGGATGACTCTTCTTCTGGGACCTCCTGGTGCCGGGAAAACAACACTTTTGATGGCACTTGCTGGGAAGCTTGAAAAAGATTTGAGGGTGGGTCTTCTTCCTATTGTCTTACAACTATAATTATTTTCTAATTTGTTAATTATATGATATAAAAATATCTGAAAATTTGGATTTCAAACAGTCAAAAGGGAAAATCACCTACTGTGGCCATGAATTCAAAGAGTTTTATCCTCAGAGAACATGTACTTACATTAGTCAACATGATCTGCACTTTGGAGAAATGACTGTGAGAGAGACATTGGATTTCTCCGGAAGATGTTTAGGTGTTGGAACAAGGTATGAATTGTTGGCAGAACTTTCAAGACGCGAGAAAGAAGCAGGAATTAAACCAGATCCCGATATTGATGCATTCATGAAAGCCACAGCAGTGGCAGGCCAAGAAACAAGTTTAGTTACAGATTATGTACTCAAGGTTTGTTCTCCATTTCAAGTTGGTGTTTCTATTTGATTATACCTGTAAAAAGAAGGACCTGACGTTTAGAAATCGTAACAGATACTTGGATTGGATATATGTGCTGATATTATGGTTGGTGATGACATGAGAAGAGGTATTTCTGGTGGACAGAAAAAGCGTGTTACTACTGGTATTTACGTTGACCCGAGTCCACGACATTCTTCTGTCTTTTCTTAGCTTCCCTTTATTAGTTACCTCAATTGTAACTTCAGTAGAGATAAATGTTTTGCAATATTTTCCTGTGGCTTCTAGTTATACATTGCTCGTATTAACATCTAACATTATACTATATGTAAATGAGAAATGCAGGAGAGATGTTGGTTGGACCGGCCAAGGTTCTTTTAATGGATGAAATCTCAACCGGATTGGATAGCGCCACCACATTTCAAATTTGCAAGTTCATGAGGCAAATGGTTCACATCATGGATGTAACGATGATCATTTCTCTTCTACAGCCAGCACCAGAGGCATATGATCTCTTTGATGACATTATTGTCCTCTCAGAAGGTCATGTTGTCTACCAGGGTCCGCATGAAAATGTTCTTGAATTCTTTGAGTACATGGGTTTCAAATGCCCTAACAGAAAAGGAGTTGCCGACTTTCTGCAAGAAGTAACTTCCAAGAAGGACCAAGAGCAATATTGGTTTAGGAAAGAACAACCTTACAGATTTGTTTCAGTTACTAACTTTGTGCAAGGTTTCAGTTCTTTCCACATCGGTCAACAGCTTGCATCAGATCTTATGGTGCCTTACGATAAGTCCAGAGTCCATCCAGCTGCATTGGTGACAAAGAAGTATGGTATTTCAAGTTGGGATTTGTTCAGAGCATGCTTCGAAAGGGAGTGGTTGCTGATGAAGCGTAATTCTTTTATGTATATTTTCAAGACTGCACAGATAACATTCATGTCAATAATTGCCTTCACCGTGTTCCTTAGAACTGAAATGCCAGTGGGCACAGTGGCTGATGGAGGAAAGTTTTTTGGAGCACTGTTCTTTAGTCTGATTAACGTCATGTTTAATGGCATGGCAGAAATGGCATTCACTATTTTCAGGCTTCCCGTCTTCTATAAACAAAGGGATCACTTATTCTATCCTGCATGGGCTTATTCTTTACCCATATTTATTCTTAGAATCCCCTTGTCTATTATCGAATCAGCAATATGGATCTGTTTGACATACTACACAATTGGTTTTGCTCCCGCTGCAAGCAGGTGAAGTAGTTAAGCCTCTACAATTTATTAAAATAATTTTATACCAATTTTTACTAGCTGGAAAACTAGATTTTGAACTTTACGTTTCCATGTTTTGGTTTTTGTCACAACGTTAGTTGCAATAGTTTCTTTAATTGACAAATGTTTTACCTATTCTTTCTTCCTCTACTTTTGCTAGGTTTTTCCGACAGTTCTTGGCATATGTCAGTGTAAATTCGATGGCTCTGGCCCTCTTTCGGTTCATTGCAGGTATTGGAAGAACAGAAGTTGTTTGTAACGCTCTAGGTATCTTCTTTATGCTACTGGTTTTTGTGCTTGGAGGATTTATTATTGCCAAAGGTAACTAGTTGATTGGTTTTACAATTTATTTGTTCTTATACTGCTAGAGAAAGCTTTCAAATAGTCATAGAGTTGGATATGTATTATTATTGTCAAAAACTGAGTATCCTTTATAATATAGAAGTTTCTTTCGTTGAATAATTAATTTCCTTTTGCGGCTGCAGATGACATTCCATCATTTATGATATGGGGCTACTATGCTTCTCCTATGATGTATGGACAGAATGCCATAGTTATGAATGAGTTCCTTGATAAAAGATGGAGTACCGTAAGATCTGATAGTGACTTGTTTACATGTTATTCTGCTTTAGATAAAATGCATATGCACCTATTACACTCTGCCCATTTCTTATTTTCCTGGCTACGATTCATAAGCAACTTAGACCTTATAATTTCGAATATAAATTACTGCAGCCCATTAATGACTCCAACCTTCCTGCTGGGAAATTACTTCTCAAGTCTAGAGGCTTCTTCACTGAGGATTACTGGTTTTGGATTTGCATTGGAGCATTACTTGGTTTTACGATTCTCTTCAATGCTCTTTTCGTTGTAGCAATAACTTATTTGGATCGTGAGTTCTAGTATCTCATTTCAGTCGGGTTTTCTTTTGCGTGAGAAAGAGTTCAAAGTTGACCAACACTTCTTATTTTCAACATCAATTTTCAGCTCTCGGCAATTCAAAAACAATCGTCATCGAAGAAAATGAAGGGAAGAAAAACAAGAAGCGGGCTTCTGGACAACATGGAATAGAAGGTGTATCCCCTAGCATTGTCCTCTTTTCCATTATGTGTGCTGGTAATTGTGTTGAAATGTGGGTCATATTCATACAAGGCCAGTAGTTAATATATTTTCCTATAAGAGGGTGACTTATTTGTTTGTAGGCTAAGTGTGGGGTGAAAATGTATTTTATATTATGAAAGCTTATAGGAATTTCTCTAAGACCTACAATCACCTTGCAATCGTCACGCTTTCCATCCTTTCTTTCACCCAGAGTCAATTTTATTTGTTATCTTTTACTTGGTCCTAAGGACATTCACCAACTTGGAACAGCTTGATGACATTGTATTCTTCCAGATGCCTAAACATTCTGAAAAATTGCAGGCATTGACATGGCAGTGAGAAGTTCATCTGAAATTGTTGGTGTTACTGAACGTCCAACTAAAAGAGGAATGCTTTTGCCCTTCCAACCCCTTTCAATTGCATTCAGCCATGTGAACTACTATGTGGATATGCCTGCCGTAAGTTTTTATCTCTAACATTTAATTTTTGGAGTTTATATGAGTCGTTATGTTTGAGTAGCCCACTTTCTGTGAAATCACCGAAGGGATATAGTTTTCATCAAGTACTAACAAGAGATTAGAACGACTTCATTCAAGTTTAATCTCAGTTTCCATATTTTTTCTTTTTGCATGATTAAAACGTATCATCTTGTTGAAAATGTACTTAATTTGATGCTCATGAGAAAATATTGAAATGAATAATTTGTTTTGGTCACCAGGAAATGAAGGTTGAAGGAGTTGAAGAAAATCGTCTTCAACTACTACGTGATGTTAGTGGTGCTTTTAGACCACGGATATTAACAGCACTGGTGGGTGTAAGTGGTGCAGGGAAGACAACACTTATGGATGTGCTGGCAGGAAGGAAGACTGGAGGGTACATTGAAGGAAACATTAGCATATCTGGTTACCCAAAGAATCAAGAAACATTTGCTCGTGTGACCGGTTATTGTGAACAGAACGACATTCATTCACCGCATGTTACTGTTTACGAATCTCTCGTATACTCCGCCTGGCTTCGTCTTTCTTCAGACGTTGATAAAAAAACACGACTGGTACACGAAATTCTGCTGTAAATTAACTTTTTAAGCTTTAATGGAATATTTCCCTCTTTGAACATTACTCTCCATGTGTCTGCAGATGTTTGTCGACGAAGTTATGGATTTGGTTGAGCTCAGACCATTGATGGACGCTCTTGTTGGCCTTCCAGGAGTAGATGGCCTTTCCACTGAACAAAGGAAGAGGTTAACGATAGCTGTAGAGTTGGTTGCTAACCCCTCTATTATCTTCATGGATGAGCCTACATCTGGCCTTGATGCTAGAGCTGCTGCCGTTGTTATGCGTACTGTGAGGAATACAGTCGATACTGGAAGAACTGTTGTGTGCACTATTCACCAGCCAAGCATAGACATTTTTGAAGCATTTGATGAGGTATTGATAAATTCTTGTATGCTCTCCTTTGAACTTTTCTGTTTGTATGCTGCATGTAGCATTCAAAATGATATCGTGCTTGTTGCAGCTATTCTTGATGAAAAGAGGAGGACAGGTCATTCATGCTGGACACCTTGGTCGCCATTCTCACAAGCTCATAGAATATTTTGAGGTGAGCATTTCTTTTTTCAGTTTCAGTAGCATCAAATACGTAAGCAATTAACCTAAAAGTCATGTCTCATCTCCCCTCCTTTAGGTTTTATTTCTCGCAAATCACTCATGAATATTTCTTGCCCCTCAAATGCAATGTTCTGAACTTATTATGTGTAACCTATTTATAGGCTATCCCGGGGGTTCCCAAAATTAGAGAGGGATACAATCCAGCAACATGGATGCTTGAGGTCAGTGCTTCTTCAGTTGAGGCTCAACTGGACGTTGATTTTGCAGAAATTTATGCCAACTCCTCTCTTTATCAGTAAGTTTAAGTCAGTAGGATTCATGCTTTTGGCTTTTTATGTTTTATTTTTGTTTTCTCACCATATTGCATAAAATTATAATTTCAGGAGGAATCAGGAACTTATTAAACAGCTTAGTACTCCCCCACCAGGCTCCAAGGATCTCTACTTCCCAACCAAATACTCCCAACCCTTCCTTACTCAGTGCAAGGCTTGCTTCTGGAAAATGCGTCAGTCTTACTGGAGAGACCCTCAATATAACGCTATGCGGTTCGTCATAACAATAAGCATCGGTGTTCTCTTTGGTCTTATCTTCTGGAACAAAGGACAGAAGACGTAAGTCATCTTCTTCCTCTTCTTTTTCATATTATTATATTAATTGAGCTGGTTCAACTGGATGACAATTCGGAATGTGACTAAATTCCTTTTCTATTTCTTGATTTAACAGGAAAAAACAACAAGATCTTGTTAATCTTTTTGGAGCTATGTATTCTGCTGTATTTTTCCTTGGATCCACCAATGCAAATGCTGTACAGTCCGTTGTCTCCACTGAGAGAACAGTTTTCTACCGTGAAAGAGCCGCTGGAATGTACTCTGCACTAGCTTATGCTTTCGGGCAGGTAATAAAATGAATTTAATCTCCCCAGTAAAAGGGAAACTTAAATTATTTCCAAACTCAAAGAATAAAACTTGCTGATAAATTTTCGTTGTTCTTTAGTAAGCCAATACCTTCCGAGAACTTAGTGACAGAATTGAACTCTATTGCTTTTATTTGAGAGAAACGTGCGTGCATGCTGAGCCAATGAGGATAAAGAACTATCCCTGATTTTGCAGGTGCTTATAGAGATAATGTATGTTTCAGTTCAATCTGTCATCTATGCTCTTATCCTATACTCCATGATGCAATTTGAATGGAAAGTAGCAAGATTCTTTTGGTTCGTGTTCTTCATATTGATGTCCTTCATGGAATTGACATTGTACGGAATGATGATTGTTGCACTGTCTCCGGCCCAACAAATTGCTGCCATATTGTCGGGATTCTTCCTTGGCTTGTGGAACTTGTTTTGTGGTTTTCTTGTTCCTAGAGTGGTATATGACTTAAAACTGAATACTTATGCTCAAACATATATCATTGATGATACCAAATTGCTTTTGAAAATTTGACTTAATCCTAGTTATCCCTAATACACAAGATATCATGCGTTGCAGCAAATCCCTGTTTGGTGGAGATGGTACTACTGGGCTAATCCTACCTCCTGGTCACTCTATGGTATTATAACTAGTCAAGTTGGTGACATAGATGGTACGGTGGAGATTCCCGGAAGCGATCCAGTGACAGTGAAGCAGTTCCTTAAAGATAGTTTTGGGTTTGAATATGACTTCCTTTCTGTTGTTGCCGTGGTCCATGTTGCCTGGTTTGTCCTCTTCGTCTTTGTGTTTGCCTATGGCATCAGGTTCCTCAACTTCCAGAGGAGGTAATTAATAACTTAATTAAACAACTTAAATCTCTAACATGCAGTTAGTTTTAGACTTTTATCTAAATCATTGGAAATGTTTCGTGTAATTATTCATGGATGGAGGGAACAAAAATCAAAATGTTTAGCTCTTTGTAATTCTTTCTTGCTTTTGTCTATTTGTTGTTCATTTACTCAGGTTTTCCGTACATTCTGTTATCTTGAATTGTCATAATCATTAATCAATTTCTGCTTGGAATATAAAATTTTCTGTGGCTATAATATTGCCATTGGATCTTTCCATACGTTAAGAAAGGAATAATGCAACCTTTAGCTAGCTGCATAATTTATCATTTTGCTGAGGCGAGTCAAGAATGGGTCAATCGAACTCTTACTACTTAGATTCTAGAAAATTCTAAAAATGTACATTGGCAAATGCAGACACTGGAATGGACAGCCAGGTTTTGAAACTTCAGGAGTAACATTGGTATCACGTGAAAATTGAAAAATTAAGAAAGTGTAATTTTAAGGCCCAAAACTAATTACAATCCACTTATAGATTCTTGGAAAATTTTTTAAAATGACCACATTCATAACCAATTTATCAAAATAACTGCCACTTTCATAATTTTTTTACTAAATAAATCAAGACTATTATATTTGAAGGAAAATACTCTCACTCTAAAAAATTAACAAATTTTGCCTTTTTATTTTAATTGGACTGCCAAACTTTAAGAATTAATGAATAATAATAAAATATTTTAAAATCTTGCATACTCAAATTTATAGGTTTGATTTCTTTGAGTATCAATATGCAACATATTAAACTATTTGCTGATTTTTTCTTAATTACAAACGTTTAGGAAGCTTAGTCGAAATTTTGAAAGTGAGTAGCCCCAAATTCTACAATATTGAATGGGCCTCACACTTTTGTAAGTAACAAATTATAGCTAAAATTTTTAAAATAGTGCATATTAGTCCCAATTAAATAGGGATAGCAAAAATTCCCATAGGTATGGGGGCTCGTAGGGACCCGATTTGTTCCGGGTAGGAATTGACAAAAAAATTGTTCTCAAATTAAAAAATGAGACAAGGACGGATGTATCCCCTTTGCCATTTTTGAAGGGGAGCGGGGATAGAAATGGGGACAATCACAGATCCATCCTTATTTTTATATTTTTATATATTTAAAATAAAAATAAAACTAATTTATATATACAATTAAATTCAATTTTTTATCAACTAAAAATTTAGAAAATAAAAATATAATAATTAATTAATATTAAATCAAATGATCAATTATAATTATTGTGTTCATATTTTGAATATATTAATATAAGATTGACAAAAAATAATAATAATAATTTTCAAAGAAAATAGTTTTATTTTCTTTTCTAACTTATAAAATATTTTTTTAACAAAATTAACAAAAAGATTTATTTTTTCTACAAAATTTAATAAAAATCTAATAATTTTAGTTAATTAGATTTTTTTACCATCTTCATTCAGAATTGAGATTGTAATTTATCAAAATATTAATTTATTAATATTTGTATATAAATTAAAATAAATACTTTATTTGTATAAGTTAATTTATTATTTTTTATTTAATTTGGTTAATATTTTGTGTGAATTTATTTATTTGTTTAATATTAATAAACAAAAACAATCCTAAGAGGGGGATCAAGGCTCTAAAAAGGAAATGAATTTTTTTGCTTTTCAAAATGGGGATAAGATAGAAACGGAAATATCACTCTCAAAATGGGGATAGGGTGGAAATGGCTATGCCCGACTCATTGCCATCGAAGGTCTGCATACAATACTTCTATTATTCGTTAATCTCATGAGAGTTGGAATCCATTAAAAATTTTGAAATTTAAGGGTCCATTCAAAACCAAATTTCGACCACATTGAAATTTTATTCAAACTTGGCTTCGAGCACTATTGAATAATAATCAAAACTGAAGCTTCGATCACAATTTCAATGCAATTGAAATCCAGTTTCGATCACCAATTCTCCAACAATATGTTTGGCTCAAATCAGCTACCAAACACTATCAAAATGCAAAAAAATTGACAAATTGTGAAGAAATCCGCTATCTTTAACTTGTTTGATAAGAAAACTGCAAAGGTAACTGTTTTAAAAAATTAATTTATCAATGTGATTAGTTTAGTAAATTTTCCTAAATTCTTTATATTTTGTGGTTAAATATATTTTTTAATTGTAGCCGAGACATTCATTTTTTTCTTTTATGATTTTGTCCTTACTTTTTCTTTTATTACTTTTTAAGAGTACCCTCAACAAATTTTGTTAAAGGAAAAAAGTGTGTTTTGAAAAATTTTATATTAATCTAAAACCTCTCAATAAATGTCATCTAGATGACCCCAAAATCAACTAGAAGCTTTTAATAAAATTTATTGAGGACATTTCTAAAACCTCTCAATGAATTTCGTCTAGATAGAGTTGTATTGAATTAAAATCTCTCAATTAAATTTGTTAATGGAATTTTCAAAATAAACTAAACTATCTTGATGAAATTTATTGACTAAAATTAAAAATACATTGAATTGACTCAATGAATGCTATTGAGAGATCACAAAATTTCGCTAAATCTTCTTAATGAATTTTAATGAGTTAGTTCATCAATGTCGTTCATATTTGAAAACCCACAACCGTTCATCTTCTTCTTTAATAATCCATCCAAATCAACAAAAATTTATTTATTAATTCCCAAAATTTATTGTAATTAATTTTTAATCTATTTAATTCAAAAACTAAAACTTAAATCAGTCATAATAAAAAGAAATAAAATCCTGTAATCATGATTCATCTTTTAAGTTTAAAATTTTCAATTTACATCAAATATTATTACTATGGCGTATTGTTTTAGTCCGAGAAAAATGCGAAATAACAGGTTATAGGAGTGTTTTCATCCAAACGTGCTTGTTTTGGCCACAAAAATAAAGAAAAATTTTAAAGTGAATTGTCATTAATTTTGAGCCTTTGAAATGTACCATACATAGAAAGAAAGAAAAAGACTCAATAACATTTACGTTATCCATTTCATTGCATGTGCATGATGCTCTTTAAGAAAGGCAATATCTTTTAAATCAAATTTATGAAGGTTTGTCCATAATTTAATAATACTGCATTTTCTAACTGACATGATAAATAATCAAGATTATGTGATATTTATAAAGCAGACCCATTTTCAAAAATTATTCTAATGAGTAAAAATTTTAATTTTTTAATTTTTGTACCACTCCAAAATCTTTTACTAGTTGAATTAATTCACACTCACTCTAAATATCTAAACAATCACAGTCTCTTTTTGTACTCCATTTTAAAAGAATTAAAATATATAATAGTCCTCCAACAGGTATCATTGAGTGCTAATTTATTAAACTTGTGTGTTGTTTAAAATGAGATTTGTGCCACGTCAATTCAATGTTTTTCCCCACTTATATTTGTGGATTATCATGTAATGAATCCGATTAATTCTACATCATTATTTGTCGTGCCACTTGCATTTTTTTAAATGATTTTAAGTGTTATTATTTATAACACCATGTTGGTAATTAAGCATACCATATGTGCAGCAGAAATTTAAATTTTTAAATTAATTACATTAATTTAATAGCTATTAATTTTCATACAAAGATTATGTTATTTAATCATGCTTTGTAATATTAATAAGTATAAACTAAGGGATTAAGATTTTACCTTAAAGGTTAAAATAATCCTTTCTCAGATTTTTTGTAGATTTGTTGTAATACTCACTTATTTTTAAATATGCACTACATATTTATGTGTAAATAATGGGTTATGTTTTATAAAGTAAATGTTTAATATAGAAAATGGTAAGATATTTTAAAAATAAACTATAAGTTTAAAGTAAAGTAGACCAAAAAAAAGTTAGGAACTGAATTGTATTTGTACATTAACTACAATTTTAAAAGTTTAAGATGCGCTCAAGGATTTTGCCAATTTGGGAGAAATGAGAGATAAAAGAACAAAAGACAATGAGAAAAAAAAAAGGTAAATTTTAAGTTTTTCTTTTATTTTATATTTGTTTTTGAGATTGATGATTATTATTAGTTTAACAAGTAATGTTGTTATCTGTATTTTATAAAATATAGTAATTAGAATTTTGTCTTCTTATTTGGAATATTTAGACTTTAATTTTCCATATTTAAGTGATACGACTTGCGTTGACCTCTTCTTGGAGTTTAAGAAAAATCTTGCTAAATACCTTACTTTCTTATTTTTATATATTTTTTTCATAATTTGTACATAATAAAATTTCATGAATAAACAATATAAATGATCCCTAGCCTTTATCATTGTAATACTTTGAAGTTTTGTGACTCACCACAACATATCTGCATTATTTACATACACATATGATTTTATTGCATATATACATATAAATATGATATGCTCATAAGATGACCTATATAACATGCATTTACTAATCTCATCTTCAAGTGTCAACTGTATACTGCACAAATCCTATATCACTTAGGAAAAATTAGAGAAAATAAAAACATAAAAAAATAATGAGTTTACTGCTTGATAAGTAGATAGATTTAATTCATTAAAAGTTTTTTTTACAAAATAATTATGTAATTAATTAAATTCATACATAAATTATACTTCAATTACATGATAAATATTTTTCACAATACAATTAATCTATTGACATCAAACGAGTACCCACAAAATATTTTTTGGCAAAAAACTTCACTTCAAGTAGAAAAACTAAAACATACCCCACGACTTTGTATTCTCGCCTGAGCAGTTATAGTCATATTAGAAACATACTTAATGGCCTTGTATTTTTGTTCAACCAATTAGAATCATACTTTGTGACCTTGTATTCTCATTAGGGTTTAATAATCATAATAGGACATACCCAATGGCCTTGTGTTCTCATTCGGGTAGTCATAATCATACGGCTGGACTTTGTTTTCTTGTTAAGGTTTCATAATTATATCAAGGACAAATCCTACGATCTTGTTCTTTTGCCATTATTTCATAATAATATCAAATACATACCCAACGATCTCGTATCCTAGTTTAAGCAGTCATAATTATACTCCACAACCTCATATTCTTGCCAAGATTTCATAATGGTATTCAAATTATTTCACTATAGTCTATACATCAAATGTATGACATGACTATAAAAAAATATTATTTTCTATTATATTTGTCATGCAGGTGCACAAATATAATAACTTGTATTTTAATACAATATAATTATTGTATTAAAATATATGATGGCTTAAAAAAATATCCCTTCACATCTCGATAATAAATCTTGGATGCTTATAAACTCTCTTGGATTTCACACTACCATACTTGCTTCATCCACTCAATATATGGATATGCTTTCAACCTTTCAAACATGTTTTCTGTACTATTCCTTTTTTCTATTGTATATTTTCTTTTTCTTTCTCTTCTCTTTTTCCTTTCTTTTCTTTTATTCTTTTGTCCTCGACTTTCTCTATTATATTTTGTCTCCAATTTCAATTTCTATTCAATTAAACTTTTATTTCTATCTTGAATCACTTTAATTTTATCTTTGAAAACTATAATATTTTGATTAGTGTCTTGTACAATATTTGAACTCAACATCTTTCTTTCCTTAACTTCAACCTAACATATAGGTATTCAACATTTTCTTTCATATAACGCTTTATATGGTGCCATCTGAATGTTAGATTAATAATTATTATTATAAGCAAATTCCATGAGTGGTAAGTATACATCCTAATTACCTTAAATTGTATCACACATGCTCAAAGTATATCTTTCGTAATTTGAATTATCCTTTCTAATTGTTCATATGTCTAAGGGTGAAAAGCTATAGTAAAATTCAATTTAGTACCCATACCATTTTTTAGACTAGTCAAAAATTGAGTATAAAATAAGGTTCTCTATCAGATACAATAGATATTAGTGCTCATATAGTTGTACTATCTCATTTACATACAAACTAGCCAATCTTTTAACAAACATGTACTCTTAATAGGTAGAAAATAAGCAAATCTTGTAACTTGATCAATAATTACCCAAATATTGTCATGACTACACAAAGTACATGGAAGCCCAACAATAAAGTCAATGGTCATATGCTCTCACTTCCATTTAAAAATAGGAAAAGGCAAAGATAATCTTATAGGTCTCTGATAGTCAGCCTCAATCTATTGACAAGTTAAACAATGGGATAAAAATTCTACAATTTTTTTCTTTATACCTTGCTGCTAGAAATGATCTTTTAATATATGACACATCTTATACTTCTAAGATGCATTACATCTGTTGAAACCATGTGCTTTTTTTAAAATCTATTACCTCAATTCTAGATTATTTAGCACACAATGTTTGTTACTTAAAACTAACATCTTATCATTTCTTAATGAAATTTTAATTTGTAGGCTCTTCACTTTTTCCTTTAACTTAACTATATTTCAATCTTGATTTTGCCTTTCTCAAATCTAACCAATCAATACAAGCCTAACTTTAAAATAAGCCAATAATGCCCTATATCCACTTACTGCAGCTAAACTCCAAGTATTTCAAATCAATTAACAACTACAGGTAGGTCACTTTCATATGAATAATAAAACTTGTAGATTTTCTGCTAGGTGCATTTGTTATTAAATTTTTCTTTGCTAGATGATAATTAATAGTACAATTATAATTTTTAATTAGTGCAATCCATCACATTGTATGAGATTCAATTCTTTTTGCATAAATAGATATTTCAAGCTTTTATAATATGTATAAATCTCATAAATAACGTCTCCAAAATTTAAATATAAACACTACTGCTAAAATTTCTAAATCATAGGTTGAATAGTTTAATTCATATTTTTTAATTATTAAGAAAGCATAAGCAATTACCTTTCCATGCTACATCAATACACAACCTAATCCTTATTTGGATGCATTACTATAAACTACAAATTATTCAATACTAGTTAGAATTGAATGAACAAGGATAGAATAAAATCTTTTTTTCATTTCTTGAAAACTATTTTCACAATCTTCAGTCCGCTCAAATTTCATATTATTCCTGGTTAATTTTATCAAATGGTCTAGATATTGAAGAAAAACATTCCACAATTCTTTAATAATATCCATCTAACCTAAAGAAACTCTTGACCTATGTTATATTATTAGGTCATTCCTAATTAACTATAACCTCCATCTTTTACCTAGAAATACAACTTTATCTAGCTAGAATTGACATTTTTGAACGTAGTATAAAATTTTTTTCTCTTTAAAGTTTGTAAAATAACTGTTAGATTGCCCTTTGTGATATCTTCCACATGTTTCTATATTGAAAAAGTATATTCTAAAACTGATTTATGTGAATAAACTAAACTTTTGTTGTTATTATCAATTTTGTTTCATTAAAGAATCTTAAGCTTACAATTTTTAATGATTTTTGAATTTAACCTTAGAATATTGAAAACCACTTTCTTTTATAAAACAATTGAATGATAAAATTATCTTAGTTAATCAAATTATCAATTTTTAATTATATTTATTATTTCGTATTCAAATTTTAATGTTAAATTCTTTGTTTTGAGACTTTTCTAAAATTGTAAATAAACATAACTTATTGTCAATTTTTGTTTGGCAAAATTTAAAGATTTGAAAATAAAATTTGTTAAGGATAGTTTAGCCCTAAAATATTTTATATCTTACTGTTTATATATTTTTATCATCTTTGCAAAATTTTATGATATTGGAGAATATATTTTTAAACATTGGTAGGATAAGTGATCTTGTTTGTAATATGAAGGGATGTAGTTGTATTTTTATTTGATCTTATATTATATTGGATAGAGGTGGTATTTTTATTTGATCTTATATTATATTGGATAGAGGTGGTATTTTTATTTGATCTTATATTATATTTTTTAAATATTATATCATAATTCTATTAAAAACTAATATTATTTAAGGTACAAGAAGAATTCTTAAATAATATAAGGTCAATTTAAGAAGTTTACGAATATTAAGTTGTTAAATAGATTGAGTAATAGAAGTTGTACTATTAAGGCCTATTGAGTTATATTATACTTTGTAGTAGTATATATAAGTCTTATGAATGTTAATTTTTTATTATAGATTAAAGTACCTAAGATAGTATTCATTGTGAACTTTAAAAGATAAAGAATACTAGATCTTTTAAGAAAATCACAATATATATGCGTATATGTTTGATTGTATTTTTAAAACTATTTTTTAGTTATTCACTATTATGAAAGTATTGATTTTTACATTATTATGTGTTATATAGTCATTTGTGATGATGTGATTATATATGTGATTATTTATGAGTTATGTGCATTAATATTAAAATATGAACACATACATTGGGTTACAAGCGATAAAAAAGTAATTTTGTAAATAAAGTGTTTATAAAAGTTACGATTTGTGTGCTAGGATATCAAACTATATTACATGCTTAATAGACAATTATAAAATCATAAGTAGCAATTATAGGTACAACCATTCTTTTAGGTTTGATGTAATTGTTAAGTATTGTTTGGTATTTCTATGATATAGGAGAGACCTTTGGGAGTATTCTATGATATAATGTGTCTTTACACTCGAGTAAGGATGTATTTGCACATGTGAGATAATGCACTACTAATTTTACCTTCAAGCATAAGCATTTATTATTTTTAAAATTTTATGTCTCAGTTACATTTATTCTATATAAGATATGTGATTAATAAGTGACATTAGCTCAATTAATGATAAGAAATAAGTGAAGTCTTACTAAATGGTAAATGAAAGAAAATAATCTTGGTAAATCTTTAAACAATCTTTTGAAATGATTATACTTTTATCTCATGCCATAATATACATATGCATTATATATATTATGTATGTATTTTGTATACACAAAAAATTACTATATTTATTAAGCTTGAAAACTCATATATTTTAATATGATTTCAAATGATTGAAAGTTTGTATGCATAGTATATGGATTTAGATAAACTTCTATTATCCCTTAGTTCTTAAAGCTTTAGGACTTCCAAAATTTTTCATTTATTATGTTTTAGATTACATGATTTGTTTTAGAGATTAATTGTTTTTCATAATTAAAGATAATTGACTAGTTGTTTTATCAATGAGCTTTAACAAGTATTGAACTTTTCTTAGTCTTATATGTTTATGTAAATAGTTTGAGTATTTTTTGACCCTTTTAAAATTGAAGGCAATACATCTATAACTTCCAATGCAATGTTAACTATAAAGATGTTTGAATCCAAATTTATATCTAAAATACAAATTTGTATATTTTTGAATCTTCTTGCCAAAGACTTTCGAATCAAATCAATCCACTATTAAAGTTGAAAGTTATGACTTATATATATAAAGATTGCTTGAGTTCTATTTCTTGCTCAATCACCTAAGTGTGTATTTTGTAACGGTAATTTATATCAAATAGAAAATTAAAGTTTTAAAAATTTTCTTAAATCTTAATTATGCAAAATTTCTTTCCTTAAATCCTAGTTCTTAAATTTATATGTTAAACTAAATGAATCATTTACTATTAGTTTATAAGATTAGCTACCTTCCTTTTTCATGAAAAAAACGATAACATATACAGATTTAAATTAGATTTATCAATGTTCTTATACTAATAATCCTATAATTAAAAACATTTAACAATGACAGAATATGATAAATTGAACTTAGCTAATTCCTTTGGATAGTCATTCTAAGAACTTTATATTTTAAGCAGTCAATATTTATTATTGAACAAATTTATAAATAAATTGTCAATTTTATTAATCAATGCAATAATGTACAATTACATATTTGTTCCTATTGCATCTAAATATATATCAATAATCTCCCACTTTCTATAGCCAATTTCTATAAAATTTTACACTAAACAATTTAATGTGCCCATCATACTTCTATTGCACTAGTGGCTTAATAAGAGAATCTACTAAGTTCTCCTTGGTTGGTATATTTTTTATCTTCATATCACCTCTATCTATTATGTCTATAATCAGGTGATATTGCATAAGTAAATATTTGGATTTTTATAAGACCTTGGTTCTTTGGCCAATGTTTTGGCTCCAGTATTGTCATGATATATCATAATCACATTGTGAGCGTTAAGAATAACATTTAAATTTGTTATGAACTTTTTTTTTTTATCAAATTACTTCTTTAGCTACTTTTGAAGCGAATATGTACTTGATCTCAATCATTGAGTCTATAATAGTAGTTTGCTTTAGAAGCGAGTAGAGATCAAGAAGATTATCCCCATTCCCATCTTCATCTTGAAATAAAAATAGTGATGGAGATGCATCTCTATCCTCAATCTCTGCCAAATGGGCAGATCTCATCTTACATAAAAATTTTTGCCATCCTTAGTTGTAATTGTTAAGGACTGCTTCATAGTTCCATACAATTAGTACTGCTTCATAGTTCCATACAATTAGTAATTTAAGTCTATAAAATAATATTTCTGAAAGCTTTAATTCATTAATTTTAAATTTTTAATGTTTTATTCTCAATGTAAACACATTCTTCTTGCTAATTTTACTCTTTTATTATTTCCACCACTTAAATTTTTAATTTTAACTCTCCCCAAAATGTTATTAATATAGCATAGTCAAATTTACAAGTACATGTAACTCCTGCATGACAAAAGCTACAATATAAATATCATATTATTATTTCTAACTATTTATTTTAACAAAAATAATACATTTTTAAGGGGAGTCTACAAATTTATTATAGTAAGTGAGATTCAAATATCTGTAATTATAATTTAATTACAACAAGAACCATAAATAAGGGATTCATAATGAATAGCATTCATACTACTACTTGATGATGTAAATGGAGACACACAATATGACATTTAAAATGTATATGTAGACGGATGAGTTACTTAATCTTGAGAGTTTCAAAAAGTCACTCTTAACACATTGAAAACGTTAATGTTTTTACTTGTTACTTTGTTGGTGGCTTGGCAATAAGTTTTTGGTTTCGAAAAAAATTACATGACTTCAGAATAGGTAAAATTTTTGGTCAACAAAATCCCATTAGGAATAATATTGCTTCAACTACTTTACCTTGTTCATAACCTAATTTATATTTTAAATCAAAATAGTTCGACAAACAACAGAATGTTTAAGTTCAAATTTCTAAAATTATTATCAAGAAATCTCAATTAATGATATATATAAATTTCACGTAACTCTTATTAAGAATCTTAGTTAGTTATATATCCATCGAGTGTTACAAATGAGGCCTAATAAGGGTATTTTAATCCTAAGCTAATTGCAATTAAGCAAGCTAAAAAAGAAGATAGGGAATATCAAAATTTTGGTTTTAAATCACGTTGTCTTTTGTTGAGCAGGCATCTAATTTGGCTTGATTTGTTGCATTTGTCCTTGCAATCTGATCGTCTAAAATTTGCATGGAAATAATGAAATCTTGTCCCAACATTTGTGAAATATATGTTATTTATTTATTTTTTAAAATATTAAGTTCTTAAATTAATTACATTGTCCAAAGTACTTCTATGTAATTGTGTGTTGAATTTTCATTTAAAAAGTAAGTTCCCACTGAGAATCGTAAATTCTCATTTGACTGTGGTGCTAATCATTTCAAAGTCTCCGTCAAACGAGGGCAGTTCATCACAAAATTCAATGCCTAATTATGAAAAACATTGCTTTAATTTTCTTTTTATTTTATCTTTTAGATGTTCCATCTTTTTCTATGACAATTGTTTATCAGTATTTATTCGGAAGCATTAAAGCATTATTATTAAAATAATGTAATGAAAAGAAAATACTAAAAGGGCAGCCAGTGGACAATATCCATTATTAGGAATTAAAAGTAATAACAAATTGGCTTGCTCTTGTTACGTAATGCCCCACAAAATCTTTTTTTTTTTGAACTGTTTACTAAATATATTAGCATATGATGACAAATAGATGGCAAGCCATCAAATTTTGAAATTATTTTAGGACACAAACCCACAAGTAAAGCTATTGCAAGGCTGGATCCTAAAAATAAAGTTATCAAAGGATTAAAGCCTGACTAAAAAAAAAAAACCCTACAAGCTTTTATAAAAAAAAGTCATGTTCTCATATGTGAGGACCCTCGTAAAAAAAAAGGAGATATCTCTTTATTTATGAGGACTATAAACTCTTATAAACACTTTATATTTAAAGGTGTTAAGAGTCTATATAAAGAAAGAAAGACTCTTTAATTACAAGAATTTTGAGCTCTTAATAAAGTTTTACACTTAAATATATGAGAATTTTTATAAAAATAAGAGATCTCTTTAATTACGATAACTATAAATTTCTAACAAAGTCATATTTAAATATGAAATCTTTTGAAGTTTTATTATTAAATATGTGAGGATACTTATAAAAAGGTGAGTGATTTTTCTTAAATATACGTGAATTCTCAGAAAAATGAGAGTCTTATTTAATTACGAGAATTATAAACTTTAATGAGGCTTTACACTTTAATATTTGAGGACCTTTATCATAAAAAAAAAAAAGGGAGGGAAGCAATTTTCTTGGTTGGAAACCTATAATTGTCTCTCAAAGCATGAGCCTAACAACAAAAGCAAGAAAGACAATTAAAAATCCTACCAAAGTGTAAAAACTCAACTACTTTCAAAAAGAGGATGATAACAAATTTTTGAAAATTAGTATGATATTTGAAGGAATCCACATGGTAAGATATCAAAAATTTAGAAATGACACATGGCACCAACGCTATGACACCTATTAAAACAAATGGTCCAACATTAGTTAGATCAAAAGGCTCAATATACAAGTTAAAAATTCAATTAATAAGATAAAAGAGAAAAAAAATGAGAAAACAACTCTGGCTATTTCAATTATGAAAACTTCTCTCTCCAAAATAAAAATCAATGAGTGACAGCAACAAAAATAAAAATAAGGTACAACAATGAATCAATGAGTGACATATAGGCAATGATCCACATCATTAGTATGAGCAAAAATCACATCAATAAATTTCATTGTTGTATATAAATCTTCAAGGGCTAAACCCACAAATAAAGTTACCAATAGGGATAAGCCTATAACAATCATAACAAAGGAACATCATGTCTTTATACATGAGAACCTTTATGAAAATGGATAGATCTATTTAATTACAAGGCCTACAAACTCTTGCAAAGTTCTTACATGTAAATTTGTAAGGACCCATATAAAAATAAAAAATAAAAATAAAAAGGGATCTCTTTAATTATGAGTACTATGAATTCTTAAAGAGACCTTACACTTAAATCTATAAAGACTTTTATAAAAAAGGTGAGTGGTTATACTTAAATATGTGAAGATTTTCTTAAAAAGAAGAAATCTCTTTAATTACGAAGACTATAAACTTCTATCAAGGCTTTACATTTAAAAGTATGAGAATTTTTATAAAAAGAAGAGTTCTTTTTAATTATGAGAACTATGAACTATTATCAAGACTTTATATTTAAATATGTGAGAACTCTCTTAAAAAAAAAAAAAATTTCTTAAGTAGAAAACTATAGTTAACTTCCAAGAGTATAAGCTTGACTACTAAAATAAGAAAGAAATAATTAAAAATTCAACTATTTACAAAGGAGAGGATCACAAAAAATTTTATATTTGGTTTGATAATGAGGAAATTCGCGTGTCATGATAGCACCAACGTTAAAATAATTGTCAAAAGAAATGATCCAACATTAATCAAATTAAAAGGCTTAGTATAAAAATTCAAAATTTAACTAAGGTAAGAGAGGAAAGAAAAATAAAAAATAACTCTCTTTATTTCAATTTTTAGAATTTATTTCTCTAAAAATACAAATTTTAGCAATTGATTTGTCAAAAGGTTATTGCCTACAAATCTAGCAGCAGCTTAGATCTTATTTTGTTTTGTAAGATAGACAGAAAATCAATGAATTTAAGCGTGACACATATTCAAAGATTGACGACAATTTCAATTGGAGCGAAAAATTTCGTCAATAGGATTGAAAGCTAATGGTTGAAATAATTAAGAAGAGTAGTTTAATGGGTGTAATAAGATATATTATTAAAAAAATAATAAAAAAACTAATATTTTTCAGAATTTTTTAATAAAAAGTTAAACCATCGAGGAAAAGGACAAATGAATGATAGGGTTTTGTAACTTTTGACGGATCCAAATTAACCAAGTTAAGGTTAATTTATCTGTATCTATTGTTTAAAGATTTCTTACCTTAAAAAAATGAATAATTAGTGTAGGTTCACTAATCCTACATCGTCTAATAAGAAAATTTTGTTGGATTACATAAGGTGAAAATTCTATAGATTTTTATATATTTAATTTTATAATTAATGAGATACATATCTTTATTAACGTTCAAATCAAAAGAATCTTATGATTCTTTCTTTTTCATCAATCTTATTTTGTTAGTTGCCAATTTATTTATCAAAATGTCAGATTTGTCAGATTTTATCATATTGTTGTTTAGTTTCCTTCTTAAAGGGACTTTAGGAGCTGCAGTTTATAGAGTCCATTCTCAACCATTCTTTGCAGCAGAACTGTCCCCTTGTTTTTGTCCTCGATCAAGCAAATATTTCCACCACAAATACATTATTATCTTGTGTAAGTTTAGATGTACTGATCAGGTTTTTTGTGATTTCAGGTATGTGAAATATATACCTCAGGTGCAGATGTTTTACAGTGTGCAAGGTGAGATGTCCTATGTGAGAGATTTTGAGTTTAGCACCATTACCTACTGCAAGTTGTTCTGGCCCTGCGTGCTCTATTGCCATAGTCAGATTGTTGAGGTTATTTGTGAGGTGGTTTGTGGCTCCACTATCTAGGTACCAGGAAGGATTTGATGGGTTCTCAAATGCAATAATATGTGCACTTCTTGGCTCTTGTTTCTGCTGTGTTTGAGGGATGAAATCCTTGTTGAATCTATGCCAACAATTTGCTGCCACATGCCCAACCTTGTTGCAAATTTGACAAGTAGGTTGCTTGCCTTTGTTGCTACCTCTTCCTCTTCCCTTGCCTTGGAATCCTTGTTAGTTTTGAGAAAACTGATTAAAGTTGCCTGCAGTATTATTAAACTGCCTTAGTTGTTGATTCTGAAAAATTTTTCTGTCATTCTAGGTTCTTCCTTAAAGGTTGCTTGCTTGTGCATAGTTTGCTGTGAAGTTTAGCTGTTGATTCACATTCATTGAAACTGCTGCCATATTTCTTTTGATTCTATTTTCAAAGCTGAGGAGCATTGCATACACATTTTGAATAGGCATTTTTTTGCCCTTGAAGTTATGTTGACTACTACTGAGCCATATTCGGAACCAAGTCCTTCCATAAGGAACAAGATAAGTTCATCATCAGTGACAATATTGCCTGCAGTCCTTAAGCTATCAACCAATGATTTCATTCGGTGGTAATAATCATTCATGCTCATCCCTTCGTTTCTGGTGTTCTGAATTTGTGATTTGAGCTGCATTGTTCTTGCAGAAGTTTGAGCAGAAAACAACCTTTCCAAGGTTATCCAAACCTCTCTTATGGTGTTGCACTGAATGGTTGAAGTCAAGATTCCTTCAATCATGGAAGATAACATCCAGCTCATGAGTGTTTGTTCATGTTTCATCCAAGTTTGGTGTTCTGGGTTTTCTGTGGTTATGACACTTTACTCTTCATCGACAGTTACAAGCATTCTTTTAGGTATGTTTTGAGTGCCATCAATAAAGTTTTCAAGGCCATTGGCTCTAATGCTTAGAAGAACTTGAGATTTTCACAGGAGATAATTGGTGTTGGTAAGTTTGATTGGGGTAGTGAAGGTGAATGCATTTGTGTTTGTGCTGGTTGGTGCTGGTGTTGTATTTTGAGAGGTTATGTTGTGGGTGCTGTTTTCTGTATTCATGGCTCTGATACCAAGTTAGAAAAATAAAAGAATAACTAAAGGTGATCAGAACAGGAGGAAAAGAGTAGGCTGTGTTTTTATATTTCTTGAAGAACAATGTTACACAGTCTGCTGCTATATTGATGAATTTTCCTACGTATATACGGCAAGATGAATTGGGGAACAAGCTAACTATTCACAGTACAGATTGCAGGTGTAAGGTTGATTTAATTCTGGCTATTTGATTTGTAACTGAATGGTACAGCTCCTTTTTGTTTGTTTCTGGTGTGGGATGGACTTGTCAGTCCCCAGCATACTAGGAGGAGCATGGTTGTTATCTCTGCAAGTGTTGGCAGGCCAGGGGACACCTCAGCATCTTTCTCAACAGGGAGTTCAAAGGAGTGAAGTACAACAAAATAATTTTTATCATAGAATGCGCCTAAATGCAATAGATTAAAAAGATATTTTTCTAGTAGTTTGAGTTTTTAAATATTGAAACTTGAGACTTAGTTACAGAGTATATTAGATGCATTGAAACATTCTATGTAAAGTTAAAAATTCTAAAACAAAATTTGAGAAAAGTAATATAAAAAATTGAAATATTTGACATAATAATTGTGAAAAAAAGAATAAACCTAATAATATATAGATGCATTGATGTCTATCCTTAAAAATTGATACATAAATGATTATGATTGGAAATATATTCCATGTCTTAACTTTTCTCTCACACTTATCTCTCAAGGAAGAAGAATACTATTGCAGTGGAATGTATTACCTTATAAAGAAAACACGTCTTAATAATTCTTAGTGGCGAAAGACTAGAGAAATAAGGATTTTGCATTATAACTTATGTTTTTTTTGTCATCACAAAGATTGCAATCTGTTTCTCAAAAGGATTCCAATTGAACAATTTTTAGCAAAAACATCTTGTACATGTGTTTGTCATTTTAACAACTATATATGTGTTTAATCAATCATACGTGACAAATTTTGTCTCGAAAGAAATAATTTAGTTGATCTGAATTGCTCCTCGCACTGATTTAGAAAGAAAAATCTCTTTAATCAAAGCTTGTGAGAAGTGTGAAAACTAAACAAAACAAAATCACATGTGACAAAGAACAAAGTGAAAGAAGGAGACCATGTGTTTGTCATTTAACTATATACATTTTTAATTATATGTGATTGAGGATTGAAAGAAACTAAGAAGTTGAGAGATTGAACTTGCCGTCAAACTAACTTCGGGGGAGGGAGGGAATTTAGTTTTTTTTTTTTTTTTCAAAGAAAAGGGAATGTAATTGCTAAAGCCAATCACCCAAAAAAAAAAAAAAAAGGATAGATATTTCAATTTTGTATTATAGACAACATTTTAAGTAATGGAATATTCATTAGCTGCCCGTTGATAGATTTTTTAAACTATACATAATATTATTTCATCATCCACTCGATGAATGTCATATCATTTAGAATAAAAATTGGAAATATTTAACATTAATTTTATTTTATATTTTATTTTTTAAAAATAAAATTAGTATTTTAAATTTTAGCATATTTTATCTAAAAATATTTGTAGTTTCATATTTTAAGACTAATAATTTAGGATTGATTTTCTAACATTTAGTATTACTCTTAAAAAAATGTTTGATAAAATATTGAAGGTGAATCTAGAACAAAATTGATTTGGCCTACAAATTTATATCTAATTAATTTTTTAATACTGATGTTATTGTTTGAAAACTCAGAAATAAGATTATTTACATAGATAATTCACTAAAAGTTTTAACCAAAAAATTAAATAGATTGATTGACTAGCGGAAGGAAGAATTAATTTCTTTCAAATTTGCCCTTTCTGGACCATCTAATATTCACATGGGTTAATGCTCATAGTTAGAGCTAAAACTACTAAGGATTTATTTTTCCCCGAAAAATGTTTTTTTTTTTTATTTTGAGGTTATAAAATTGAAATGTTGCATTTTAGCCCCTAAAAAATTAGGTTTTCGTCTTTTGATTGCGAAATACGACTCTATCCCTACTCAAGTTGATATAAAAATTTTTGTACTTTGAACACACATTATCACAAAGAAGCGTGTAACGGTGGTACAATAATGAAGTCCTAAAACACCAAGTTTGATTATAGAACGTTTATTAACATGGACAGCTAATTAATCAAAAAAAGACTAACTTATTAAAATCAAAGATTCATTTTATTTTATTGTAAGGGCAAGGTTGCGATATATTTAGCTAAATCGCACCCTTTTTTTTTCCCTTTATCTAATTTGTTTTAATCTTCAATTCTTGTAGTGTAAGTCCTAATTCTCTTGTTACAATCTTTATTTTTATTTTTTGATGTTGAGAATTAAAACCAATGTATCATAGTATAACCCTTTTTATTGTAGCGGAAACACGAAACCAAAGACAAGACGAGTCATCGTAAACCTTTTACAGTTAGAGCAGCAAGTAATAAGAAACTATGGCTTATAGATGAAGCTTAATTAGAACAAGAATATTAAAAGAAAAGACGGACGAGCAACAAATTTGATAACAGGGAAAGAGTTGAGTTTCTGTTTCCGACAGTAATCTTTAAGAGAATTAGCTGCATGCATGCATGCGTGTCTGCATGAGAATGGAAGTTAGAAAGCAATCTGTATGCATATCGCACGATGTGAGGAATCCATCTGTTATAGTATAATTTATAGATTTTATATAAATAAATGTATTTAAATAAATTATCAGTCAACATATGAAATATCCTAAAAAAGAAAAAGAAAAAGTTATGTACGTCCCGTAACAAACTTTTCAAAAAAAAGAAATTTAACGACGACAACAGTTAGACAACTAGAAGATGTAGAAAATTATTCTTGTTAGGCAATATCAATTTGCAAATGAAGCTTGCTCTTCTTCACTCTTAAATTCCTGCATCTAGATGAACAGAAAAACGCCATTAAAGATTTGTCAAATTGACAAGTCTTCTTTTAAGACTATTCAAACAAAAAGTACAAAACCTGTTCTGTCTAACAATTCCCTATAAAATCCCCCCGTTTCCTCCATTATTTTTCTCATTAGCCACCTTTCTTTCTCTTTCCTACCAAATTTGTCAGCAAGAACAAAACATCCCATATAGGGGGAATTCTTTTTTTTCTTTTTTTTATTATTTGTATCCATTGATTCCAGCTCGAGGAACACAGTAAATTCATCTGCTTTCTCCGGCGTGGCTTAAGTTTCACTTGTGTCATTTGCGTTCGAAGAAGAAAATAACTATAAAAACAATAACTGCTGAGTTACACACATATATATTCACAGTTAACCCAACCTACGGAGGAGGTACTGATCGAGGTCAACATGAGTAACTTTGTGGCGGAAGATCTAGCCAGATCCGTGAGCTGTCGGCACAGCATAACGTCGACTAGTCGCAGGAGCTGGATGGCGTCAGGGAGTATCCGGGAAGCGTGGAATGCGAATGAGAATGTATTCAGTCGGAGTGAAAGGCAGGACGATGAAGAGGAGCTCCGGTGGGCTTCTATCGAACGTCTGCCGACGTATGATCGGCTAAGGAAAGGAGTGATGAAACAAGTTCTTGAAAATGGAAGAGTTGTTCATGATGAAATTGATGTAACTAATCTTGGAATGCAAGATAAGAAGCAGTTGATGGAAAGCATTTTGAAAATTGTTGAAGAAGATAATGAAAAGTTTCTTACGAGACTTAGACTCAGGACTGACAGGTAACAAACAAAACAGAAAACACAAGCATAACAATTTTATTTCGATTTTTTGGTTAATGAGTTCTTATATTTGTGTTTGATACAGAGTTGGGATAGAGGTTCCAAAGATCGAAGTTCGATATGAGCATCTAAAGATTGAAGGAAATGTGCATGTTGGAAGCAGAGCACTTCCTACTTTGTTTAATGTTGCCTTGAACATAATAGAGGTAATTCTTTCTTTTTCTTCCTTATTTTTGTTTTTTTAAGAACATGAATTTAATTCGATTTTGGTACGTGTTTGCTAGAAGAGAAAATATTGTTTTGGTTCTTTTCTCTTGGATACTTTTTATTGGTCAATCCTTTTAAGATATTAATTTGAGATCTCTGTTTTGAATGTTGATGAACAACAGAGTGGTCTGGGATTGCTTCGGATTTTACCATCTAATAAAAGAAAAGTTCAGATTCTTAATGATATTAGTGGAATCATCAAACCGTCAAGGTAATTTCATAATATGGATTAGATAGCTGGATGATGATATATTTCTACCATTGCCTGGATTGTATCAGCTACTGAAATGGAAAATTACAGGATGACACTTCTTCTAGGTCCTCCTGGGGCCGGAAAAACGACATTGATGTTGGCTCTTGCAGGGAAGCTTGATAAAGATTTGAGGGTTTGTTTACCATTCTCCTACAACTTAACTTTGTTCTATTATTTCATTTGTTAATAAACTTTGATAAAATTTCTTATAATTTGGCGTTGTGAACAGTCAACCGGGAGAATCACATACTGTGGCCATGAATTCCACGAGTTTGTGCCACAGAGAACCTGTGCATACATCAGTCAACACGATCTTCACTATGGAGAGATGACAGTGAGAGAGACGCTTGATTTTTCAGGACGATGTTTAGGTGTGGGAACAAGGTACGAAATGCTGGCAGAACTTTCAAGACGAGAGAAAGAGGCAGGAATTAAACCAGATCCTGAGATTGATGCATTCATGAAAGCCACAGCAGTTGTAGGCCAAGAAACCAGTTTGGTTACAGATTATGTTCTCAAGGTTTGTTTTTCCTATCAAGTTGGTGTTTCTGCTTTACTTTAACTGTTTGTCGCCCATTCCAAGCAACTGAAAGTTTGGAAATTTTAACAGATTCTTGGCTTGGACATATGTGCTGATACTATGGTTGGTGATGAAATGAGAAGAGGTATTTCTGGTGGACAAAGAAAGCGTGTGACTACTGGTATGTTTCAGGAAACAGGTCCTAAAATTTTGTTTTTCAATTAATGCAAGTATGAATGTTTGCCGTTCTAATGGAGTGCAGGAGAGATGTTGGTTGGACCGGCAAAGGTTCTTCTGATGGACGAAATATCAACTGGATTGGACAGTTCCACAACTTTTCAAATATGCAAGTTCATGAAGCAAATGGTTCACATCATGGATGTAACCATGGTCATTTCTCTTCTGCAGCCAGCTCCGGAAACATATGATCTCTTTGATGACATTATCTTACTTTCAGAAGGTCAAGTCGTGTACCAAGGTCCACGAGAAAATGTGCTTGAATTCTTTGAATACATGGGCTTCAGATGCCCGGACAGAAAAGGAATTGCAGACTTTCTGCAAGAAGTGACTTCAGAAAAGGACCAAGAACAATATTGGTATAGGAAGAACCAACCATACAGATATGTTCCAGTGCCTGATTTTGTTCAAGGTTTCAATTCTTTCCACGTAGGCCAACAGATTGTATCAGAGCTTAAGGTTCCTTATGATAAATCTAGAGCCCACCCAGCTGCATTGGTGGCAAAGAAGTATGGTATTTCAAATTGGGAATTGTTCAAGGCATGTTTTGATAGGGAGTGGCTGCTGATGAAGCGTAATTCTTTCGTGTTTATTTTCAAGATCTTTCAGATAACAATCATGTCATTAATTGCCATGACAGTATTCTTTAGAACAGAAATGCCTGTGGGGGATGCAGATGATGGAGGAAAGTTTTTTGGGGCATTGTTTTTCAGTCTGATTAATGTTATGTTTAATGGGCTGGCAGAACTTGCAATGACTGTTACCAGGCTTCCTGTCTTTTACAAACAAAGGGACCACTTGTTCTATCCTTCCTGGGCATTTGCCTTGCCTATATATGTTCTCAAGATCCCATTATCACTTTTGGAATCAACAATATGGATTGCTCTGACTTACTACACAATTGGTTTTGCTCCTTCAGCAAGCAGGTAAAAACAGCAGATGCTCCAATTTCTAGAGACAAAGTATTACAAGTTTGATGTTGTCTGAATTTTTTTACTGTTCTCTTCTGTTTAGGTTCTTCCGCCAATACTTGGCATTCTTCAGCATACATCAGATGGCTTTGTCACTTTTTCGGTTCATTGCTGCTCTAGGAAGAACAGAAGTCATTGCAAACACACTGGGTACTTTCAGCTTGTTATTGGTTTTTGTTCTCGGAGGAGTTATCATTTCCAGGGGTAAGCCGAGTATCTCTTTTCACTACTATAAATCACTAATAAGAAACATTTTTTATAGAAATTCATTTCTCTTCAAATTATAGTTCATCTCAAGCATTCATTTCCTCTGTGCCTGCAGATGACATTGAGCCGTATATGATATGGGGCTTCTATGCTTCTCCTATGATGTATGGACAGAATGCCATACTTATCAATGAGTTCCTTGACGACAGATGGAGCAAGGTAAAATGTGGTATGCTTTAATTAGATTCTTATGATTCTCATTGCATCCACTGAGATAAAATGCTAAATGCATTTACACACATATATATGCATGCTAAAGCTTGTAAATTTCAATCCGATACAGAACAATACGGATCCTACCATTAGTGCACCTACAGTTGGGAAGGTAATTCTCAAGTCTAGAGGCTTCTTCACCAACGGTTATTGGTATTGGATTTGCGTTGGAGCACTATTTGGATTTGCTTTTCTCTTCAATGCTCTATTTGTTGCAGCATTGACTTACTTGAATCGTAAGTTATCAAATTTGGATTTTGTTTCCGGTATGAAAATCAGTTTCAAGCTTGACCAACACTAACTACCGTGGAAAATCTATTTCAGCTCTTGGCGATTCAAAATCAACTGTCACAGAAGAAGATGACGATAAGAAGAATAAAACGCCAGCTTCTAGGCATGAAACAGAAGGTTTATGCCCTTGTCTCAGCCTTTCTTTGATTTTGAGCTTGTATTTTCCGATTTTCCTCCGCTGGTAATAAAGTTATAAAGTAGTTGATCTATTTTGCTATCAGAGGTTGATTTAGATGTTTGCAACCAAAATTTAGATGTGAATGAATAATTGTAATTCTTACAACCCTTCCCATTTGTTCCCCCGTTCCTATGGTTATGATAGTATATTGTTCTAAATGTCTGTAACTTTTTAAACAATGGCAGGTATGCAGATGGCAGTAAGAAGTTCATCGGACATTGGCGAGGCAGCACAACATGAGCCTCAAAGAGGAATGATTTTGCCATTCCAACCCCTTTCACTTGCATTCAACCATATGAACTACTATGTAGATATGCCTGCTGCAAGTCATTCATCTCTGAACATAATCAGATATGAGACGTAAGTGTATGATCTTCACAAGAAAGTGACTTTTCATGCAATAATGAGATTTTTGGCCATAAACTTCAGGAAATGAGGACTCAAGGATTTGAAGGAGATCGTCTTCAATTGTTACACAACGTTAGTGGTGCTTTCAGACCAGGGGTATTGACAGCATTAGTGGGTGTAAGCGGTGCAGGGAAGACAACTCTGATGGATGTATTGGCAGGAAGGAAGACCGGAGGATACATAGAAGGAGACATTAGCGTTTCCGGTTACCCAAAAAACCAAGCGACATTCGCTCGTGTGAGTGGCTATTGTGAACAGAATGACATTCATTCACCACATGTTACCGTCTATGAATCTCTGCTGTACTCAGCCTGGCTTCGTCTTTCCTCGGACATTGATACGAAAAAACGAAAGGTACTAATTTATTTTAATAATCCTTTTCAATACAATTTGAACTATTACCTGATGACCTCATTGTGGTTTTTCTTTTCTTCTCTTCTTCCTTTTTGTCTTGCAGGTGTTTGTTGACGAAGTTATGGAGTTAGTTGAGCTCAAACCATTAAGAGATGCTCTAGTTGGTCTTCCAGGAGTAGATGGTCTTTCGACAGAGCAAAGGAAGAGGTTGACAATTGCTGTAGAATTGGTTGCTAACCCTTCTATCATCTTCATGGATGAACCCACATCTGGCCTCGATGCTAGAGCTGCTGCTATAGTCATGCGTACCGTCAGAAATACAGTCGATACTGGGAGAACTGTTGTGTGCACAATTCACCAGCCTAGCATAGATATATTTGAAGCATTCGACGAGGTATTGCTCAAATTTCATAATTTTTTTCGTGGAAGTTTGTTACTATTCTAAGTTGTCTTATCTATTTATGTTACCTGTATTGAACTTGATGTTGTTCTTGTTGCAGCTACTATTGATGAAAAGAGGGGGCCGTGTCATTTATGCCGGACCTCTTGGTCACCACTCTCACAAGCTCGTAGAATATTTTGAGGTAAGCATTTCCATTTTTTCTGTTCTTTTTGTGCATCAAATATACAATCAATGGACTTACTGGCTCTGAGATTGACCAGTAGATAGAAATCAAATTCTGTACTAATATCTATCTACAACCAATATTTACAGGCTGTTCCTGGGGTTCCGAAAATTAGGGAAGGATACAATCCAGCAACATGGATGCTTGAAGTCAGTGCTACTTCGGTTGAGTCTCAACTGGGCGTGGATTTTGCAGAAATTTATGCCAACTCATCTCTTTATCAGTAAGCTTAAGCAAAGTTTGTGAATAACAATCATAACATTATGTGTTTTTCATATTTCCGTGTTGCGAAATCCAAGTCTCTGTATAACATTATTTCTTTCTTGTAAAACTTTCAGGAGGAATCAGGAACTTATCAAAGAGCTTAGTACTCCGGCACCGGGTTCTGAGGATCTTTACTTCCCAACCAAATACTCCCAATCATTTTTCACTCAGTGCAAGGCTTGTTTCTGGAAACATAATTGGTCTTATTGGAGACATGTTCAATACAATGCTATACGATTTGCTATGACTGTTATCATTGCCGTTGTTTTTGGTCTTATCTTCTGGGACAAAGGACAGAAAATGTAAGTCAATCAGTATTCTTTTTATCTGCCTTCTCGATGAGGATTTGGTTTGGAACTGAACTAAACTGAATTCTGTTTTTAACAGATCCGACCAACAAGATCTTATGAACCTTTTCGGGGCAATGTATGCTTCTGTGCTTTTCCTTGGATCCAGTAATGCTTCCTCTGTGCAGCCTGTTGTTTCTATTGAGAGAACAGTATTCTACCGCGAAAGAGCAGCTGGGATGTATTCAGCAATTCCTTACGCAATAGCTCAAGTAAGGAAAAAGTTTCATCTCCTTATTAAGAGAATTTGCCTCCTTCGACAGATAATAGTTGAATAATAATGAACTCTCTCAAATGTTACTTGCAGGTAGCCATAGAGATAGTATATGTGACAATTCAGGCTATCATATACAACGTTCTCCTTTACGTGATGATTGGATTCGTTTGGGACGCTGGAAAATTCTTTTTGTTCATGTACTTCATGTGGACCTGCTTCATCTACTTCACACTTTACGGAATGATGGTTGTTGCGCTCACTCCTGGCCAACAGATTGCCGCCATTCTTATGTCCTTCTTCCTAAGTTTCTGGAACTTGTTCTCTGGTTTCCTTATTCCCAGGCTGGTATGTGCTTTCTTCAAACTCAATACTTGTCTATATTATTCTATTGCACATGAATAAATCTCACTCCTGATCCTCATCCTGTTGTGTATTATTAATAATTTCAGCAAATTCCCGTCTGGTGGAGGTGGTACTACTGGCTTTCCCCAGTGTCTTGGACACTGTATGGTGTTGTGACTTGTCAAGTTGGTGACATCAATACAGAGTTGACGGTTCCTGGACAAACTAATACAACCACAGTAAAGCAGTACATCAAAGATCGTTTTGATTTCGAAACCGACTTCCTTCCGGTCGTCGCTGTGATCCATCTTGCCTGGGTTCTCCTCTTCCTCTTTGTGTTTGCTTATGGCATCAGGTTCCTCAACTTCCAAAGAAGATGAATGATGTAGCACACTAGGGAATCTTTTATTAAGGCCGGGACGGGGAAACTGAAAGTTCGGTTGACCCTCTTTCTGCTGTTCTTTTTGTTGCTTTGTTGGTGTTATTATTACTATTATTATTATTATTATCATTATTCTTTGTGCCTGAAATATACGATGTATTTGTGTTGGCTTTTGATTTCACTGAATAGTAAGCGTATCATGTTTTGCAAAGAATCTCTCCTAACATTCAAGATCCTGATTTTGCTTAATAAATTAACACATGTTGAATGTCTGAAAGGCTCCGGGCCCACAATAAAAAGAACAATCCAATATAGCACGATCGATATTTTAATGGACTGATTGGTTTTTTATTGGAATTTGGATTTTTTTTTTGTTTTCTTTTAAATTTTTAATTAAAGATGATATATAATATACTTAATAATAAACAAATTAAATTATATTTTAATAAAATTTATAAATTAATTTTATATTTTATAATATAAATTAAAAAATTTAATATATAATATTTATTATTAAATATATTACATATCATTGTCTTATTAAGTTAAAAAAAATTAAAAAAATTCAAATTATTCTGATTAACTCTTAAGTGTTCAAGTCCAAATAATAAACACTTAGCAAAGAAATTTAAACAAAAATATTAGAATGTAGGACAAAAGAGTAAAACAACATATTTTGCCACATTTATTATAGAATATTCAATTTTTTTTATTGAGAATTGTATCAACTCTTAGTGTGAGTTATGCAATCCTTCAAACAGTAAATACATGTACTTGATTTAAGAATTAGAAAAAAAAAATTATTACACTTGTATCTTTCAATTTCAAATCAACTATTTTTTTTTTACTTATATTATAGGTTAAATTGCGTGATAATAATAGATCACGCACTAAAATAGAAATCATAGGAATCATCAATTCAATATTTTAAAACATAGTAGATAGTAATATAGGACATATATAAAGATCATTTTTTTTCTCAATAAAACTTTTAAAATTAAGAGTTAATGATTTACTCACTTTTTTTTTTTTTTGTGCGTGTGAGTATGTGTGTATGTATGAGTGTGAGTATGTATGTATGTATGATTTCAATCACTGTATAAATTTAAGTTTAATCACTATCCTAACTCTTAACTAGAATTCTTAATAACATGTATATGATCTATACCAAAATAACATTTCATATTTGGATAATCAAGTTTTTCATCTAACAAGTAGTATCATGTTTAGGTCACTAGTTTCATGATAGCATTACTATCATCATCTGTTATTACTTGTATCTTATATTAGCTAGCTCACATTGTAATAAAGGCAACCACTTGTGCAAGAAAGCCAATCTAAGCCTGACAACATAATATTTTAAGAGAATATTTGTAAATATGATAATACCAAACAATATATACATATGGTATACATATTACAAGCAGCACTAATTTAAGATAAATGTTATAGCAAAATCATAATCTATGTAGTTCCAATGACTTAGCATGTGATGAATTAACATCTCTCATTATAACTTTAATAAGTGAATCTGCTGTCATTTGATGAATAAATATTGTGTACACACTTTCTTTTTTGCCATAATGTCGAACAAAATTAGTCTTTGTATTCTTTGATTTTTTGTGATATTTAGCATAATTTCTTACAGTTTGATTATCATAGTACAATATCACTAGTTTCAAAGCATTTATAACAATTGCTGTGAAAATATCTATAAAAATGCATCCGTATTCTATAAAAGTAATAAATTAATGAATGAATATTGTTTAGACAAAGAGTGATTATTTACAAACTAACTACTAAATAAAACTATGTTAGTCTTATTTGAATTAGTTGAATAAAAAAATAATTTAGACTAAAAGTAACTAATGATCAAACTAAAACAAGCAAAGATAATTAATAATAAAATTAATGAAAGTTAGAGTTTTAGAATATATGATTTCACCTAAACTAATTTCAATTGATTATACATATTCTTATTATCTAAACTTTAAGACTATGATTAACAATCGAAAATCCTAAAACATCCATAAGCCTTTTCATAGTTATAATAAAAATATCTATAATCTGTTGATTTATGATATTTATATGTGAATTGGGATAATAAAAAATTTACTAAATTTATAGATTCAATATATTTATTATACTAAATATATAAATATATTTTTATTTTACATAGACTTAATGGTATTCACAAAAGATTATAAGTATAAATATTCTTTACTAAGAATTTAATGTGCAATTAAAATATCTAACTAATAGCCAATTAGTTAAAAGCATTAAAAACAATAAAGAACACTCAAAACTAACAACCGAAAGCTTCTATAAATTCAAATAGGTAAAAATTCAATCATTTCATTTTGGCTATATCATAGGTTTAGAATATACAACTTAGTTCATAATATAATAAACTAAAACTATCATAATTAAAATTAATATCAATGGAGAAATAAACAAAAGAATAAATATAAACTTAATTCTTCTAAGTATCTAAATGAATTTCTTCAAATATAAAATTTTTATTGATTCTCCTATTTTTTTCTCTCTTATTTCCTCTCAAGTAACTCTCTTTCTGTTATTTTTCAACTCTAATGTCACCCCATTCAATGTAATATCCTTTTCTTCTTTAAAAGAAAGAAAAAAGATGAGCAAAATTTTCAAACTCTCCATGTTGGGGCTCCACGACCTTGTCTTCTATTAAGGGAGCTCCTATTGAGGTCCCAATCATGGTTTCTAAAACTATAGCCTTGGAACTTCTATTTTTACCATTCTTTCCATGCACTCTGTAGCTTGTTTTTCAATTCAAAACCAATTATTTCATGATTTGTTTTTTCCTACACAAAAATATAAATAGGAATGAGAGCATATCAAAAGTAAATAAATAAAAAGATAAATTAGTAAAATATCAAAAATAAGAGTATTAGAAACCTTAGGAAAATTGTGCATTAAGTATCCCCAAACTTAAAATTTCCTAATCCTTGAGCAAAAAAGCAAACTAATTAATAACATGAACACCCAAATAAGTTATGATTTGATTTAGTTTTCAAAATGTATCTCAAAGATATTATCTATATTATAACTGAAAAAACTCAAAACATTATAAACATATGAAAAAATCTAACTCAAGTATTAAATTTTTCTCCCCACTTAAATTTTTTCACTCTATGTGTGTATATAAAATCCTATTTTCACGTAGATATTCATAACTTAAATACATTCATACAAATAAATGTATACATATTAATTTTGAACTTCAAAATTTTGTAGGCTTGTCTATTATATCACTCTCTATTAATGTAAGTAAAATACAATACTAAGGATCTTTAGAATTTTATTAAACTTCTAACATATAGTTAAGGTAATAGTAGGATAATGAATATTAATGCAGCTCAATTCACCCAGTGTATATAAACCATTCCATGATCTTTTGTTGAGCATCACCCCAACTTTAAATAGAATTATTTCTTGCCTTTATATTTCCCTTCATTCACTTTATTTTTCATCTAAATTAATATTTTTCTACACCTCAAAACGTATTGCATTTTGGTAAAACAAAAAAGGATAGATTTTTTTTCTCTTTTCTTTTTTAATTTTTTAACTATATTATTTTCTCTCAAAATTAGAAATAGATCAAAATATTATTCTAGAGTGTTTATGTGCTTATGTTGAGAGATAGAAATTTAAAAATTTATTTAAATGTTGGATTAAATGTGTGATTGACAAAGAAAAGATAAGTAAAGCCCTATGGAGTAGATAAAAATGAACAACAATGCACGATAAACTTGAAAGGTTTAATCGTTCAAAAAATATCTTAAATTTTCTCCCAAATGTAGTATATCCTAGGATTTTGCCTCAAGTGACATTAAAACAAATTCTAAAATTAAATGATATTGTACAACATACTAAATTAATATGAACTCTTTAAGCAAGCAAAAACAATTAAGTTACTAAAACTATATGCTCAAATTGTTCAAAAAAGCATAAGCAAATGTAAATTGGCACAAGAGTTAAAAAGTATACACGTACCTAACATTCTTCATTTTGCAAAAGTTATAAACAGTTTGAATCATCTTCCTATTGTCAGCCTTATATGTTAAATCAAAATATTACTAAGTCAACACAATTAAATTTAAAAAGTATGAATTAACAAAGCAAGCAAACAAAAGACTACACCCCCAAACTTAAAATGAACATTGTTTTAAATGTGAAATAAAATATATAAGTTAAGGAATTGAGGACTTTCTTGAATTATGACAATGTAAAACTTATCTTCATTATCATTATCATCAGTGGTAGTGGTAGGAGATGTATTTATTTATTTATTTATTTTTTGCTCGGGCTATGATGCTAGGATCTTGAGGTCGCTGTGCTAAGCTTTCTAAAAAATTTTTACTAATCAAGTTTTTTTATTTTTAAGGTCGCATTGGGAATTGAAGCTGCGATGTTGTGGTTGCAAGTTTTTTATGCATTCTTCATATTTTTAAAGCTTGACTCAACTTGTAAACTTTGCAATGGTCCTCACACTTACTCAAGTTCATGAAAAAATGCATCTCATAATGAAAGACTTTCTTCAAAAAATAAATAAACAGATGTAAATAGAAATCAAAAGAAAAGATTTAAAAATGCTTAAGTTGCCACTTAAAAAGTATTTGTTTTATAGTATTTAGCTTAACTATTCAATGAAACTTATCATCTTAAGTCATTAACTGTTCATCCTAAACCTTAAAGCATTACCTTATATCTTCACATCATTCTTCTCATTAAGTTGCTGTGATCTCTTGAACTTATCTATGTCAGACGACCTATTTAAACTTGTTACCAATAGTTTAGACTTGTGATATGCTTAAAATACATTTTGGTGTAATGATCAATCGTATATACTTAAAAGTAACTATTTTCTTTGCTCGAGTTCTTAATTGCATTGAAACATTGCAGGGACCTAATCATCTTACCCTCAAAATAAATTATTTATTTTACACATCAATAAGAGCTTTTGCTATATTTGAGAATGGTTAACCCATAATGATTATAATTTGTTGATATTCCTCTATATCTTGAATAATAAAGTCTACTGAGAAGATAAACTTGTCTACTTTTACTATGACATCTTTAACTATTCCTTTAGATATTTGATGGATCCATCTGCTACTAACAATGAAATTATTATTGGTTTTTGCTTCCCCAAAACTTAGTTACCTAAACACAGATGAAGACATTAAATTAATGTTATGATCTATCAAAATAAACATTCTCTATAGTGCAAAGAGATGGTGAAACTGTTAAGTTCTCTTAATTTTAGCAGTAACTTCTTCTATAAAATTATGCTACATGCTTCAATAAGTGTAACGGTTCATATTCCTTCAACTTTCTCTTGTTCAAAAGGATTTTTTTTTATTAACTTTTCATAACTTAAAATATATTCCAATGCCTTTACAAAAGGAGTATCACTGTGCAATTTCTTAAATACATTAAAGAAGCTTCAAAAATTACGTATCTAAATTTTGCTTCGGATTGTCAACAAAAAGCTTAGGTCTTTGCATTTTTTTCTTCTTCTTTATTAAAACTCTCAAATTATTTAGCCTCTTCAAATTGTACATTAAGCTTAATAACTGCAATGCTTTACTTAAAAGATACTACTAACTCTTTACCTCTAAAAGTGTGATAGTACTTATACTCTTCTTAAGATTTGTGTTTATATAAGAAGGAAATGTACTTTGAGGTCTATTGCTTATCACATTAGCTAATTGCCCTATTTGCAACTCTAGATTTTGCATAGTTACTACTTGATTATAAAGTTTTGTCTTAGTCTTCATCATGACTTGAGAAATATTTACATGAGTTATTTTAGTGCATACATAGTTGATCATTCCTAACTCTTCTTAATGCTATCATAATTCCTAAATTAGCTTTTTATTTGTTCCCATAAAAAATGTCACCTGTTGACATTGATTTTTGACCCATCAAATGCCAACAATTAATATCTTCATTCCTCGATCCTTGATGTTTGATCTTCTATAAAATAAAAATTATCAAAGGTGTTGGTATTCTAACAAAAATTCTCCAATACTTATGTTAAAAAATGTATATGGAAGTTTAGAATGAGATTCAAAAAATTATTCTTAGTAAAAATGAGTTGTGAACATATTTTGGCAATATAACATTTTATGATTTTTTTCTTACCCCCTGTTCAGCATCAAATCCTACTTTTATAGACTTCATTTGATCAATTATGGAGAGTTTTATCAATAACTTACATGGGAAATAAGGGAGCAATTATGGAAAGTTATGTTAATAGCTACTTGAGTAATGAGTGATTAAAGGTTACAAGTCTAACTACCTAAATAATGGTAGTTATGTGGTTATAGGTCAATATGCTTTTTAATGTGGTAGGAAGTTACATAGATCATGGAACATTAATCGATCCATATCCTTGAGTCTTCGATGCAAAAAGGATTGTATTCTCAACCATCTATAAGTAATAACTGGTTCTGTTGTCTAGGATGTTTAGTGGAGATCGGGACTTCGTCTCTAGGATGGTCAGTATCACAGTTTGAGTGATTAGTTATAAGGGAAGCAAAGTATGAGCAAAATGAAGTAAGGAAAAGGTGGTTCAAGGATAATGGATATGAAAGTATGTGTTTCCAAGGAAGAGATGGGGTGAGAAAATTATGGTTAAGTTTAATGCAATTAAAGAGACTAAATATAAGAGTTCCATTTACGATGTGCTCCAACTTTTGAGTCTTACAAAGTTCCTCATGGATCTATTGGTATGGTTGCAAATTGTAATTATCTTTTTTTCTTTTTTAAAATGTTGTGTTCTTATTTTATAATATGAGTAACCTATATTTTAATTGATATTTTCATCCATTGTGATTAATGTTATTGTAATTATATTCCAAATTCATTGATTACCAATAGTAACTTCTATTCTTGCTCAAATAGAAACTAAGAAAATGGGACAATATTTCTTGCTTGTGTGATTACGAATTGATTTTAAATAGTGGTATATTTGGTCATTCGTTGGCAATAAAAGAATGACTATCTGAGGAGTTAGTTGTTTGTTGGTAAAGAGTTTTCGTGTATGATTGTAATGGCTTGAAGTTTCTATGTTATATTTGATCAATTTGATTCTTGGTTATACAATCCAAAATAGATTGATTTGTTTGATAAATATGATTCCTTGGTCAATTAATGTACAATACATGTTATGATATTACGAGAATTTTAAGTAAGACAGTTCTACCACGCCAGTATTGCTGAAATAATTTAATCAATGAAATAAAAGAAATATAATCATTAGTGATGGGTAGAAAAAGTCAATAGAGAGTTTCATAAATTTCTCTTACTATATTAATTAAATAGTGAGATCTTCTATTGACATTTTTCACCCACCACCAATGTATATATTTCTCTCACTTTATTGATTAAATGATCTCACTACGTCAACATTACTAATGTAGTAAAACTACTTTATCTAAAACTCTCTCATTATGATTTGGGTCTATAAAAAGGTAAGTCTCGTTCTCGATAAGTTTCTTGTCTATTAGAATTATGATTGTTATGTTTGTTACGTGACTTATGTTAAGAAACTAAACCACATCCATATACCTGGCAGTGATACTAATAGGTCCAATCAGAGTTTGAATTGAAAACAAAGTCTCTTCAGGCGAGAAAAGAAACCCTACAAATATTCAAACTTTTTCTTCCCCTTTCTAATCGTCCTTTCAAAATATTGATAAGCCAAATCTAACTATCTTTCTAAATATTGGTAAAATTCAAAAAAAAAAACCCCACCAACATTCCCACTTTCTCATGCACGTAATGCTTCTTACTCCTCGTACTATGAATTCTTCCTTGCAGCCTTTGCGAACCACATGGTAACTTATCAATACGCCCTCGTTTGGTGGAACCTTGTCCTCAAGATCCACAGTATTAAATTGATTTCTCAGTCTCGTTTTTTTCCTAGTATTTCCTCCGGAATCTCTTCACAAATAACCTTGTCTGCACTATAGCTGCTTTCCAACAACAGTAGTTGGGGACCTTGACACTTATGTCCCGTAATGAACTTCTCATTACAATTGAAGTAGAACCCTTGAGCTCTCTTTTTTTGCATTTCTTCCCAAGTTAGTCACTTCACTGGGGAAGTTGGGATTGCACAAGTTATAGAAGAGAAGGCTAGCTGAGTTCCAGGTGCTGGTAACGATCGTGTGAATTTCTGACGTCTAAGTTGCTCGTCCCTCATTATTGCTAAGCTAATGGCCTCCTTCAGTGTCTTAGGTTTGAACATACGAATTTCTCTGAAGTTTTAGATTTCAAACCTCCCATGAATGTTCCCACTAGTGCCTTTTGGGTCCATCCTTGAACCCTGTTGCCTAGCTTTTCAAACTCTCATGTTATCATGTGGCCTTCATAGTGGTATGCTCGACGTACCCACTGCCACCACTGGTTGGCTTCACCTTCAAGATAAAGAGATGCCAAAGACACCTTCTGCTTGTCGGTTATACCCTGATATTCGAAAAAATGAGACACGCGATTGAACCATTCGGTGGGAACATCTCCTACATACCTTGGGAAGTCTAGTTTGGCCATCTTGGATGGGAATATTTGCCTTCCGCCGATGTTATTCTAATGGTAAGTACGAGAGGATCCCTCTCGCTCGTGGTGCGATGGCTTAGTGACTCTTTGCTTGAAAGAACAGCATCTGAAAGCTAGTTGATAGATTCTTTAAAGCGGTGCAACTTGTCAACCATGGCCACTTCCATTCATTGCATCCCATCTTGCACTTCCCCAAGTCTTGCTTCTAGGACCTTAATTCATTCTTGTTGGTTGTCATTTGGCCTAGCTCTAATACCAATTAATAGGGCCCAATCAGAATTTGAATTCAAAACAAAAGCTCTCTTCGAGTGAGTGTAGAAATATAAACACTCAAACTTCTTTTGCCCCTTTCTAATCGTCTGTAAAAATATAAATAAGCCAAATCTAACTTTCCTGAATATTAGTAAAATAAAAAGACCACTACTATCAACACTGCCACAATCTCATGACACGTAATGCATCTTACTCCGCGTACTTTGAATTCTTCCTCTGCACCCTTTGTGAACCACGTGATGACGTATCAATACCCCATCGTTTGGTAGAACCTTATCCTCAGGGTCCACATTATTAAATGGCCTTGTCTGCACTGCAGCTGCATTCCAACAACAGTAGTTGCGGACCTTAACACTAATGTCCTCTAGTGAACTTCTCATTACAGTTGAAGCCCTTGAAATCTTCTTTTTTGCATTTCTTCCCAAGTTAGCGCTTCACTAGGGAAGTTAGGATTGCACAAGTTGTAGAAAGGAAGGCCAGCTAAGTTTCAGGTGGTGAATTTTTGACGTCTAAATTGCTCGTCCCTCATTCGTGCTAAACTAATGGCCTCCTTTAGTGTCTTGGGTTTAAACATGCGAATGTTCTCTGAAATTTTAGATTTCAAACCTCCAATGAATGTTTCCACTAATGCCTTTTGAGTCCATGCTTGAACACCCAGCTTTTCAAACTCCTTCTGACAACCTCGCAAGGAACTGATTTGCTTGACCCTTGATAATGCTTCATCAAAATCCTCACAATCAATTGGTCCAAAACAAGCCCACAATTCTTCTTCAAATGCCTCCGATGTTATCATCCGACCTTCATTGTGGTATGCTCAACGTATCCACTGCCACCACTGATTGGCTTCACCTTCAAGATGAAAAGATGCCAAAGACACCTTCTGCTTGTCGTTTACCCTGACAATCAAAAAACTGAGACGCGATTGAACCAGTGGTAACATCTCCGGCATACCTCGGGAAATCTAGTTTGGCCATCTTGGATGGGAATATTTGCCTTCCACCGACGTTGTCCACATGGTAAGTACGAGAGGATCCCTCTCGCTCGTGGTGATGTTGGCTTGGTGACTCTATGCTCGAAAGGATAACATCTGAAAGCTTGTTGATAGATTCTTCAAGACGGTGCAACTTGTCAGCCATGGCCACTTCCATTCGTTGCATCCCATCTTGCACTTCCCCAAGTCTTGCTTCCAAGACTTCAATTCGTTCCTTGTTGGTTGTCATTGAGCCTAGCTCTGATAGGTCCCAATTAGAGTTTGTATTGAAAACAAATACTCCCTTGAGAAGAAACCCTAAAAATACTTCAACTTTTTCTACCCCTTTCTAATCGTCTTTCAAAGTATAAATAAGCCAAATCTAACTATCTTTTCTAAATATTACTAAAATAAAAAGACAACTACTACCAAAAACTCCCACTTTCTCATGACAAGTAATGCTCCACGTACTTTGAATTCTTCCTCTGCACCCTTTGTGAACCACGTGGTGACTTATCAGATAAGATGTGAATTCTTTGACTCTGGTTTTTTTGTATTCCCTTGAACAAGAAAATCGTAACTATTATCTGCTTGATTTTTACTCTGAAAATAGATAACAGAGGTTGAAGCCTGTGTGTATAAGTAATCCATTTTTTTTCGTTTTCCACCAAGATGTCTGTGTGAAGACTGATGATGGAATTAAACAATAAATTGATTGCTCTGCATGAAGGTTTAGAGAAACGGAAAATTTGTTGATGAACAGTTGAAAATTTTGATGGCAAAGGATACCCGAGTAAGAAAGGTAGAAGCTCTCAGTGGGCGGAAAAATGTTGGGATAAACCAAAGGTAATAGCTCAATGCCTCTTATTATTAATCACGTGCACTTTACCTGAACTTGCTTATGGTTACTTTCTGAGAACCTAACCCCAGTGCTTTGTAGTTGTGAATATTCTTTAGCAGAGATATAACTTCTAACTAATATAAAATCACACCCAGGATATGAAACTGAAATGTCTGCTGTTTCATTTCTCACAAGAACTAACCCAGAAACTCACCACAACCATGGTAAACTTCACGTTGATGGCCTTAGGCTAATTATTGATGAAGTTGGCGGACTAGAGAATAATCCAGTGGTTGCAAATGTGCTCCCTTCAATAAAGATTGTCCGTGATACTGATAATTTGGTGAAATAGCTTTGAGCCTCTGTTAGATGGTCAAAATGAAACAATTACATGCTTTAATTTGAGCAAAGCATGCTGCAAGTTTTGTTTGCATAGATTGACACTTGTAAAATATTACCAATTACATGCAGAGCAGCGCCAGAAATGTCCTTGAATATGTTCACTCATTTCAAATTTAAGTTGTTGCAAGATCTTTTAATTACATCCAAGCTATTCACTTTCCTTGATTGTGCTCACATGCATGTTAACGTTTTGTTTCACTAAAGTGATAATGCAAGGAACCCCTTCCAATGATTCTGGAACGAAGTTCTATCCGAGGCCAAGCCGTTACTCTGCGCAATTTTTAGGTAATAACTTGCTGTGTTCTTGTTATTTTATGGGCTTACTAGACAGAGAATTAGCTACAAATTGAAGAAATTAATGCTAGAGCGGCATCTGGGGGCACTAAATGAACAGAGACATTGGCTTCTACTTATATTAGAGATTATATTATTAGAGGCGATTCAAGGCAAGCAAGACAAACTAGAAATGAGTGGTAATGTTTTAGAAAGACCCACCAATTTTTGTCATAGATTTGGTTAGATGAGCATCTTGGTTGATTGGAAAACAGGTAGATTGGTATTCTTGTGTTTTTACTTTGAGTACATGGCAATTAGAGTATTCAGTAAAAACAACTTTTATGTGAGTATATCTAATTTCTTTTCAATTGTATTTATGATTCTAGCTTGCAACAGCTTTTATTTTAAATATTTTTACGTGAACCTTTTATTTTATATCCAAATTTTACTATAAAAATTGATAAGGACTAATTAAGAACCTCATATTTTACACCACTTTTACATTATATGATTAACAAACTACAACTAATTAAAATTCTATTTTACAAACGTACTAATTATGAATAGAAGTAGGCAGAACCATACCGTACCTATCTTTGGATTGATTTAAAAATATATTAGATCCGTTTTGGTTTAAAAATATCAAACCAATAGTTATCAATCAATTTTTTGATTCAAACTTGATTTAAAGCAACCAAACCAAACCTAACCAATAAATTTTAAAAATGTTAAAAACTTTACTTATGGAATTTCTTAATAGAATAGTGAGACTAAAGAATTTATATTGACATTTTATTTTATAGATTTTATATAACTAAAGAATATATCTACCAAATTTTTAAAAATAACTTCCTTAGTTTCACAATATCAAATACCTTATTTATTTTATAAAATAAAAGAATTAGTAAAAAGTTAATATTCTTGATTATGGAATTTGCTTGTGTTGGCTCTTATTAATATAAAACATAGTAATCACTAATATTACACTATTTTTTTAGATTTTGGTACTTTCATGAGATTATTTGTTTTAGACTTTCATATACAATATAATTTATGTGTATGTTTTACACTTGTTTGGTGATAAGAAAAAATAAATCGTTATAATTTCATAGATTGCTTATTAGGCAATAATAAATAAAAAATTATAATTTGTATAAAATAAATAAGATGATTAATTTGTTACAAATATATACGTAATAAAATGATAAAAAATAATAAAATATTTTTTATGAATATTATTAAATTTAATTTTTTTTAAAAAAAAATAGTTATTGTATGTTTTTTTAATTGAATTTTAACTTATAATTACATTAATATTTTAGGTTTAAACCCAAATCAACAAACCAAATCAATCCAAATTAATAACTATTGATTAGAATTGGATTGATTTGATTTAAACCAAAACTAATGATTTTGAATCAGTTTAGATTTTGGATCAAAATTGATCGAAACTAAAAACTTGGAGATCCAACTATAAAAAGACTAAGCAGTGTAATGCATCATTGCCATGCTATTTTTTGCTCCTCGCTTCTATTTTTGGTTTGTGATTTTAAATAAGGTATTGGAGAAATCTAGATTTAAATCGTTGCATTTTTTTTATTCTTTTTTTTTCGTTAATCCAGAAGATGATCCCAAGTAAACAAGTATGGAAGCTATAATTATAAACCACGATCGAATTTATGGAAGCATTGATTTAAGTTTCCACTCTTAATTATGAATCAATTATGTAATGTCACTAATTTTATAGGAATTTTTTTTTAAATAGTTATTTTTATTTTTAATTTATCCAATTAGCCTCTTTAATAATTACTTAACCAAATAAGTCAAAAAATATGCAAATAGATTAAACAACTTTATAACTAAAAACATAACAATTCTTTCTTTTCTCCCTCATTCATTCTCTTTCTTTCCTTTATTTTTTAAGTATTTTTTGGCCAATCGATTTCTAAAAAATGTTGTATGTTGAGCATGTTGTTGATTTGAATTTTGTTTGGGTTTTGTATTGTGAAATACATGAGAGTAAGTTTTGAAATTGAGGGGAAATGGGAGAGGGAGAGGAGTGGCTTTCAACCCCACAAACTGCTGATCAAAAGAAGTTATTGCTCCTCAATTGTACCTTGAAAAGTCTAAAGTGAAAATATTAACTATCACACACACACATAGATGAATTATTATCCTTCTCTTTTGTGAAATATTCATAACTATAGTTGAATATTGTTATAAGTTAATAGTGACTTATGCAACTTTGTTCAATGGGTATTGTTGAGAAAATCACACAGTGCAAATGCACGTTATCATAATCAAGTAATATAATAATAAATCAAGTATTGTTCTTATGAGAATTATTTATTTAAACTCTAGATATTAATTTTTTTTCTACTTTTAATGTTATTTGAATGAATAAAACTTTAATTTATTTACTAATAATAAATTTAGAGATTCATAAAAAAAGTCTATGTTTGTGATCAAATAAAAAGAGTTCGAAGGCATTCAATCCTACCTAAACTAATTAAAATTTAATTTACTATTCTCATCAATTAAAATTAAGTCCATGTTGACAATGAAGGATCTCACATGATTGGCCTTTTTTGAAGGTGATAATTAAAATATTTTTAAATTATAACTTATTATATTCTTATGTGAATTCAAATAATTAGAGATTATTCATAAATTCTATGCAAAAATTACATCAAGTATACAAGTATCACTATCTTAGACTTGATGGCATTGATTTCAAAATTATAAACATAAAACTCCTTCTTTAGGATATTAATATGTAATTAATTCATCTAATTAATGTTCAATTGAAATAGAAGCAATAAGAACAAAATGACTACTCAACCATATTAAAAAAAATTCAAGTCAATTCAAATAAATAAATATAAATTTTTCATAATTTGGTTGCATCTTAACCCTAAAATAATAAATCTAGCTCATAATATGAATGATTACAATTAGTAAAACTAAATTCAATATATTGAATCAAAAAAGCAAAAGAAATAAGAATAAAATTCAAAAACAATATGGATTGAAGGTTTTGACATCCTTTTTTCCTTAATTATTCTATGTGTTTTTCTTCTTTTTTCTTTGTTTTACTCTATTCTTTCATCCTCAAACCCCACGCCCCCTCCCTTTGAATGGAATATGATTTTACTTTTAAAGTGATGAAAAATGGAAAGACCACCCAAAATCTCCTTGGTGGATGCCATGGCTTTGTCTTCTAGCACCGCACATCAAACTTACTTTGTTCAGGGCCGTAGCATTAGCTTTCAATCCCACGATCCCGAAGCTACTCCCTTGTGTAATTTTTCTAATCTAGGACCACGACTTTAAGTCTTAATGCCGTAACCTTGAAGCTAGTCTCCACTCTCTTGTACTTTCTTGTTTTTAAGGTTGAAAAGTTATCTTTCTAATGCCCCTTTAACACTAAATCATCTTTAAGTTTATATTCCTTCAGCAACTGAAAATTAAACAAGAAATGTGATCATGCATCATTTATTCTCAAGAATTTAGCTAGAAAATCAAGTTTAATTAATCCAAATTAAGAGTATAATGTACTCTTATCAGGGATGTTGAGGCTAATGGTGGATTCTACAATGTTAGTAGTAAAATCATAGGAGAGTAGAATTAAAAGTAAGGGTGGAATTGCTGAAATTAAAGTGGACAAGGAAATGCAAAGTTTAGCTACATATGTTATTTCAAGGGCTTATTTTAGAAGAAATTATTTGCGAGGGCAAGAAATATTTACCAAGTTCAAATGTCTTGTGGATGCCATGTCTAAAGAATTTATTAAAGTTCCTAGATCCAAGTACAATTATAAACAAAATTAATCACATATAATTCTTCATAATTTTCTTTTAGCAATTAATTTAATATTTTGAACTTTAAAGATATTTGCACACAAAAAACAATAGAAAGATATGAAAAGTAGACAAAGAAATCAACTCGGTGATATTACAAGTAGTTAAAGAACAAAATCGAACTTAATTTGTTCCTTAATTTTACCAACTTTCTTTCCTTTGAAACTCAGTTGTAATGAGTATCTAAATGAATTTTCTAACGTAAAACAAACATCCAAAAAGTTGGCCACAACTTTACAATATTATAAGATACTCTAACAACCAGCCGGATCCTTGAGAGTACTCAAATTGCACAGTTTGCTTTCTAAATTAAATTAGAGGCAGGGTTTCCCAATTCAATCAGTGACAAAATGCTTAAACATGATAAGTCCAACAAAGGCTTAAATGCTCCTTTGTGAGCCAAATTTTACAAAAATGTATTTCAAAGGTAACAATCAATAAATTCCACAACTAAAGTTTCATCGTACTTTAGTGAAATATGTACATGTATAGCAAGCCTTTTTCTAAAGATATTTAAGTATATATCTCTAAGTGGATTCGAATGCATGTTGATAATGACCACCGGTAGTCTGTTACTTTAGGAAAATATCTTTCCTTTCCTTCTTATTGTAATCTCTAAAGATTTATTCATCTTTAACTGAATCTCTTTCCTTTTGCTCAACGAAGATATATATATATATATATATTGTAATTCATTTTTAAAGAGTATAAGATTCTTTGCCAAATCCCTTTATGGCATCAGAGTTCGATCCTTCCATAACCTAGAAGTTTTTGTCCTTCCTGAGTGCAAGTAATGGAGAATTCCCAGAACTCAGTTACAACACTGATAACACCAACAATAGCTTATAGGATGGCATTCATTCAAACTCCTGAGAATATTATGGCTCAAGGTAGCTCTTTCTTAGCAAGTGGAAATGTAATCTCCCTTAATGCTTCTTTTTATTTTTATTCAAACTAGCCAAGAATGGTGAAAATTATGCTTTATGGAAGTTCTAAATGACCAACATATTCTCTGGTTATAGACTTTTTGGGTTCATTCATGGACCACGTCCATGTGCTCCTCTTGCCGACCCTAAATACTCTCTCTGAACTTGTCAAGATTGGCTAGTTCTCCTTGAGTATTTGATATATGGGAGATTGAATTTAGTACAAGTGAGAGATTGTTAGTATATGCCTTAAATTTAATAAAATTTTGGATATTTGTATCATGATATATATATATATATATATAATTTGATTATTTTATTATTATACATCTATGTGTTTAACAAATATAATAATGCCTTTAGAATATTAAATTTAATTAGTTGAACATTATTTTTAAATGTTCTTAGTCAAACATTGTTGTAAACAAGGTAACAATAATATATAAAGACTAACATGTGTAATGACTGATAACAATATATATGTGTTATGATATGAGATATCAAGTCAACATATGGATACAAGTTAGTGAACTAACGTACTAAACCGGTCTATCATGATAACGTTATATGAATCATTATATAAATGTCATAAATAATTCTCATAGTAAAAATAGTGTATATAATCTTTGGACTTAAAATTACTATGGTTCCCACCATAAAAAATGATATATTTTGATATTTTCAAATATCATATATAACAAGATAGATTATAAAAAAATAATCAACTATATCATAATTCGTATAGAGAAATATGTGTGATTAAAATAAAATTTGTCTCACTTATATTATAGGAGTCATATATTGAGCCACTTTATTAAGTAAAACTTTGAAAATGCATGATTATACTCAAACAAATCAATATATGATATTAACTTCATTTTATAAAATAAGTCTACTCAGGACATCAAATAAATATAAAATTAAATTATAAAAAAATAAAAAGATTGAATTATACGGTAACATTAGTCATAAATAAGGTGATGTCAAACGACTAATATTCTTATCACTTGAGTAATCTTGATGTGTTAATAGATATTACTCATTACTTGTAACACTAAAATTAGATTTTAATATTATTATCTATATTACGAAAACCTATTAGATCATATATTAAAATTGAAAATAATGTGTATGTGTGTATCTGGAGAATTCTAAATGAGCTTAGCATTCATTAAGTTATTTAAGTATTGATTTTGACTAAACCTATTATTTAAAAATTTGATTAAATTTTATTAGTACTTATTTTACTTAATAAATTAAGTTTTATAAAAAAAAAAACTCAACTAAATAATTTAAGTCTAAATTAAAGGATAAAATAGTAATATAAATATGTGAAATTTACATCTTAGAATGAGTGTAGGCTTTATTTTTATGTTCTTATTTTTTAGAAAAGAAAAACACATAAAATATTACGTACTTAAATCATATAAGTTAGTACTTTAAGATAGGTTTTCGATCGTATAAATACCATAGAGATACAAAGATAGTTAATCTGTATTTGTAATTCGACAAAATCTTGTAATTAAAGTTATGTTCGTATTTACTATGTTAAACTATATACATATGATAATATTAGGTTTTATTGCATGAATCTTAACAAATAAACCATATATTTTATATATTTTTTACTGCATATATATATATATATATTAGTTTGCTTACATAAAAGTCACAAACTATCTTTTAAGAATTTTTCTAATAGTTGTAATAAATCTTTTTAAATTGTTTATTCAGATGTTTGGGTCTAGCTCCTACCAATTTCTTTGAAAATTTTTGATATTATATTATTTTTATTGATCACTGCACAAAATACACGTGGTTATATCCTCTAAAGCTAAAATCTAATGTAGTGACAATATTTTAAAAAATTTCATAAGCTTATTATCAACTACTTTTAAACATATATCAAAACCATATACACAAATGGATGTGGTGAATATCAAGCCCTCTCTCATCTTCTTGCCGACCTTGGAATCTAACATCTAACCTCACCACCTTGTACACCCGAGCATATTGATTCAACTGAACGCAAACATCGCCACATTGTAGAAACTGGCTTATTGATTCAACTGAACGCAAACATCGCCACATTGTAGAAACTGGCTTCTCATTCCTTCACAATAGTGCCCTTCTTATTCGTTTTTGGTCTCATGCCTTCCAATTTGCCATTTATTTAATCAATTGCATGCCTACACCATATAACAACCTATCATAAATTATTTGATCATAGACCCAAATACATGTCGCTTCACGTCTTTGGATGTCTTTGTTACCCTTGGCTTCGTCCATACAACACACACAAACTCGAACCTCGCTCTCGTCCATCTGTGTATCTCGGTTTCTCTCTTCCTAATCACTTTTTCTTTGCTTTGATCCTTCCTCCTCTCTTTTTTATGTTTCCTTGTGTTCTTTGAACATATTTTTTCCTACAAAAATATTTCATCCTCTAAGTTGTTTCTTTTTAATCACTCCTTTTCCAAATATTTTTTATCTTTTCAGAAGAAAGAATTCTGTCGCAGTCATTTTGTCTAACTTTGCCATAACCATTCCACCGGCTGTCTATTTTTCGCCCTCTCTAGTGGTTATCTCTCGAATCAATCCAACATAGGTATGTAATTCTTCTTCTTCTTCACCTGTCTTAGTTCACCCAAAAGCCTCAGCCGCAGCTTCCCCATCCTCATGCCATGACACGGCTGCCTCTGAATCTCCTCAACCAGCTACCTCTACTGCAATATCCTCTTCTCCTTCTCAATCTGAATCTACTATTATACCATCCCCATACTCTATCCTATGTCGTGCCGTCTCGTCTACTGCTTATTCTCCTATCTCAAGCCCTCTCCACCACTACATTCCTCTCACTTGATCACCAGTGCTCAGAATATCATCTATAAACCAAAAAAAAAATATTCACTCACAATACCATTGCCTTCTCTTCTTCCTCTCAATTTGAACCTACTTCTTTTACCTAAGCCAACAAGTATTCTCATCAGTGTAACGCCATGCGAGAGGAATTTCTAGCTCTCCAAAATACTAGTCCCTTATTCCTTTTCCACATAAAACATTATTAGATGTAAATTGGTTCACAAGATCAAGAGGAACCCGAATAGCTTGCTTGGTAAAAGGCTCACCTTGTGGCCAAAGGATTTCACGAACGACCCAGCATTGACTTCATAGAGACGTTTAGCCTGGTTGTTAAACTGACTACTATTTGTCTTGTTCTCACTCTTGCTGTCACCCGTTGTTGGGCTGTGAATCAACTAGATGTTAATAACGCCTTCTTGCAAGGTACTCTCCTTAAATCCATATTTATGCAGCAATCTCCAGGTTTTGTTGATTCTTAGCATTCCTTTTATATCTGCAAGCTTCATAAAGTTATCTATGGGCTTCGTCAGGCTCCTCGAGCATGGTACAATGAACTTCACTTTTTCCTTCTTAACTATGACTTCACTAATTCTCAGAGTGATACCTTCTTCTTCATCTACACTTTGGGACCTCAGGTTATATATCTACTTGTGTATATGGATGACATCATCCTTATCGGCAGTCATCAATCAACACTCAGTGCATTCATCACTCAGCTTTCTACTCGATTCTCTCTTAAGAATCTTGGGCAACTAAGTTACTTTCTAGGCATTGAAAATACTCGCACTACTACTGGCATGTTCCTATCACAACGTAAATATACCCACGAGCTTCTTCGTCGCACAAATATGCATAAAGCCAACGAGGTTAGCACTTCTCTTTCTGCTTTTGAAATCCTCAAGCTCGATGATGAATTCTCTCATTATGATCCTACTGATAATCGTCAAGTGCTAAACTCTCTTTAGTTTCTCTCGCTTACTCGGCTTGATGTTAACTATGCCATAAAAAAAATAAACTTAATTCATGCATAGACCGACTTCTACTCACTGGCTGGCAGTCAAACGTGTTTTCGATATCTTAAGGGCACTTTACATTATGGTATCTTCCTCTTAGCTCACTCTTTTCCTGTACTTTATGCTTTTGCTAACGCCGACTAGGCAGGTGATGCCGATACTCGTCACTCAACCGAAGCCTATGTTCTATTTCTTGGATCCAATCCTATCAATTAACTAAGCAATCCACTATTGCTCGCTCATCTATAGAAGCTGAATATCATGCCATTGCTATTTCTTTTGCTGAGGTCATTTGGCTCACTAATCTACTTAAGGAATTTCGCATCACGCTACCTGCTGCCGCTACCATTTACTGTGACAATGCTGGTGCAACGTACTTATGCTTTAATCCAGTTTTTCATTCTCGAATGAAACATACCGATATATATTTTCACTTCGTATGTGATCAAGTTATTCGCGAACTACTACGTGTGTCTCATGTTCATACGATCAATTGGCTGATTCTCTCACCAAATCCCATGACTAAGAAATTTATTTCTTCTTCATCGGACCAAGCTTCGTGTCCTTCCTAGACCCTTGTGCTTGCCGGGGCATGATAGCGACCACCAGTAGTTTGTTACTTTAGGAAAATATCTTCCATTTCCTTATTATTGTAATCTCTAAAGATTTAACCATCTTTAACTTATTCTCTTTCCTTTTGCTCAATGAAGATGTGTATATATATATTGTAATTCATTTGTTAAGGAATATAAGATTTTTTGCCAAATCCCTTTACATGTGAGCTAGCAGGGTAAAAGAAATTGCAACTCCATCTTCTTGAATGATGATCTCAAGCAAAAGTGCAAACTAGAAGTAACGAATATCCATACCAAGCCCGTATCAAAAATTAAATTGACTTGTCTGGTCAAAAAATTTTCATCAGGAACTAGCTGATGAATTGATTCAATAAATTTATGACGAATCTTAGATGAGTTAGAACGCATACAAGATCAGGACGTTGCAAAATCGTATATATAAAACTGAACTCATACTGATCTTTTTCAACATCATTTTTTTTAACTTGATTATTGAAAGACGTCAACCTGAAAAAAAGCACTCACTTACAACCAATAGAAAAACCCACATAGGAGATTTAAAATTCTACATTTATCACCTAGAGCTTGATCAATAACTGATACAAGATCTGCAAGATAAGACAACAATTAGTAAGCTTAAAACCCTAAAATAAAAACTTCAATTTAATTGCACAAGACTAATATATGTAAAGGGATGTGTTAGGTTCACATTTCATATTGGTTCATTCTGTGTCAAAAAAACAAACTTCAATATAAACAATTTTTGAATTTTAAAGTCAAACATAACATAATATATCTGAAAAATTTTAAATCAAAATTCTTCAGTGATAATGCAAAATGATTTTTCTAAGTAATTATATTTAATTTAATTCATGTATGTTTTTAAGGCATTATTCATAGAGAATATTGCTCAATAATAACCAACATACTATTGGAACATTATTCTCAAGACCCATTGTCTAAATTTCATGTTGCAAACTTCCACTGTGAAACATAAATTACTTTCAAAGTCACCGGTGCATAATCAATATTGATCATCATAAATTCACTTTCAATAAATTACTTTATTGATAAAAAATAATAACATTTGAATCTCCCCAATAAGGTTATGAAAAATTAATCTTATACAACAATAATAAAACATTTGCTCTTGAAATATGACACATGATAATGAAATTTTACTACAAAAATTATGTAGAATAAACTCTTATGTATAACATATTTAAATTTAGTTCAGTAACAATTAATTGAATCAACATGTAGTGATTCAATAAATTCATATGCATGTACTTAAATTTTAAATAAAACAACACACTTCGCCTTTTAGTTTTAAAACTAAAATCATTCCAATTATATGTAAATACCTACCTTAACACGCAATCAATAACAATTAAACTTGCACTAATTTTTCAAACTTTTTAGGATCAGTTCTTAATATCAAATCAATAATAATAAATACTAACTCAACAGCTAAAAAACTATACTATTAAACATATAACAATAACCTAACAAAAAATATAAAACTAAAATTATAAGCTTAAAATAAATTACTAATACTAGAAATGCTATAAAAATTGTGCACGAATCTAATAACCTAAAATCAAATTTTAAAACCAATTAAAACTGAAATAAGTATTAGACCTTTGTTCTATCCTCTCTTCGTTCTTGGTCTCTTTAATTTGCAAAGCTAAGTCAATTACAAGTCAAGCCTCAATTGTAAAATAAAATCTAATTTAAAAGAAATGCTAATATTTTCTTATTTAAATTGCCAAAATCAAATTCCAAATGCTGGTTTAACCCTCCAAAAGTTTTACATGCTTAATGCCTTGATCATTGCATGTCAGTTAAGCAATCAAAAGGTATCAAATGCCACCTTCCATTACAATTTCATGCATAGTTCTGCCTAACATTTGCAAATCTAAAGTCTAATATTATTACATACACTAATTGAGAAATGAATCAAATTAACTTATATATATTAATAAAATATACATACATTGAACTCACAAAAATACTATTACAATTAGTGCAATAAAATAATAGTATTAATTTAATATTAATACAATATTACAATTTATTAGAGATAAATCTAATTTTGATTGTTAAAAATTTTAAAATTTTGTAATAATTTATATAAATAAAATTATTATTGTATTGGCCAATTGAATGAGAGTATTTTGAAATAATTTTTTATAAAAACTCACTACCAAAATTTATGTTAAATATAAATCTAATTTTGATTGTTAATAATTCTAAAATTTTGTAATGATTTATATAAAGCAAATTATTATTGCATTGGCCAATTGAATGAGAGTTTTTTGAACTAATTTTGAAACAAAATGAACTAATTTTGAAACAAACTCATTAATAGAATTCATGGTAAAATATTTACTTATCATGAAAGAATGCCCAAAACTCTATGAGACTTTAAATAAGTTATATTATAGCACAAATATAATTTATATAAATAATATTATAACATTATCTAAATATTTATCTTTAAGTTGGGTGATTTCCACTTAACAAACAAATTGTGAAACTAAAATTAGAAAAGTCTTTGACAATTGAGGGTAAATTACTCAAAGTACTTGATATTATAACATATTTGAGATTAGAATATAAATATCAATATCAATCTTATTTACACATTTCTTTTTATCAGTTTTATCAATCACATATTTGATATTATAACATAAATGTTAATATGATAAGAGTAATGACAACGACCAAAATTTGTGGTAAAACAATGATAAGAATTGAATTACTAAGAGAGCATATTTCCTTGTACATTAAAATTTAAACTTTAATGCTTGGATGCTTATTGGGTAACTTTCTGAAAATGACCACATTTAGCTTCTAATTTACTAAAATGACAATGTTCATTTTTTTAACAAAATGACCAATGATCTTTCTCTTGGATGAAAATACCCCATTCCAAATTCAAAATAAAAATTTAGTCTCTCTCATTTTCACATGTTTAGACTATACTTGAAACTCTCTCTCCCTAATTGCTCTTCCAAGCTAAAGATGAAGTGAACAGCAGTGGATTGGACAATAAAATCAGTGGCTAAAAAAAATCGAAGGTTAATTTGAGACATCTTTTTTTTTCGATTCCAGCACCTTGATCTGTTAATTTTTTTTTAACATATCGTGTTGGGATTATATAAAATATTGATACGGAGCATACGACGTGAGATAAATTGTGTTTCAAAAAAATTAATATAAGAAATTTAAATTTTTAATATATAAGCACATAATTAAGAAAGTGAAAAAATATAGAGAAAGTGAGTAAAGAGATCAAACACTAGGATTTATAATAATTAAGTACAATTGTGGTCTATGTTCACTCCTTCAAGTTCTATTTAAAAATTTCACTATGAACAAGTTTTGAAAATTCATGAATTGGTATACATACAAAGAGCTTTTTGATACCCCCTTCAAACTTTTTAAGTGATTTCACTTCCCAATCATTCAACCTTACAATACCTAAATGAAAGACCTATTTCTTTCACTTATTTCAAAATAGAATATGTGTAGAAACAATATTACACTTTCAAATGATTTTTCAACAAGAGAGACAAATAAAAAAACTAGCTGTATGATATGTATTTGATGTTGAAAATTAGATGATGTTTATAAGCATTTATGGTTTGAGAGAGTTGTTCAAAATCACATATCAATATATCAAATGGCTTGTATTTATATTAGAGTCAAAAATTAGCCATTAGAAGATACAAAATTCAAAATTTGATAATAAACAATTAACCGATTTAAGTAATCGGTTAGGCAATTTTTGGAATTTCAAAAACCCTACTTTGAACCCAAGAAACCAATGGGTAGGTTCAAAAAAATAGTTAACCATTTGTTATTAAAAGTCTACCTTTTTTTATTTACTTTATTTTTAAAATCTTGAAAACTTTGCGAATTATTTCCCTATCTAGCTTGAAAAATTTTGCTATTATGTTCATATCCCAAATTTCAAAAATTTGTATTTGGTCCTTTTTCAAAGTTGCAAAATTTTATGTTTGTACAAAAGAAATAAGCTTAAACAATTACCGTAGTCGCACAAACAAACATATATCCAAAGATAAAAAAATGAATACCCTAAGTTCTTGACTCGATTATTCAATTTAAGCTCTATAATGTACTTCCTTTTTCATTTACTTGATTGAATGATGTATTTTGTTTTCATCAAAACAAAAGTTTATGTCATGCTAAGGTCTCTTTTTTATGATGACAAAATAATTAAAATTGTGTAAAGATATTCTTGAAGAAAAATTAAAAAGCTACCTTTTTCAACTTGAATAAAAGTCCCTTACAAAAATACTATAAGCAAAACACAAAACGAAAAAAACTTCTATCCATATAAAATTCACAACTTTATATGCTCCCCTCTTATCACATTAACAAACCACAATAATAACATTTTTTCTCTCAATCATAACATTAATTACTAGCAATAATGATAAAGATATTTCTCCTTTTTTGGCATCATCAAAAACAAAGAGAGCAAAAGATATGAAAACCAAAAAGTGCCAAAGGCAAAATTCATATTGTGAATATTCGAAGTATGATCCATAACATGAAAATGAAAGTTAATGGCTAGTCAAACCACAACATGAACATGAAAAGAGCATGAAAAGAGCATGAAAAGAACATATATCTAATGGTCAAGGATGAGATGCCCATATTAATTATGAAAAAGATGGAGAATTTGAGTTATATCATTTTGCATCCTATCTATTTGACTTTCCACTCTAGTAAACCGATCATCATATTATTTTACATACCATGAACATTCTCTTGCAAAAGAAATATCTATTTGGTTAATTGCTATGTCAAAGATAGCCTAGCATCTTTTCTAACCCATACACCATCACAAGTTTGCTTAAACCTCATTTGAGGTCTAGAATGAAATTAAAAGAGTTCCGACTAGAGATCTTTACAATCTTCTTATTATCGAGAGGAATACCAAAGCTTCTAAAAATGACTGTAAAAATTTAGCCATATTAAAGTTCGGTCATGGCATGGCATAAAATCCTGTACAAATGTTGAATTATGGTATAGCTCAATTTCATGCATGATTAGACCGAATTGCCTAAACTAAAAATTTTTCCATATCTTTGATGTCTCCTACGTGTGTCATGTTTGGTAACAAGACTATCATGACGATTTGTTTGAGAACCTTGCTCTTATGGGACAATGTTAGGTTTTTAACCATATAACTTTCACCCAATTCATAATCAAAATCACCAATAACCTAATAAATTCTCCTACAAGATAAACCTAAAGATTCCACAAAATACCAATTTTGGCATAAACTTCATCTCCACTAACAAGAATCCTAAGAAGTATAGTCAATTTATTGCAATTAATAGAGATTTTAAAACCTTTAATCTTAGATGTAATGTGACATTATCAATGTGGAAAGTAAGACTATTATAAAACAATGTCAGAAAACCAAAGTTATCTTATTCTCTGGGATCTACTAAGTGATCATACAATGGAGTCTCTAAAGTAAGCTTATTAAGCACTTAAGGATCGATCAAACTATTAGAATTGATAGGCATTTTGTTAAAAATAGTATCAAATTGCTTAGCTTCTAAAATTGAATTAAAAAAGGTATAATAAAACCTTGCTTTAATATGTAGGTCACTTACTTCACTTATTTGTCCTTCCTTTTTATCTTTCATATGAACTAACCATAATGTGAGGTGGTACAGCTCAAGAACAAATCAACAGTGAAGATGTAAAAATTGGCCAAAAGGAAGAATAGGTGAAATTTTGGAGATTTTTTTATTTTTGACACAAATTAAAGTAATGATTAGCTGGAAAAAGAGATCTTGTACTGGGAAAGTGTTTGATTGCCTTTTAATTTGGAGAAGAATTGATACAGAATTGAGTAATTTCAAATCTAAAAATGTTCTTGGGTTAAGTTTGAAAATGAGAATTTTTTATAAGACATGAAATTAAAAGTTTAATTTGATAGAAAGTGTGTTAAAAGGTTGGTTTATGTTTAGATGGTTAAATTTGGTGAAAATTAAGCTAGGAAAAAGGATAAGGGGGATTTCTATTTAGGCAAGAGGAGAAGTCAAAATAGAGGAGAGGATTAGCAAAACAATAGGCCAAGTATTTATATACTTAGGAAATCAATCGACCACTTTACAAGAATTAGTTGACCAAATGCATGAATAGGTTAGCCATTATCTCTTTTCTAATAAATTAGTCTACCGATTGCTCAAATTGATCAACCATTTCTAAGTCAAAACCAATTTTCTCCAACTAGGGATCAATTACTCCAATTAGGAAGCCAATTACTCATATTAGAAGGCCGACTTCTCACAATTTTAAACTAAATGAGTTTTTCAAGGTTCTTAAATTCTGTAAAAGCATCCCATTGCTTGTTGACCTTATATCATTAAATTTATGCTTAAAAAGGAAGAGAAGTTTTAACCATAACCATTTAAATTTCTTTTTCAAGCCAATTTTAACAAGATGTAAAACATGTAATGCATGATTATGTGAATCATCCAAGGCAAACTGCAATTAAGAAGCAATGTACAATATGTGATTTGTAAAATTACAAGTTTTTGTCTTAAGGAATAAAATTTATTTTTTATAAGTGATTTGGTAAAATTGTATGCAATTTGTTTTTCATTTAGAGCCGATTCCACAGTGATATCTTCTTTTTGAATATGATATCTAAGAAAGTGATACCGAATCTCAATGTTCTTAGTATTAGAGTAAAATATCGTTTAGACAAATTAATGGCACCATTGTTATCACAAAAGATAAGGGATTGTTTAAGAGAAATACCAAAGTATCTAAGTGTTTGTGCACAACAACTACCGCCAACAATGGCATTTGTTTTTTGTTAAACCAAAAAACTAAAGAATTTCCTATAAAATGGCATGTATCACTTGTGCTTTTGCTGTCAAATTTACAATTGACAAAATGCCCATCGAAGTAACTAATCAATTTGAAGTATGTATTTTTAAGATATCAAAGACGAATATCAATTTTGTCATTCAAATATTTAAAAATTCGTCTAATAATGATTGAATTAGATTCTTTGAGACAGGCTTGGAGTATAGTACACAAGCATATGCTAATATAATATCGAGTCTACTTGTTAAATATACTAAGAATACGATCATACCTTCATATTTTATTATGTTCACATCGATGCCTTTCTCATCTTTATAATGTTTAAGAGTTGAGCTTATTGGAGTTGAAATACTTTTTTAGTTCTCCATACCAAATATATCTTTAATGTACTTAGATTTATTAATGAAGATCTCAGCCTTTAATTGTTTGATTTGTAGGCAAAAAAAAAAACTTCAATTCTCTCATCATGCTCATCTTAAATCATTTCTCATGCACTTAAAACATTCTTAACACAAGAAATTGTTAGTGCATTGAAAAGTAATATCGTCAATGTATGTTTGAACAATGAGTTGTAATATTTACATTTGATGACAAGTATATTTTCTATCTTACACTAAAACCATTTTCTAAAACAAAATTTGCTAAGTTTTTCATACCAAACTCTAGGAGTTTGTTTCAATCCATATAAGGCCTTAATCAATTTGTAGGCATGATTTGAAAATTTTTCATTTTAAAACCCAAAGTTTGTTCTGCATAAACTTCCTCTATAATGTACCCACTTAGAAAAATACTTTTGATATCCATTTAAAATAAAAATAAAATCTTTACAGTGTGAAAATGTAAGCAACATTTTAATAGACTATAGTCCTAATGTGCCTTGATTTTTGTAGTAGTAGTAGTAAATAAAGGTTAAGTCTATAAAAACTAGGTAACCAAATTGACGCGTAAAAAAGAAATTACTCAAGAATAAACTAAATTGATGCTAAAAAAGGCTTTCTTTTCGAAAAAAAAAATCACCTTACTTCGTAACAACACAAATAGAAATAATAAAAGTAGAATTGTAATAAAAAGAACTCAAATAAAAAAAAACTTCAATTCAAGAAAAATTCACCACAATTATATATTGATCATCAACTTCTAAATATTTATTATTATGTGAATATTTAGCCAAAATAAACTTACAAGTGAAGATAATCTTTACCTTTCTTATAATCATTAATTCAAGTCCAGCACACAAATTAATTTTAGCAATAATTCAATTAATATTAAGTAATTCTCACAGATATACTGATAGCAAAACATACTAGGAAGAAACTAAAGATGAATAACAATACAACAAGCATCAAATTATTTAATTTACTCTATGTTTCTTTTAAACAATTAACAAAAACTTTAATCATTATTGTTTTGCATAATTACTACCATTTACTGAATAACATAACAACAATAAATTATAAATTTATTTAGTTATAAAATTAATATATAAAATGAAAAAACATAGATACTTGAATAAGAAAAATAATAATAATGAAGAACATAGTCTTACTATCTAGTTGATAAAATCACTTGAGTTGAAAAGAAAATAATTAATTAGATATGATAAACAAAAAGCATGAAAAAAAAAAGTAATACTACATTCTATCTTTTTCTATTTTGCCTTAGATTTTTTTTTATGTCCACCCCAATAGATGTATACAATTAAACCTCTACTAAAAATATATTTTTTTTACAATTAAAAAAAATATTCCTATAATAAAATCAATCCTTATTACCTTTATATGATCCCTTCTTTCTGACCCATTTAAACAAGTTATTCCCTAAGAATTAGGATAATAACATCTGCATATAACCTAAGTCAATGATCCAAATAAAGCATCATGTATTTCTCCTTTTTTGACATAGATATCAACTCCAAATCTCATTCTAAAACTTGTAAGCTAATTTTGAACTTAATGTAACCATGTCTGGACTTTAATTTCTTATAAAAGTTTTGGCCTTACTTCTTAACCTACCAAGAATCTAGTTTCACCCAAAATTAAGGTCTGTAACTCAAGTTATAGGTCAAAAATCAAAACTGATCCAAACAATAATTCTAGCACAAAGCAAATTACAAATCTTAATTACCTAGCTAAATTCCTCCTATAAAATGACATAGTTTCAATTCTGGCCTTTAATAAAAATTATAGATATGAATCTTAGCTAATAAATGAACTTTGCATTGCATCCAGCAATGATTTGCAGCTCAAGATATTTAATAAAAATTAACACTGGTTCAAGTATTAGTAGGACTATAACTCTGCCTCATCTTATAGGCTATTTACGAAACAATAATTAGTTGATTTAGGCTTTATCTTTTCTCTGGATATATAGATGAATTTGGACTTTTAAATCACCATATTTGAATATCGAAAGCTCTAGTTATGCTCTTTTAAAGCTCTAGAGGTCTAGCAAAAATCCTTTTCCAATTAGAATTTGGACTTGTTTTCTAACCTTGGATTTGAAAAACTATTTGAAGACCTAAATGAACTCAAAATTGAACGAATTAAACCTTTTGGAAAGCTAAAGACATACACCTCAAGTTTGTTAAAGAACACTTTATATTTAATGACTAATTCTACTTCAAAACCCCACAAGAAGCTCAAAACGATTCAAAATTAAAAATGCTAAAAAATTCTACTTTAAAACATAATTTACTAACACATTCTTAAAAATGCTTTAACACATCAAAATTAATATAATTAAGCACTATAAGACATAAAACAAGCTAAATACACCAAATAGAAGAAAAAGTAAGATATAAAATTACAAATCTATCAAGTCCAGAGACGAGTGCTGAAGACTCATCAAAATTAATCCGTTCTTCTTTGTTATAGTTTTTAGCTACTAATCTATCTTTAATTATAAAAACCATATTGGATTTATCCATTTTGTTCCTAAACAGGTATTTAATACTAATAATGTATTGACATTTAGGTCTAGAGACAAATTTCTAAACTTTATTTTCCTCAAATTGGTTTAACTTTTTAATATTACCATGATCCAATACTCATCTTTTTCGACCTTGAGAAAAGTTTTAGGTTCAATTTAAGATATGAATGCAATGTTATAGCAAATATTTTTAATAAATGACCTAGTTTTAATACGTTGTGATGGGTCTCATAGAACTAAATCTGTTGGATAAGATTCGGCAAACCTTCACTCCTTAAGAGGTGATTGAGCTTCAATAGCATCATTATTTAGCACTTGTCTCTCTTATTATGTAGAATATTTGGATAAAACTTTGCTTAACTTCATAATACATATGTCTTTCATTTCCATAAAAAATTAATAATCGATAATGTGTTTCTTTATAGAGAAAAGGCTACTGTAATATCCTACATCGTTTGGGTGAGATCTAGAGATGGTTTATATAAGTGTTTTGACTCCAAACTAGTGAAATGTATTTTAAACTCAAGGTTTGTTTAGACTTGGCTACAAAGAATAAAACCATGCGAATTGTGGGCTCCTAAGCGAATAAAATCTTGACTAATAGGCTGAGTTATCACATATGGTATTAAAGCCAGATTCTCAACCAAAAGCATGCCAATGAAAACATTAGACCTCATGGGCGATGGATTATAATATCTCATATTACTTAAGTGAAATCTAAAGATGATCTATATAAGTACTATAACCATTAAACTAGTGAGACGCATTCTAGTTAAGGAAACCTTGCGGGCTAGGCTAACACTCAAATAATGGGCTTGCAAATGCTTTAACTACCTAAAGAAGATAATATCATTCCGCTGTATGTTTTGATACTCAAGAGATACATGTTGGACTCAGGGCTTGTTTAGCACTTAGTTGCTAGAAACAAAACTGCCTAATCATAGGACTCCAAAGCGGACAATATCTTGACTAATGGGTCAGGTAATCATAGTTAACTTTAAAAATATAACATATATACATTCCTTAACAACTAAATATTATTTATTAAACACTTAAAAGCTTTAATGGTCATTAAGTGACAATGAAAAATTCTAATATCAAATTTTAAGTCAATTTTTTTTAAGTTATCTCTAAATTTCAAATAAAACATTTTGAACAAAAAAATTTGGCATATCCAAAATTGGGTTTTTTATCAATCTAAAGCTCATAGGAAGACTTATTGAAAGAATGTCTAATTAATATCCAATTTAAAATATAACATGTAGTACTAACAGCTTTTCTCCAAATAATATTATAGCAAGAATTTTCACGAATCTTTATTAATGTCATTTCTTGAAGAGATCTATACTTTTTCTATGCTATACCATTTTGTTGAAGACTCTTAAAAGATGAAAATTGTTCCTCAATACCATGCTCATCACAAAACTTTTCAAATACATGATTTTCAAATTCACCACTATAGTCACTTCTTCTACATGCAATTGTGATTCCTTTTTCATTTTGAACTCTTTTTGAAAGCTTAGAAAAGGCACGTATTTCCTCATCTTTTATTGTTAAAAATAACACCATGTAAATCTTAAAAAATCATTAATAACTACAAACATATAATGCTTGTTACCAAGACTTATAATTTCTGATGGTCTAAACAAATTCATGTGAAAAAGTTGTATTGGTCTATTAGTTAACATATGCATTTTTAACTTAAAAGAGTTTTTACTTATTTTCTAAATCAACAAGCATCATAAATCTTGTCTTTAACAAAATTTATTTTTGGAAGATGTTTCACAAGTTCCTTTTCAAGAATTTTTTAGATTGTTTTACATGTCCTAACCTTCTATGACATAATAAACTATTCTCATGTAATACAAAGAAGCAAATATCAACATTTGAAGCACAATAAATGTCAATTGTATACACATTTTCTATTTTTAACACTAAGAAAGACAATCTCATCATTTAACAAGCTTTTATTATACAACATGTAGGTTCAAAGATGACTTTGTACATTTATGACATAATTGATGAATGCAAAGTAAATTATGTCTCATCTTGACAACAAGTAAAACATTTCGAGTTAAAATTGGTTCATTATTATTAACATTCCTAGAACCAATGATTTTATCTTTAACATTGCCCTAAAGGTGTGATATCCTTCATCTGGCTTCTTTGTGAAATTAGATAATAGAGAAATGTCTCATGTCATATGTTATGAGCAACCAATATCAAACCATTTCCTACTCCTTTGTATCTAAAAAAGAAATTTTGTAGTTTTAGGTACTTAAACTCTGTTAGGTCCTTATATATTAGTTTTAGTTCCTTTAAGAACTCATATCATGTGATGCCAAATTCATTCATTTTGATAGGACATTTATGACTTAAATGATCACAAATATTAAAATGGTTACAAGTGGCATTAATTTACACTATACGGATAAATTTTAAAAAATAATGTTTTTATAAAGTATTTTATTCCCATAAGACTTGTATCCAATACTGCTCTTATCAAAAACATATTTTCATGAACTAAGGAGAAGTTCTTAGTTCTTTTAATCTTTAGTAAATTTTAAAATAATTTCATTTAACTCAAAAGATTCATTTTTCAAATCTTTAATTTCACTCAAGAATTCTCCCTTTTTTTGTCAAGAGAGGTGTCAATTTCTTTTAAAGACTCAATTTTAATGGTAAATTATTGACTTTCCTTTTAAGAGTTACATTTTTAGAAATCAATTTTTTAAAGTCATTATATAACTCTTAAAAGGCATATAGTAATTCATTGTAAAAGTGTTTAAGTTCAAGATCATTTACCTTATCGTCCTTTACAGTTATGAAACACATATTAAGTATATCAATAATGATTTCATCATTTGATAAGTTTTCTTCATGATCATCCTAAGTTGTTATGACTGTCTTCTTCATGTACCTGTTGTACTTGAAGAATGGGCAATCCACTTTGACATGCCCTAGCTTTTTGCATTTGTAACATGAGATTTGGTTATTCTTGCGTCTATCACATTTGTGATTATCTCTTATAAACTATTTGAATTTTCTTCTTCCAAAGTTTCTTTTCTTTCTAAGTAACTCTTGAATTTCTTTGTGATTCTAGCAATGTCATCATTATAATTTAACTTACTTTCTCATCACTTATATGTGTGAATGATGTAAATATTATATTCTTCTTCTTCTTATCTCATCTGCTCTATCATTGAAAATCTTATCTCTATAGTCTATCATACATTAAGAAACAAAGTGTTAAGATCCTTCACTTTTCTAATTGTGGTCATTTTGGCTTTTCATTCTCTTAGTAAAAACTTAAGGATCTTTTCACTTTATTGACTATTAAGCAATTATTTTCTTAAGGCTTTGACAAAATTTTTGATGTCTGTGAATTTAGTGAACATATATATATTGACTTATAAAGCTTTATCTCAAAAAACTCATATTACTCAGTGAGTCTACTTATTTTGAATTTTTTAACTTGGCTAATTTCTTTATACACAACCTTTAGCGTATGCCAAATTCCACGACTACTTGCACATATAAAAATTCTATGAAATTTTTTTATATCTACTATATAATAGAGAACATCTATAGGTTTGACATTCATGAACACTTTTGTATCTACTATACACTCTCAAGTTTCACATTACTTTTCATTAAAATTTTAAGACATTTACTAACAATTTCCTAAAGCTTAAAATCCATAGCTTGTAGAAATATTCTCATTCTAGCCTTCTAATAAGTGTAGTTATTTTATCAAAAGATAGGGGTCAAGTTATGGAATATTCCCAAGGTGTCGTAGAGTTGCCATGGATCTTTTCTTAAACAATTAAAAACTAGTTCATAAGAGTATTTTTATACTCCTAATATTGACAATGTTTACTTAAAATTTTGTCAAGTTTTTGAGATTTCATAAATAAATTAACACATTTCTTGTTTGATTTCAATTAATAAATAACTAATCATTTAGAGATTATTTGGAGTAAATAAAGCACTAAAAAGACAAAAATCTCAACTTAAAACTGAAGATTGATAAAAGAAAAGACAGAAACCTTAGAGCTATAGTGTCAGATGTCAAGGCCACAGCTTTAAATAAGGAAAAGAGGTGTAAAGCAATAGCTTCATGGCCACATGCTAAAGAAATTCAAGGCGCAACCCCAAATAAATGCTGGGCTTAGCACCGCAGCATCAAAAATCAAGGCCATGATGCCCATCAAGGATATTTTGGAAATTCTTTTCTTTTCTTCAGATTTAAAAGGGAAGCTTTTGAAGGATAATAGAAGGACTTTTTAAGGGACGAACGAGAAAAGAAGAACAAAAAGAAAAAAATCTTAAGCCCTAGATTGGTCATTCCGTCTAAGTTTTATCATTCATCCTTTAATTCTCTTTATGTTTGGATGTTACATTCTATTTCTTAAGGTTTATTTTTCTACAACATAAACTAATTTCTTATTTTGGGGCTATGATATAGCCTAACTAAGAACTATAAAAGTTTGTTTATTCAAATTAATATGGATCCTTATTATAATAAGTATTCATCTTGCCCTTAATGTTTCTATTCAATTAGCTGTTGAATGGATAATATGATTTCATATAAATGCCCAAAAAAAGTGTTCTTATGCTTGGATCTCAGGATGAATACCATTGAACTTATATGATATAGTTATATACTTGCATATTTAGTGTAATCACATAGAATATGAGAAATTAATGAATTGTTATGTTATTTTAATTCATATAGGGATATAATGAGTTAATTGTTTAATGTTATTTTTGTTACTACACTAAAAAAGATCAATGAATACAATTGAGATTCTTGATCATTAACCTTAAACATAATCTTTATTAATAAGAATAATAAACTCAATTAAAATTAGTTTAGGTGAATTTGAATGCTCCAGAGTTTTATCTTTTTGAATGTATATTAAATAATTACTTTGCTTTAGTTATTTTTTTTAATCATTGGTGAATAAATTGGCATTTTATTCATTTATAGAACATTAAAAGTAAGAAAAGTTGCTACTTAGAGTATAAATAAACAATTCTCATGGAAATGATACTCAATTCATCTCTTTATTACTTATTTACAATAACGTATACTTACATTTATATATTTTCACAATACTAGTCAAGATAACCCTACTTTGATATCAATTGAAATAGTGATATGCAACCCAAGAGGGGGTAAATTGGGTTTATAAAAGATTAATATATGAAATTTAAATTTTTAACACAATTATACAATCAAGAATGTGCAAAATACAGAGAAAATGAATAGAGAATTCAAACATTGGGATTTATAAAGGTATGGCATAACCTTAGCCTATGTCTACTCCTTAAAAACTTCACTCAAAGATTTCACAATAAATAAGATTTGAAAACCTAAGGATTAATACACATCCAAGGAGATTTTTGGTACTCTTTCAAACTTTGCAAGTAATTTCACTTCCCATTCGCTAAACATCACAATACTAAAGTGAAAGATCCATTACTTTTACTCTGTTTAAAAGAGAATAAGTGTAGAATCAAGATTACACCTTCAAATATTTCCCAACAAAAGAGAATATTGCAAATGATTGAGTTGGGTTCATGTCTTAGGTTTTAAAAGTTGGCATTTTGGTCCCTTTTCAGGCTTTGAAAGTGTGTTTGTATGAAAGAAATGAGTTTACACAATCACTACAATCACACATATACAAGCATATATTCAAAAATACAGCAATGAATACCTTAAACTTTTGAGTCAATTTTTTAATTTTAGCTCTTAATTAAATGGTGTAATTTATTTTTTATTTGCCTAATTGAACAATATATAGTGTTATCATAAAACAATAGTTTGTGTGACACTAAGGTCAACATTGTGTTGTTTTTTTTGGGTTGCGTTTTTGAAAATATAGCTGGATTTGACTGGAGAATGGCCGAAGATAGGTGGAAATATCGATTGCTTCTTATGATTGAAACAAGATTTGATCACAGTTTTGATCACAAGTAGGAGTGATCAAAACCTAGATTTTTATCACAACTTTTCCGCCCATATTTTCTAAATTTTCAAGGCCATATCAAGTAAAATAACCAGCAAACACAAAAATTCAGCGAATTATAAACACATCCAACCAACTGTTGACATATAATGTACAAAAATTACCTAAAATGCAAATATTTGAGAAAGTCTTGTGTGCGAAAGTATATATTCTGGTAACAGTAATGAGTATATAACTTTGTCTAATTTTGTTCCGGCTGAAGGCAATTTCTTCCAAAAGTATGTTTTTTGGCCAATTTAAGTTTTTTGACCAATTTAATTATAAAAAAAAAAAAAAGCAACATGGTCATTTCAAAAAATTTCCCTATTTATTATACCATTGTGCTCCAGAAACCAGGGAGGGCTGAGACTTTTCCATGTAGTTACACTAGGTAATACCATTGTGCATTGTGGCAGGCAAGCTGAGACCTTGGTGGGTTTTTGACACATAGCAATAACCTTAGATGCTGGGACTATTCAATGCCCCAGGCCCTTATGAATTGTTGTCTACTAACTTGTGATCGAAGTATGCTTGGTTTATTGAACTTGTTTATTATATATATATACATATATGTATATATGCATGTGTTTATGGTTGCAAAACTCCCATACATAAATTTGATTGTACATACATATCTATTGACATAAATAATTCATTCAAACACGAACTTAAGAACAGAATACGATATAATGCGAACTCTGCTTATGGAAACATGTTGCTTTTAGCAGGCTTAAAGATTTTTAAAAATGAAAAAGTAATTTCATAGGATACCTTTACTCCTTTATTGAAGCCCAAAATTTCATATTTCTGAACTAATTCCTCACCTTTAAATGTTTTCAACAATGGTAGAATTTAACTTCTGGATAAGATGAGAAAGATTGCTAGGCGTTTAGTTTATGCACTCAGCATATGTGGTAAAAGGAGAGCTATGCTTATAATAGGACTACATAGTGTAGATTTGATACTATTATCTGAAGAAAAATGTTTTATTAATTGCTTATTTCATATTTGAGCAATATATATTTGTATCTGGTATCTGTAACCTGCATGAAAGGTTGACTTTTTTCAGAAAGCTTGATTTTTACGTACTTCTGTTTCTGTACTTTTATGTCCTTGTTTTAGGTAATCAAAGATGTAGAGACAATGGAAGACAATGAGAAGGTTGAGATAGTAGAAGATCAAGGTCCTGATTCTTCTTCAGTTGTAGATGATGATGATAATACTCAGCGTAAGGAGCCAGCTGTTCCTTTGCAGGGGGAAGTAAGCACTGAAAGGAGTGAAATCAAAAGTGAAGTTAGGTCAATGTCCATTCCTCCACCTGGAGCTGGGCAGAGAATATATGAGATAGATCAAACTTTGTCTGGTCATCGTCAACATCTTGATTACTGGTGGGATAATTTTATATTGGTTACTGATACAAGTCACGGTTCAACTCCGTTTGAAAGACTCCTTGGCCTAGCCCACAACAGATAATGGATAAAGAGTTAATTGCTTTATAACTTTGCTATTTTGGATTTCTCATGAGCAAATTGTCTGATAGTTGTGTGCGTACATTCTCGTCATTCATAGATACATACATTTGCATGTCTACCTGTTCACCCACACACGCATGCTTGTATGTTTGAATTCAATATAGTTGTGTGCATGGGCGTATTTTGTGTTTTTAAGATTCATTAAGGAAAATGTTTGACCAAAAGATTGGTTTCTAGTGCAAGATTTTATAATCAATGATATGTTTATTTTTCAATTCTTTTTTATGATTTATCTATGTATCTTTTGTTGTATTTTTCCTTAGTTAATTATATATCTAAGGTAGGTCAACTGCTTTAATATATTTTTTGGATGGCAGATATGGACAGTATAAAAGAATGCGTGATGAAATTGACAAGTATGAATGTGATTTGGAGGTGTTTTCTCGTGGCTATGAAAAGCTTGGCTTCACGCGCAGGTTTCAGACATTTCCTTGCTCTCCTTGTTGGTGGGTAATTTATTTCCTTATATGTTGCATGTAGATAATGGCTTTCAGCGTGGGCAGTCACCATTTAATATTCAAATGGGTATTCCTACAATGTGTCTTATTATTTTTTATTCTCAGAATATTATAAGGAAATTAGCATATGGAGATGACCTTCGGTGTTAAGCTGAGAAGAAAAATATAAAAGTTCATTTTGCTTAGTTTTTGCATCCAAAACTTTCTATTAACGTTCCAGTACTGGGGATCAAGTGATTTTCCAACTCTGTAGGCCGGCATAAGGATTATCCTTTACGAATATCAGTTTTGACCTCGCGGTGTTCTTACGTTGGACTTGATTTATTGTTACTTTTGTCCTGGTTGTGGTTGTGCCATAAAGAAAGTGAGACCTGTGGTTGCATTGGCAGCCTTTTTGCGACTAATTAGTGTTGGGATATTTACATGCTTTCTGGTAATCATAATATGTTACCTTTAGATGTTTAGGATGTAGCTGCTAGGCCTAGCAGCAGACTAGTCAACAAAGTTGGGTCATTGAAAATTCATGTCAGCCGTGTAGAATTAGCCGTCTTCTTCTTCTTTAAGTGGCATTTATAGCATTCACGGGTCATAATTTTCTTATATTTCATTCCTATAGATTATGTTCTCTCTGTTGGTATTTCAATGTCTTTTTTTTTAAATTTTTAAGCTTAAAATCCGGTAAAAATTTTATATTTCCAATTAAGTTTTATTTCCTTAAAATTAGTCTAGTGATAAGTGCAGCTGCTGAAAATAATTTCAACTGGCTTTTCAGTGCCACAGGTATGACTTATAGAGAGTGGGCGCCGGGAGCTAAGGTAGGTTTCTATTTTATATCTTCAAGGTTTTAACTGTTTTGCCAAATTACATCTTAACAAAAATGTTTAGGCTAAGTGTTTCTCCATGTGACAATAAGCCATTCAGTTTTATGTCAGAGTCTGATCTGCTAAATCTCTGTACATATATTTGGAAAACCAAAATAAAATTCTACCACGATATTTGGCCTCTAATTTATGTAAATCACTTGTTATATTGATACATGTGAATGGGAGAATGAGGTATTGATTCTTTAACTTTTTTTCGAATATCTGTTATGGATTTTGCATCTGATGATTTCAGCATTGTGACCATAAAATGAGATCATACTGTACATTCTGGATGTTGTTGATATGTTCTTTCTGTTCTTATCTCAGTGGAATTAAATTCAATTTAATACTCTTTTTAGCAGTAAATACTGTTAATTTGACCATTAAAATGATCTCAAATACTTTTGCTAGACATGTAAAATTTAGTTGTTCTCCTTTCATTCGTATATGGTGATTACGTCATCTTTCAGTCAGCATCTCTGATTGGAGACTTCAATAATTAGAACCCTAATGCAGATATTATGCCCCCCGTATGTCATATTTTCTTCTGTAAACTCAAATTTCAGCTGTAGATTACCTCTCCTTGATTGTACTGATACTGTTTGTACGAGTTCCATCATGGAAGGAAAACTAATACAAAAATGCTTAATTTTATGGATACCAAAATCCAATAATTTGTTTAATTGTTTGTTACTTTGTTAACATACTTAAATTGGTATTGTTACTAGGTTGATTAAAGAATTTGTTATTGCACATTACGCCAGATGTTATTTGACTTTTAGAATAATTTCTTAAAAAATAAAAATGAAAAAAAATTAAACAAAAAAGCACAAAAGATGTCCTGTGTTTCTCACTTTACATGAAAGTGTTGGTAATCTTCAATTTTGTTTGGGGCCAACTACCTCATCACCACGTTAGCTCTAGGTTGGGGAAAAGATAGTAACTAAGTCATAATAATTTTATCATATTGGCTGCTGATCATTACTGGCATTTAGTATTTTGTCTTGAATTTAAATTCTTTCCTTTTTCCGTTTTTATAATCATCATTAAGTGTTTCAATACCACAAGAAATTCTCATCCATGGTTTGTGAACAGAATGAGTTTGCGATCTGGGAGATCTTTTGCCAAGCAATGCTGATGGTTCATAGCCTATTCCTCATGGTTGTCGTTTGAAGGTAAGTGGATGACTTTTGAAGTTTGGCTCTACAAAGTGTTTTGATTGTTTGGAAATACTTTTTGCTCTTTAGATTATTGTACTTCCAATTTTTTTGAAAGCAAGCAAAAGAAAGAATTTTCATCCCTTCATTGTTAGTTGATATTTATTTAATTAATTTGGTTTGAAAATCTTCCATTTAAGGATATTTTATACTTATAGCTTCTTTTCCTTTTCCTTTTTGTGTTTCTCTTTTTGGGAAAGATGATAATGCTAGTTCTTACAATGAAACCTTTGGCACGTTGGACATAACTTTTCACAATGATAACCTTTCCACAATGCAATATTGTTGGGTTGGATTGAGCAATGAAGTTGCAACAGTAGTTAGTTAGGTCATGTAAATGATCAATATACTGAATTAATTAGGAACCAGTAAATATTAACTCTGCTTTATGCCTGAAGATTTTTCCTACATGCAATATTACGGTCGGAAACTGGAGGTAAAAACAAAAGGTCAGGAGTGCACAATCTCTGATTGAGAGCTTTCATACATGTCTTGTTATCTCTTGGGTTCAAAGTTGGTCATGATGTTTGCAATGTTGAATTTGCTTTTATTTGTGTTTGATGAAGCATTTGTTTTTCTTTTCCCAAACTCCATCACTCCCAAGTGTCTGTGTTGATAAAGTAACCCTAAAGATTTTTTAAGTGGGTGTTTCTTTCTTTTTCTTTATTATTATTATTATTATTTACTTATCCAACCATTAATTAACTGAATTACCTGTTAAACAAGTATGATTTTTTTTTTTTTTGGGTGCATAATTGAGAAGCTGCTATATCCTAAAAGGGTCTGCTTTCCAAAGGCTATGTAGATTTTGGGCTTTTGGGGATATTTTTGCTCAGTAGAGATTCATCCTTGTTTCTGTCATCTTTTAGTCCCCTCTGTTGTGGTAATTTATTCTCTTCTGCTTCTAATCCCCTCAAAAATAAAGAACATCAGCAGCAACAAACAAGCAGCATTGGAGATATATTATTTTCTATATAGGGATTGATAGAAAATCTGTTTTTTTCAAAAAATGGAAAATTGGAAGTGCTGGGTCTTGGGAAACATCAAATCTTATGCCAGGGAATTACCTGCTATGAGAGGACCTCTCTAGGTATTCTGTTTTTTGACGCCATTGATCCTGATTTATAAATTAGGTTAGTTAACTGTCTTGAGATATGGGGCGGTTTTAGCTTCAGCAGAGACCAATATCTGCTTTGTACAAATGAGGTTGTGCATTTTACTCATAGATAGACACTGTGCAGTTACATCCTTGTTATGGTCTAGTATGAAAGTTCTGTTGTCGTCTGATTTTGATGCCTGTTCCTTTCACTTTGGTTAGATACTTGGGCTTTAGTTTGGAATTAGAGCACATCATTTGGTTTTGTTTGTTACTGTAATTAATATGTTCTGATTTTGTTTCGCAAAAGTCACTGATCATGGAACTTTATTTCAGAGCAAGTAATTGCCAAGGATGCGGAGCATTAGTTCTCTCTGACCATCATAGAAGATCTACCTGATACAGTTTTTCTGAAGTTTAATCCATTTTAATTCAACACGAGTCCAGTTTTTCTCCATCGGGGAAAATAATGGAAAATTAGAAACCTCAGTTTTAGGAAATGTTTTATTTCTAAGTATATGGGCATGTTGTTTATTTTTAGGCAAGTTATTGCTTGTCTATGATAAATTTAATTGCTTTAAATTTGATTTGCAACCTCAAAATAAAAGGCAAGTTATTGCTTGTCTATGATAAATTTAATTGCTTTAAATTTGATTTGCAACCTCAAAATAAAAGGCAAGTTATTGCTTGTCTATGATAAATTTAATTGCTTTAAATTTGATTTGCAACCTCATAAATTTTATTTTCAGGTACTCACTAGGTGTAAGTTTTGATGTCCTTTTTTCTAGGTATAGGCGATTGTAAATAGGGCCTTGTGTTTAGTCATATATTATGTGTATAATGATAGTTAACTTCTCCTTTGACACAGCATGTAGTGATACTGAGATTGATACCTGATCAAATCTCAGAAAGAAACAAGTTTCTGCGACCTAGCTTTCAGCATCATAGGCCTAATATTCTGTCTTTTGATACCTCATCATCCCCTATTCTTTGTTCTTACTTCCCTTTCTAATACATCTCAATCTCTTTTTCTCTAATTTATGTTATTTTCTCTCGCTCCTTTTGTCTTCATCTTCTCTCCTTTTCTTTTTTGCTTGCTTTCCTACATCACAGTTTCCCTAAGGGCAATGCATTAGGGAAATGACGCCATTTAATGGATTCATTCTTTCATTTTATTATGGCATGTTCCAAACATCTAGTGTGACAACAAATAACTTCTTATTCCCCCAGCGTATACTTTTGGACTCAATATGTATTTTTCTTTAGTTTGATGCAATAGAAAGCCCCTTAAAGAAAAGAAAAGAAAAAAAAAAAAAATTCCGGCTCACATGTTGAAATTTAATGTAAATCTCAGTTGTTTATATTATTTCTTTGCAATAAATTCATGTTTGCTTTTAAACCTTTGTTCTTTGTGATATCTAACTTGTGATATCCAATTAATGCAGCCATGCATCTAATAATGTTTTGGATGGGCTGAACATGTTTGATGGATGAGGTTATCATTGGATGTAGGATTCTCGCCTTTTTAACCATGAAAGCTGGGAAGTATGTGCTTTTGTCAAACTTCAAAGATACATCACATTGTGATGAATATTTTCCTTTTTTAACTTTTATTGCTATATTTAGTAGGAGTTATTTTTTTTTTTTTTCCGTTTTGATATAGGTGTTAAGGTTTCTTCTTTCAAATGCAAGATGGTGGCTGGAAGAATATAAGTTTGGTGGATTCAGATCTGATGGTGTGTTTCAATGATATACACACACCATGGGTTGCAGGTATTATCTTTTGGCTTTTGGCTTTTGAAATTGAATTCCCCTCATTTTTGTGGATGAAGTATAACAACTAGCTTACATGCCTGGGTGTTGATAATGAAGGTTGTAAATGCTAATATACCAGTAGCAGGACTGAATTCCTTATACTTTGTTTCTAAAATTAACTTAATGAAGCCCTATTCAAACCAGCCATTTTGGCATATAGATCTATATAGAGCTGCAGGTAGTCTACCTAAACAACCAATTAAAAGATAAGCTGTTAGTGAATGATTTGGCAATAAATTACAACCATCCTCGATTTGTAGGACATCTACCTCCCTTAGTTGTGGGGTTGCCTGGTAATAAATAGTTTAGGGAGTCTCACCTCTGGGCTGCTGGTTTCTTCCTGCATTTGGGCACCTCTGTTGCAGTTTGAACAGCTCAATTCTATTTCACATATTATCCTTAATTACTATAAATTGCATCTTATATTTAATAGTTCTATTATTCTTTCTATGATTGCTAAGTTACTACTTTAACTTAAAAGCTTAAACTATTAGATAAGGGCTCATCAGGAATATTTAAGCGCTAACACTACCCCTCACATGCATTTGCATGTGAACCAAACACCACCACCATAAACTTAACAATAAACACAACTTTTTGTAGTTAAACTCATTAATAATGAGGGGATCAAAGCACAAGGCCACTTGATCAAACTAACTTTGATACCAAATTAAGTTACCACCTTTAAGTTACCATTGCATAAAGGCCTAACAATAGTATTTAAGCTCTAACATTGTTATTCTAAAATATAGTTTAAAGTCTGCACCACTTATCACGTGGAACATAGGCAAGAATGGTTTATATCTTTGACAACCACTTCATTTGCTGTTCTATTACTATATTGGCCCTTTGATTTGTTTCTTGAGCTCCAGGTCACCTTCACTGGAAATTACAGCAAGTGCTTTGGATTTGCAACTGATATAGATGTTGATGTTTACCTGATGCTGGTCAATGATTTGATTCATGGGCTCTCCCCAGAGGCTGTTACAATTGGTGAAGATGTATGTTATACTGTTCTCTTGAAAGCATGTTGAGCATCCCTGTGATTCTAGTCTCTAGTTTCTGTGCAGAAATATGAATTTAAGTTCAATGAAAAAATATTTCTTCTATAGTGCTTAAGTCAATGAAAGTACATACATACATGTGTGCGTAGATACCCTTTATTTTCTGTCATTTTTGCCCGTTTTCTTCCATGCATTCCAAATACCATTGTGTGGTAGTTATAGAGTTCCATGAATTATATATCACATTTTGTAACTTTAATGTTTCATTGCCAAAAGTAAAAATAGCCTATTTTTTAGTTTGCGATTAAGTACATAGTTATATCTATGTTCACCTCAGCCAAAAACCGTGATCAGTAACTTTCCTAATCCTTGAAAGTCAGTAAAATAGTATTTAATTGCATAATTTTAATTGAGGTTAAAGTATCCACAATATGCTCTATAAAACTCCGTATTCCGGAATATACAACAAAGCATAACAGCTGACATAAATTCCCACCATGTTCCAGTGTTCACTTGTCTTAAATTAAAAAAAATAAAGAAGTCATCTATTCACGGAGGGATAATTGTTGAACAAATTGGAATGCAACAAAATTTGTTGAATAAATAACATATATGAAAATGGTAATCAGAAAATCTAAGACTTATATTTCTACTTTTAGGGATAAAACACCAATGGATTTCATTTACATTGTTCAGTTGATTATATAATTGTTTTTCCTGTGCAGGTTAGTGGAATGCCAACCTTCTGCATTCCTGTCCAAGATGGTGGTCTGGGATTTGATTATCGTCTGCACATGGCCATTTCTGATAAATGGATTGAGCTGCTTAAGTATGTTCTTACTGGAAGTCCACATGCTTGTTACCATTAACAAACATGAAGCTAGAATATCTATATGGCACATAAATTTATTTGCCTTTTCATGGTCCTATGTGTAGGAAAAGGGATGAAGACTGGAAAATGGGTGATATTGTATTCACACTGACCAACAGAAGGTGGATGAAAAAGTGTGTTGCTTATGCTGAAAGTCATGACCGAGCTCTTGTTGGTGACAAGACAATTGCATTCTGGTTGATGGACAAGGTTACAGGATCTTGCTTATCTACATATCATTTATGCTAAAGAATATTTGGACATCTTCATAAATTAAAGGCCATAGAAATGCTTTTTGGTTTTTGGGTAGGAATTTTGAAATTTTCCTATGTCAATATTACCTGTGTTCTTAGTTATCTACATTTCATGCTGAAGGAAATATATGCACCTTCTTTCATTCAGGCTAGCTTTTTGGTTGTAGGATATGGATCTGTCTAAATCAAATAGTTTCATGAATTTGACCTCACTTTTTTTTTTAATTATTGTGTATGATTTTGAAGTAAATTTCAAAGATCAGTTTTTGAACAATGCATCACTAACACAACTTATTCATATCTTCCAACAGATCCATGTCTAAGATGACTCTCTCTCTCTCTCTCTCTCTCTCTGTGGGTGGGTGGGGTGGGGGGTGCGTGTCCTTCAGTTTTGAATTAATTTGGGCTGGAATAAGGAGTTGTTCATTCTTGGTGATTTGTTTTTTATTTTTCTTCATGTTTAGCATTCTGTGGTAGTTAATTTAGGAATAGGTAATACTTCATTGATGGAAGTCTTTGTAATGGCAGTGTTATGGCTTACATTCTCAGGTCTATTCAAGTTAGATTTTGTGCCTTACTGCGGGATATGTATGATTTCATGGCTTATTGATCGTGGAATAGCATTGCACAAAATGATCAGGCTCATTACTATGGGATTGGGTGGAGAACGTATTTGAACTTTATGGGCAATGAATTTGGACATCCTGGTAAAGTCAATTGGTTACTAATATTCACGATTATTATAACTTTGGTCATTGAAGTTTTTTGAGTTTTAATCTGATGGTCCTCAAATGATATGATATTGTTCTTTCCCCCTTGTTCTTTACTTAGAGTGGATTGATTTTCCAAGGGGTGATCAGTATCTTCCTGGTGGTCAACTAATTCCTGGGAACAATTTCAGCTATGGTAAGTGCCGGCATAGGTTTGATCTGGTAAGTTTCTCCCTCATTATTGGAATGACATTTGAGTAGGTAGTTTGAAGGAAGAACTTACGATCTTGGTAACTTTCATGTAGGCTCTTTTAACTGCATTGCAGAATTAAGTCTTGATGAATAAAACACAATATTTTAAATGTGCTTTTCTTTGGACAACAATTCAATCTGATTTACAGTTGTTTTACACTAATTCTTGGTCATGAGCCTGGTACGTATGCGTGCATGTAGGTAGGTTGGTACATTCTCTTATCTATCCTTTCCCTTATAGTTAATATACAATTCAAAGTTGTGTATGATCACCTTGTTATAAATTGCCAGCCTCTGTTTTAATTTAGATAACTTGTTCTATATGTTAGCGTTTGAAGTCACAATAAGTAACTTCTCTGCATTTAAAATAACTTTCCCATGCCTGGGCTTCTGATAGCATTTCCAAAGTTCTTATTGTTTTTTGGTTGTAAACAACCAGGGGGATGCTGATTATCTAAGGTATTACAGAATGCAAGAATTCAATCACACAATGCAGCATCTTGAAGGGAAATATGGTGTAAGTTCTACTTGACTAGAACATCTAGTTTTATTATCAAAGCCTTGGACTGTTTGTTTATTTTTATTTATGTATTTATTACTGGAAAACTAATGCTGTTAGATATTTTGTGATGTTTGAAACCAATTGTGATACACTATGTGATATTTTTACAATTGTTTGTGGATTTTAATCATGAGGGAGACTAGGCTACTGTCCCCTCCATCAAATGTAATATGTGGAGCAGCAGTTTCTTATTTGGGGAATTGCCCGGCTATCTTAGTTTACATATTGCCGTATTGCCAGTGTTGTTTCTAGAATTGCTTTGTTGCTTTTTCTTGATAATTCGTGTGAAACATGTTGTGTGGCTTTTGTGATCCTTCAGATTAGAATGTAAAGTGATACACTGGTTAACTGTTGATGCAGCTCATGACTTCAGAGCACCAATATATATCACAGAAGGACGCAGGAGACAGGGTGATTGTCTTTGAAAGAGGAAACCTAGTCTTTGTTTTCAACTTCCATTTGTGTAACAGCTACTTTGACTACCAGGTGGGCTGTTTACAGCCAGGGAAATATAAGGTAAAATATCTGATACTGTATACTGCTTTTTGTTTCTCCATTTTCATGTGTTTAGCTTTAGCCAAGTAATACATTCATTGCATCTGTCATTTTTTCCTTGGTACAAAATGTTTATAGGTTTGTTTTAGTATTTAAATGGAAATATGTGAGCCTAGAGCAATTATCCTGTAATCTGAAAAAGTTAAAACCTGGTAAATAATGTGCTATAAGCTGTTCTAGATTTTTATTTCATCTGCACATGCATTTAGCAGAACTAAGTAGTATATTCTCCATTATTTGGGCGAAGTTAGTAGATTCTATTGCTGGCGTTTGTACAACATACAAGCCCAGATATTATAATAAACAATAATTAAGAATCATAAAAGTTAATGATATTAGGAAAATCTTCACTTATGGCAGTAAAGCCTTGCAGATAGCAGTGACATACTCATCAAACTTGCAATTTTGGTCATATTGAGAAAATGAAGACCGAATCTGCCAATAATATTCGAAATATACTCAGTTTCCATACTCAGATAAGTTGAGGATCATACTTTCAAGATTGTTGGACTTTTTTTTTTTTTTTTTTACTTCAAAGGACCATGGTCCTTTATTTAAAACCCAGCCTAGCCCTTAGATGTTTTTGGCATCTTGCCTTGTCAAACTGAATAAGACCTCTACTCCCTTTCTTTTCGTTCCACCACAAGACTAGCATCAATTTTGGCCTTTTATTTTATGCCACCATTGTAAAATTAGTTTGAAAAATGGTCTTGGCTCTTTGTTCTTGGAAAATGTTTGCCTTAGTTGATAGCAATCCGGAGAAAATTAAACAAGTGAAAATGAAGGACCAAAGCACATTCAAAGCAAGTCTTCTGCTCTTTGCGGGCAGGAAAGAAAAGTTCTCTTTCAGTTGAGTAGCAGTCAAGAAAACTTAGGCAGCAAACTCTATCAATCGTACTGTTCTACAGCACTTGAGCAACATATGTCCAGGAAATTATGATATAATTTAATTTGCACCTTGAGTAAACTAGTTGATTCAGCATATTGATCATCTTTAAATTGTTTTACAAGGACTTTAATATGTTGGCAGCATGACGAATGATGGGTGAATAATCTTTGAAGTAATCATGCTGATAGGGTGCAAGCCTCAGCAATTGGATGCCTTTTGATGAATAATTCTTTTGTGTGGTTGAGGAATGGGCACGATGAAGTGATCTTTTGGTTAAGCACTTTTTGACATTCATGCTCGTACACACTAATTTTGCCAAATCTTGTCTTCAAGTGATCTTTTGGTTAAGTACTTTTTGACATGCATTCGAGTACACACTAATTTGCACACTAATTTGCCATATTTTGTCTTCAATGTTTTCTCCCTTCAGTATAGCAGACCTTTTTTTTCACTTTTTACTTCAAACAAAATTCATTATATATTTCAATTTTATAGTTTCAGTTACCTGTGTTCTCTCTTCCAGATTGTCATGGATTCAGATGGTCGATTGTTTGGAGGATTCAATAGGCTGGACCACAATGCTGAGTATTTCAGCTCGGTAAGAATTTCACCCATGGACAATACTTATCCCGCTCTTACTCCTCAGCATGATCATTTTCTTCTATTTCCTGGTTAATTAGGGGAGTTTCAAATGCAATGGTAGTTGTACAGGAAGGGTGGTATGATGACCGACCTCGATCATTCTTGGTACATGCACCGAGCAGAACAGTTGTGGTCTATGCTCTAGTGGAGAGCTAATAGAAACCTCTAGAGAAAAAAACTGCAACCTGTTGAGAGGATGAAATTAATAGCAGGTTCTTCTGTAAAGAGTGACTAGAGAGCTCCTTACTCTGCATTAGCATTCCGGATACTAATGTTGAGAATAAAAGTGCTGTGCAGAGTCTTGTGGAATTACATTGCCATTTTTGGCAGTTTTTAACACCCCATCAATGAGGTCAACATGGACACAAGTAAAGGAGAGCATACGTGCAAAATTGCAAATTCATGCAGACCATTGGAGGCCATTCTTTCGTGAATATGTAAAAGGCTTACCGGTAGCATTCTGTAAATGTTTTTGTGTTTCTTGCTTGGCTTCGCTAAATTTTCATCACTGGATATCAGCTAGATAGTTTCCTCCTATTTTATGTGGCATAATGCACTGTAATGTTATGTCTGAATCCCACTTAAGTAATAACGGAGAGTTGACAGATCATCCAGCGAATTTCGTTTATATTTCCTTGTCCACGACCTGCAGTGGCTGTTAAGTTCATAACCATGAATGAACGTTAACCGCCTGCTTGAAACCATTATCTCAGTCCGCTTAGGACATTCCCTTTTAAAGATTTGGTTTAGGCGGTACTCCTGTTGTTTAATCGTATGGGAACGAAGTCAGGGCTAAACCTAAATTACCGCAGCAGAATTGCAGAAATCATTAAAATTTTTGTAATTTCTCTGCTAAAGTTATCAAGTTCAGCTTATATTTCACAAGCTTATTAAATATTATATTTTAATAAGTTAGAAAATTCAAAAATTTTGAGATGTAATGTAACCGAATGCACGGACCTGACTAAATTTAAATGCATGTGTATATCTATTCTGATTTCTTTGATACCCAATGTGTTTTTAAGTTATTTTTAGAAATAAATCTAAGGTATACAAATCTGACATATTTTATCCTTTAAAATGCCATTTATTCTTATAATTTTCCATATTAGAAATTACCTACTTTTTATGAAATAAATAAAACCATTGGCATGATATAAAGATTTAAGTTCGTTATTTGATTTTATAATTTATAAAAATAATTATAATTTATTAAAAATAAGAGAATTTTAATCATGATCAGATTTTCGAGAGAATCACTCATTTAATTTAACCTCTAATATAGATATTAATAGGTAAAACTGAAAGGATGGCTATGATACTATAATCGATTCAGGATTAATAAAATAATAAAATTTGAGATAAACTTTGTCCTTAAAATTTGTTTAAAATAAAATTTAAAAATAACTTTTAAAATTAAATTTGAATTTTAGATAAAATTGATAATGAAACACGTAGAGAAAATTGATTAAAAATTGAAAAGATTTTATTGTCAAAAAAAATTTTTACAAAGAATTGTACACGAATTTTTAATGAAATTGTACAGGAGTTTTGAAGTTTTTATAGAGTAGGGAGTAGGAATTCTCTCTCTTTTTAAGACTGCTAGCTAAGCTCTCTTCCAAACTCTCTTTTTGCTCTCCCCGTTCAAGCTCTACCTAAGACTCTATACTTCGAGTATATTTATATACATTAAACTTGACTATTATAATTAAATAATTGGAGAAACATCATCATACTTCCTTTTGAAAAACTTATCTTCGTACTTAATAGCGAATATTGAATAAATTTGAATAGTTGAACTAACTTTTTAACAAAGTAATCTTCATGATTGATGACGAATCTTGAATAATCTTAAATAATTAAACTAACTTTTTGACAAAGTAACCTTCATAATTGCTTATGAATCTTGCAGGTTGAATAATGCTACCTTGTCTTCACTTGATCATGAGATATTGATTAAGTGTGCACCGAAAGATATTTTGTCTTGATTTGAATAATTCATTTTGTCAGTAGTCAAAAGAAATTTGAGATAATAGACCACTAAAGGGATCGTTTGACACTTTACTTGAATTTTTTTCATGGTTGTTTTCCAAACTTGTTGATTTTGGTTATAAGCTCTCTAGATTTTGACAACTAACATTGTTTTAAAACTTAAAATATATAAAATTAATATCGTAAATTTAACTAATTTTTTAATTGAATAAGACATTCAAAACTATTATTGAACAACAATTTTAGATCGACATTTTGAGACTAAAATTATTCAAATATTTTAAAACATAAAATTTTAAAATAAGAGAAACTACTGAAACATCTGAGCTTACCAACAGTCTTACAGCCTCCCTCGAGTCTTATTACCTGAAACACCGACTTACCAACGTATGAACAGCTCTCACTGCTATTGCCCTAATTTTTCGAACCTTGTATTCTTAAACACCTAAATAATAATAATCTCTCTACGTTTCACCAAAATTTCTTGCACAATAATAATTTTTCATATTAGAAATTACCTATTTTTATGAAATAAATAAAACTATTGGCATGATATAAAAATTTAAGTTAGTTATTTGATTTTATAATCTATAAAAATAATTATAATTTATTAAAAATAAAAAAAATTTAATCATAAACAAATTTTTAAAAAAAATCACTCATTTAATTTAATTTGATCTCTAATATCAATATTAATAGATAAAATTGAAAGGATGAATGAATAGAGAAAAGTTTAATCACGATCAGATTTTTTTCAAGGTAATCACTCGTTTAACTTGACCTCTAGTATCAATACTAATAGGTAAAACTTAAAGGATGGACGGAGTAGATCGACCTCACACCAATTTTTAGGAGCATTTTATTTTAAATTGCGTATGCCGCTAAGTTTGCGTCACATTTCCCATTGCCGTTGATAAGAAATTTGAATCGCACAAGATGAGAAGTAAGTCACCTGTGATACAAAGAAATCCTGGGTTGCAAACAATGTAACACAATCAAACGACACCACTCATTCAATTTATACACGAGACAAACATTAGACAACTGTTACAGAATTTTCCATCAAACCAGGCTGAAAAAGCTAAAAACATATAATAAATGCAAACCAAAGTTGTTTAGTTACAAAAACACCAAATTGATTAAGTGCTAACATAACTAGTTTCAGAGGCAGAGCCGCGGGGCAACTGATGTAGAACGCTTGTTGGCGATGAATTAGAAGTCGAAGATCGCAGAGCTTCCGCCAGAGGTCCCCCCATTGAAGCAACCTGGTTTGCTGCCCATCCTGATGCCCAATTCAGCTGTGGCTCCTCCCTTTCCCCAGCATGGGATCCCATTTCGGCACCATTGCCGGTTGACAATTTCAACGAGACATCTGACGATGAATTCCCGGGCATCGAAATGGAGAGACAGGCAGTAGCGGAATTTATAGTGCTGGCATTAGTTTCAACATCGTTGGTTTCTTCAAGTGATCTTGGCCAGTCATCAAAAAAATGCCTCAGGATATGACCATCATTTCTATGATCAGCCTCACTTTGGTGCTCAAACAAGCCTTTGTTTTCAGGTTTGGTCACAACAGAGGAATTACTAGGGACAAAAGAACATGCCCAAAAAAAAAAAGGAAACAGAGAGAGAGAGGAAAGTTAGAACGAGAACAAAATAAGTAATTCTGATCAGAGAGCATAAGCATCATATCATATCTTCAAAAGATGTGGTTGGGGTCAGTTTGCACAAAATCTAAAGCTATTCCACCAGATATCAGACATGTGGACCAAAACTTTCGCCAGGGCCTACCAAAATTCTCTTTATCCTCAAATCCAAACCCGAAATAAAAAGATTATATCAAAATCAAGATCATTATTTGTAATAATCAAGGATATAAACACGAGCACAACTAAGGTTTTTAACTAAATCAATCCTTATTTTGTGCAAAAAAATGAAATTTCATTTTACTGGGAGATCATAGAAGGGCAAGGGTTACCTTTGATTGAAGTGAAGAAGATCAATAGAGGGCGAGGGTGCATAGAGAGAAAAACCGGGCCCATTAGCCGATTCTGCAAGCGAGGAAGCTGAGCTAGTGTTTTTCAGTGTCCCGGCAGTACCATGGCCACCACCGGCACCAGTGCCCAGAATAGCACTGGCGGTGGCGGCACCGGAGATGGGCGTGGGGATTTCCACATGCTTTCTTGAACGGTTGCGGCCACGGTGCATGTGGCGGTCGCAATACTTGTGCCCCACCGCTACTTCCCTCGCGCACCTCCATTTCTTACCGTCAGTCCTCCTGCATCGCCCTGGCTCTGGATCCATGGCAGCTCTTCCCCAGTAACCTGGTTGCAACAATGATTAAACATATTGTTCAGGTTTTGTATTGCAAGTAGTTAAAGATCAAACATATATAGTGGATTGGGAATAAAGAAATGAATTAATTTGAAACATGTCGAAATTGTAGTCATATGATAAATGGGCAGATCAGAAGTTTACAGCCAAAACAAAAACATCAATCAGATCACAGAGAACGTGAATTAATCCAAAAATTTTGGGTTTACCTCACTATTTGATGCAAAAGGCGATGTTTGATTGGACTAAGAGTAACGAAACTATTCGGTGCAACGTGTAAGGATTTCTGTCATTAAGCACTAAGTAATGCACTCAACAATTCAAGCACAGAAATGAGAACGAGAATCACGGTGTTCACCAAGAAGATGAAATAGCATGACATGGTACTAGTAATTAAAAATAGAGGGAACCAAAAAAAATTATGAATAATGACTTCAGAACTCACAAGCTGGCTGATAATGAGGATAATGTTGAAGAGAGTGAGAGGGAAAATATGGAGAAGAGTGAAGAAAGCTTTTCTTGATTGGCTGGAGGAGTTCTGGTGGAACAGCAGCACCCGCTAACATATACCTGTAGATCAAAGCCTGCAGCTCAAGCTCCTGCCACTGAGCTAAGCTAAAGTAACTTCCCATCCCTGACAAATTAAAAGGCAAAGCCAGAAGTTCAAAGAAGCAGAACTCATCTAACCAGACACCATGTCCATACACAGCATATATAAGAACTACACTTTTCTGGGTTGCTGTCATATGGTGTAGGAGGAGAAGTGAAAAAGAAAGGTCGGTGCAAGCAAGAAAAATCTTACTGGGAAATCTGGTGGTTGAATCTGCAAATGCTGACAGGCTGCTGATTTTGCTGGCGGATTCAGGTACAAACAAAGGAAGGGCCGATGACCCAGATGACTGTTGTTGCTGTTGTTGGTATTGAGGTTGATGTGGTACAAAAAAGAGTCTTGCGATCTTTGCAGAAACTTCTTGTTCTGACTCATGCTGGTCTCTCCATTGCTGCAGATGCAATTCCATGTAGGGAGAGAATTTGTAGTCTGGTTGCTTTTGGTTTGGTTGGGTTTAATAAGGCTTAGTTTGGTGTGTTGGATTAGTAAACGAGGGAAACTTTGTCAAGGTTTTGCAGGAACTTGTGTAGGTTTCTTTTTCTTTTTACATATAAATTTGACAGATACCCAGGAGAGAGAGAAGAGTATTCTGACAAGTTAAGACTGCAAAGTTATTGAGGAGAAGACTAGGCTAGGCTAGGGTATTTAAGAAAAAGACAAACAGAGAAGACATTTGAGAGAATAAAAAAAAAGCCCTAGAACTTATTAAAAATACTATTAAATTTGTATTAAGAAAAAGATTATGATTTTTTTATAAACAAAATTTAATATTAATTAAATTTATAAATTATATTTTTATTAAATATTTTATAATATAAATAAAAAATATTATTTAAATTATTTATTATTAATTATATTATATGTTTATAACTATTCAATTTTAAAATAAAAAAATTCGAAAAGGAGAGAAAGGTAATATCCTGAATTCAGATTTGTATAAAGAAGAGAGAGGTAATAACCTGTAGTCAGTCCTAGCAAACTTTGTCTTCGAAATAGCAACAACACGACTCATCACATCACCACTTCTTCTCATCTCTCCTCGCTTCGTTCTGTTTAGCTCAAATTCTACCTCACTTTTAATTAACTAATTAATTAAATCTTTAACCTTTTTCCGTTTATAAAATGTGGGACACTTGTGGGCTGTAGACCGCATTGTGACGGAATCCCACGTTGGATAGGAATGGGCTATTCTTGGGGTTTATAAGGGAGGGCTCTGCACACCCTAATGGACATGTCTTTTGGGGAGGAGGTAATGGCCCAGCCCGTGACAAGTGGTATCAGAGCCAAACTATTCCAACTCTAATGTCTCAGCCAAGCGCCCACGCATAATCAATGCGTCCATGAAGGGTCCATAAGTCTCGAGGTAGAGCAGGACGGGTATGCAGGGAGCCTCACTGTGACGAGGGCGTCACAGAATTGAGTGGGGGAGAGTGTGACGGAATCCCACATTGGATAGGAATGGGCTATTCTTGGGGTTTATAAGGGAGGGCTCTGCACACCCTAATGGACATGTCTTTTGGGGAGGAGGTAATGGCCCAGCCCGTGACAAGTGGTATCAGAGCCAAACTATTCCAACTCTAATGTCTCAGCCAAGCGCCCACGCATAATCAATGCGTCCATGAAGGGTCCATAAGTCTCGAGGTAGAGCAGGACGGGTATGCAGGGAGCCTCACTGTGACGAGGGCGTCACAGAATTGAGTGGGGGAGAGTGTGACGGAATCCCACATTGGATAGGAATGGGCTATTCTTGGGGTTTATAAGGGAGGGCTCTGCACACCCTAATGGACATGTCTTTTGGGGAGGAGGTAATGGCCCAGCCCGTGACAAGTGGTATCAGAGCCAAACTATTCCAACTCTAATGTCTCAGCCAAGCGCCCACGCATAATCAATGCGTCCATGAAGGGTCCATAAGTCTCGAGGTAGAGCAGGACGGGTATGCAGGGAGCCTCACTGTGACGAGGGCGTCACAGAATTGAGTGGGGGAGAGTGTGACGGAATCCCACATTGGATAGGAATGGGCTATTCTTGGGGTTTATAAGGGAGGGCTCTGCACACCCTAATGGACATGTCTTTTGGGGAGGAGGTAATGGCCCAGCCCGGGAGGGCTCTGCACACCCTAATGGATATGTCTTTTGGGGAGGAGGTAATGGCCCAGCCCGTGACAGCATGCTGCATGCATACAACAGAGTCAAAATACACAACAGAACGAGAAAGGGTGACGACAGCGCATTTCCAAATTCAGCTAAGCTCAGATTTTGCATTCATTGCCGTTTCCAGCGCAGGACAGAAATGACGATGGCACTCTCTCTCTCTCTCTCTCTCGCTCTCGTTGTCTTCTACCCTCCTGAAAATTGAAATCGGGATTCATCACATCTGCATATAAATTCCAGAGGCAGTTTCTTTGCAGGAGGATTCCCCAAAAATCAGCTTGTGTAATCCATTTGTATATCAAAGATATTTAGTATTTAAATAGTTCTGTAGTGTACGTTATAAATGTTATGGGACTGAAAGAGTAGTGTTTGATGAATTTTAGAAATGTTCTACCCCGATCTTTTTACATTTTATAGTAATTTTTTAATAAAATTTAAAATCAAAATGGTTGTATATGTAAATCATCAAACATGGAAGAATAACTTTTCATTTAAGATTTGTTCATCATAAAATATATATATATATATATATATATATATTTGTATAAAAATAACATTAGGGTATATATAACTTTTTTTAATAAACTCCAGCATAAAGTTATATTATTATTATTATTATTATTATAATAAAATTATATAATTTATTTTTTATTTTTATAAAAAATATTAAACATACAACAATAATAATAAAAAAATCCGAATAAATTTGCACAGTAATTTATACTGGCGGCACTATCAATATACAGACAGAGAGAGTTTGAGTTGTGAGTTGAGAATTGTTAAGTTAAAAACATGTGGTCGTATGTATGTCTCATAATTACACATGTCATTTAATTTCAATAATTAAAAATATGTATAACACTTTATAATACATACATATTAAATGTTACAAATCTTTTTTTCCTAAATATAATTTGTATAAATAAAAAGATTACTAAGATACATAAACTCAAAGCAGACCAACAAAACTTAACATGGAACTTGTACAAATAATTCCAAATTCTAATAATGATTTTGTTTTAATGTGAATACTATGTATTCAAATAATGCTTTAATAAAATTTTAATACATATATTTTTATTTCAAAATCGATTAACCATATTAATAATTAGAATAAATATTGTCCATACGTGAAATTATAAAAGTGAATTGTTTGTAATATAGGTTTTCTTATCAAAAAAGAGAGATGGTAAAAATGTTGAACCCTTAATTGCCTTTTATTATGTTATTTTAATCCCATGCAACAACAAAAGGAAAGAAGATTAGTGTAGGTAAATTCCCCACCAAATTCCTAATTATACGAGGGTTACCTAATTGAATTATCTTTTGTTAATTCATTTCATATATTGCTTCTCTATACTGTACGATTAAGAAAAAAAATATGGGTGATTTATTTAATTAAACTAATAATTATGTTTAATTTAGTAACCGAGAAGAGTGATGATATTGAATATTACTCTTTGACTTTAAATATCTACTATTAAATTCTTACTCAAAAAAAAAAATCTTTTTATCATTTTAAAAATTATATAAAACTCACTAATTATTTTAACATATCCAATTAAAAATTTCGTGTATTTTTCAAACGAAATAAGTTTTAAACTCTTTTTAATAAATAGTCTCAACAAAACCATTCAATAAAATTGTCACATGGTTAAAAATAATTATTTCTTTAATTCTAATAATTATCTGATCTGTTAATTGAAAATGAATATATTTATGTCATATATATATACAAATTAAAAGGTATAGGTGTCTTATTTACAAATTATATAAAATATTTTAACAAAGATAAACTTTCAATACAAGTAGATAGAAGCAATGAATATTGGAGTTATTTTACAATATATGTTTTAAAATATCAAAATCCATTAAGGATTTGTTTGGTATTAACTTTTTCAACTATAACTTAGTCGAATAGGTCGGTTATTATATTATTATTATTATTATTATTATTATGGTCAAAATTGGCCATTATGCACACAAATTTTTTAGCAGTCTTATAGTTGTAAACATCTAATTTATAGTTATATTCTTAATCCTAAATATTAATATTAAAAAAATTTATTTAATTTTTTTATAGTAGTAGAGTTTAATTGAAAAAACTTTTAATGAACTTGATTAGTTATCAATCATATTTTTTGTAATATTATATAATTATAGATAAATTTACTAGGATTATATTCTAAAAAAAAAACTTCTAAACAAAATAAGAGAATACTTTTTTGAGCACATTTTTCAAATGTTTTTTATTTTTTTAAAAAAAATTAGAGAATGTTTGGTACCTTGATCTAAAACTAAAATAAATAAATAAAAATTTAAAATTGTGATAAATGTAATAGATCAAAAATGAAATTAATACGTTTTTCAATTTAAAAATAAATACTAGTTTGATTTCAAAAACATCATTTCAAAAACAATCGTTAAATTTCCAGCATTAAACGAGTACTCTTGTATTGGGTTGACCAACGGGCTCGCTCAAGCTAACTTAAATCATCGAGGCTCCACATAGGACATTAGCTACGATAGCCGAGCCGCCATTGCTCCCCCAATACGAGTACATACAAGAAGAAGAAATTTTATTTGACGAATATGCCCCTGGCACATCTCTGTATCTACGTATCACAGTTGGCTTTTCTGTTCAAAATGTACTTTTATTATTCTGTCTCTACAAATCAATAGATATTCTTACCTTATTAATATGCCTTCGTCTTTTTGTCTTCCCCTTTTTTTTTTCTTTAACATGACATTACCTACGTAGACATAAAATTCATTTTATTTACAAATGTGCCCATTTAAGCATCAACACTACTCATTTTATAAAATAAACAATTCTTTTTAAAATAACACTAAAAATACAAAACTTTTGGACAAACTATTAGTATTGTTACCATAAATACGTTCATGTATGTAGCTGATTCATGCTTCTATACCCGTAGCATATGGTATTTCACTTATCATAATCATATTAAAAATTTTATGACATAATTTTTACCTGTTTTTTGAAATATTTTTTAAAAATAAACGGATGATAATAGTAGAATAATTTAAAAATTAAATAATAATATTATAAAAAATACTATTAAAACAAATAATATATTTAATAATACTAAATATATAAATTATATTTATATAAACAACAATATTGTATTATTGTTACATCTTTCATATATTTTATTTTATTTTATAAAAATATATAATATATAAAAATAATATAATACTATTATTTTTTTATTTTATATTTATAAATTTTTTATAAGAAATTAATTTCTTAAAAAATTATTGTTATATATATATATAAATTAATGTGTTATCCAAGAAAGGGAAAAAGTGATTATAATCAATTTATTTACGAATAAATAATAATGATAACATGGCTTTTACTGTGTTTTGCTGATGCGAAATATTTAATTAAAAGATTTCAAAAAAGATGTACACGTGTCTGTTCAAAAAATTAAAGTTATACCATAATAATGTATTTTTATTACATGTATTATATTTATTTATACGAATAAAAAAATAGTAGAGTAAAAAGAAATTAATAATAATTTGCACTGATGGTGGAAGAGGAGGAGGAAGCGAAGGGGCAAGGAAGTAAATTGAAGGGAAACAAAGCAATCGAAGAAGTTAAAGAGGGGAAGAGATGGAGACATCTGAAAAGTGATTCTGAAGTGGTGCCGGCGAGAAACAACTGGCAGATTGGGGCAGTAGCGTCTTCTTTGTGCTTGCTTGATTGATGTGACTACTCGTAAGCAGGTTCCTCGCACTTTTGCTTCTGCTTTTTCTTCTCTCTTATTAATTATTTAGTATTGATTTTTCAAATCTCATTTATGACGTATCCTCTGTGTTATATAATGATGGTTAAAGCAAGCTACAGATACATAATACAATACAAACCTCCTGCTTTCTTCAAACCCAATCCCACGAGCAGATCATTAAATATTTAGAGTATTTAATATTATTTTTATTAAATAATAAATTTTTTTAAAAAAATTTTAATAATAAAATTATTATATTAATAAAATAAAAAATATATTTATTAATAATAAAAAATTTAATAAAAAAATTTTATAATTTTTTATTATATTAATTAAATAATAAACTTTTTTTATTTATTATTAACAAATATATTTTTTATTTTATTAATAAAATAATTATATCCATAATATTAAAATAATAAAAAAATTTAAAATTTTTTTAAATATAATATAATTTATTATTATATTTAATTAATTAAAAAATATTTAAAAATTTTATTCTAATATTATAAAAATAATATATTATATTATCAAAACATAATTTATTCAGATTAATTTAATTAATTATATGCCAGAGCCTACTATGGGGTGCAAATCAGCAATAACAACCCGGCCATAGAACCACATGCATGCACCCCGCCATCCCAAAAAAAAATATCTTGGGGTTGGACCCAAATGACAGCTACCCACGTCACCTAATTCGTCTCCATTGCAGTTCAATATTAAAATATTGGATTAAAAAGACAAAAGCTTTTTCTTTTCACCTGACACAAAAATAGCAGACAGAAGAGACAGCTGCTCCCACGTGGGTCCCGCCCTTTGTTTAACGTATTTGTGTACGATAAAGTTTACATCGCCAGCACGCGGTATCCTCACGTGCCTTCACGTGACTTATTCTTTTGACGGTCGTGGCGAGGCCAAAGCCCACTCAATCTTCCTCACTCTCTCTTTTTAAATTATTATTCTATTCTATTGGTTTTATTGGGAAGTGCTTAAAATACACGTTACTCGGATGGTAGCCATAGTCTACCATGTGTATGATGTAATGCCACGCCACCTTGGCCCCATCATAGACTTGTAAATTTTATACTCCCTTTCATTCTTTGTAAATAGTACACGTATAAATTTGTCATATAAAGCGACTCACATATATTTATGCTATTTTTTTAAAATATAAAATTAATTGTACTAATGTTTTTCATTACCGCATATCATATATTTTCATGAAATAAGAAAATAAATCATATAGAGTTTGTACAAGAGTACGTATCCCTAATATTATTTATTGTTTTATAAATATTAATAAAATATACCAAACAAACATAATTTTTCATGGAGGACCAATCTATGTCAGTGGGAATCACGAAAGCCTCGGTATAATAGTTGTTTGCTTCGTATGCTAGGCTATTAGCTATCTAGAGGCTAGGCTATTAGCTATCTGTTTTCAGGGAGTTGATTCTAAATGAGCAAATCGCCCTTGGATGTTACAGCAAGTTATTTCTTAAAAGGGGGTAACAGGATATTATTTTGAATTCATATTATGTTATATTTGTATTATATTAAATAAAAATTAATTAATTTAAAATATTAAATATTTATATTTAACTTGACATTATTATTATTATTAAATAATTAAATAAATTATAATTATATTACTTATTTAACATATACATATAATATATCTAACTACAAATTTTAAAAAATAAAAAATATATGATTATTTAGATAATTTTGTCATAAATAGTTTACTTGTTAAAAATTTTAATTGACAAATATATTGTATCCTGTTATCTATTAAATAATTAATTTATTTTATATTAATTTAAATTTATAAATTTTATATCGTATTCGTATTGAATTAATGGGTCATTTTAAAAGAGAGTTTTTTTAAAAAAATCATATACATCATAATATAAATGATTGATAAGGAATTTGGCTCAAAAGAGTAACCTTAGTAGTTATATCACCAGCATAATCTTTAAACTTGGGAATGATAATTTAGTTGGATATTCAAAGTATTCGATAATATTTTACTGAAAAAATTATTTGATATTTAAACTTGAATGGATATCAGATAGTTTATAATTTTAAAATTAGATATTTGAAATTAATTTCAATCAATTATGATTTTAAGCATCATATATTTAATGTTTGACAAAAAAATTGATATTTAAAAAATATTATTTTTAAATGATAAGTTTATAAAATAAATACTTAAAAAATAACATTTTTCAAATATTATTGAAAAAAGTTTATTTTTAAAATAATTAATTTTTTAAAAAATATTATTTATAAACTTAACTTGAAAAAAATATATATTATTTTTCAATTATATTGGAAGTTTTAGATAGTTGATTTTTCACTTGATTTCCAATTCAAATACCAAATATATTTTTTTTGTGATATGGTTAGGTTATGAATATTGAATATTTGAGTGCATATTGGATATAGATATTTTGAAATTTTCAAATATTTTATTCATTGTCATATTTAATTATTAACTCTAGTAAAATTGTTGTAAATCTTAACACCTAAATTGTTAACGTAAAATTCATACTTGAACTAATGCTCAAATCTATCATTACTCAACTAAGAAAAATATCAAGCAAATATAGGTTAGAAGGACTTTAATTAATGCTAAGCCTCGCAATCAAATAAAAAAAAATCTTTATGCATCATGAACAAATAAATTATTAGAATAATTTTCAAGCAACATTAACAAATAAGCTTGTTAATAAAGGGAGGCAGACTTATTCGAAATTTAACTTATTGATCAGACATATGTTATAGGGCTCTATACCAATTCTTTTTGTTTTTTCTATATCGATTCTTTTTATTTTTTAAAATTTTTTTCTAGTATTTATTTATTTATTTCTAATCGGCTTTTAATCTTTTTGGGATAAATATGCTAACTTGAGAGTTGAAGAATTATTATTGCCCATTTTTGTCTTCAGTAATTGAAGTTCAAAAAGGATGTCCCAAGGTCTCTAGTTATATTCTTTTGAATATTGTGTTGGAAAATTGTCGTGCTAGCCAAATTAGGTCGAACATTGGCTTCCCTTGTTACAAATTCTTGAGTATTGGTCCAAATTAAATTTTTGACATCAACATTATTCATTTCATTATTATTCTCAACTCATAGATTGTCGATACTACAAATTTGAATTAAATTACTGATTTAAAATTTGTGCCATTTATTTATGTAAAAAATTTAAATTAAAAAATTCATACTCAAGAAAAAAAAAGTTAGTTATTAGCCTGGGCATGTATTATTTGGTCATTATATAATTAGTTACTTGAATTAATATTACAAATAAATAATTTATAATTAAAAAATAAAATATTGTTATAAATTAATTAAAATAATATCAATATTTATAACTTATAACTCATATTTTCTTCACTAGTGATTAAATATTAATATTTATAACATAGGTCTCTTAATTTTTTCATAACTCTCGAAAACTTAAGACCCATGATCTATGCCTTATTATTACATTTACTTTAAGTTCTAATTATATAGCTATAAAAAAAAGCATGTCTTTTTGTTTTGAACACTTAAAATAAATAACATCATTCTATAAATTATTGTGTTTTTTATTACGTCTCTCTTTTTCTCTTTATTATATCATTATGTCACTTGTTGATTACTTTTCTAAAATTTTATTAGCATGAAGTTCCAATTAGATATTGAAAATATTCGTCTTCTTTATATCCAGTTAATGTGCATTATTTTCATACATTTTTACTATATTCTTATTTTTAATATTTTCTAGTTTATTTTTTTTATTTATTCACTCTTTAGCATGCTTTTATTTATTTTTTTATTGTTTATATAGGAACAAACAAATTCATGGACTAAAGGGTTTTAGAAGTGAAAAAAAGGAAAGTTTTGGAATGTAAAGAAAATAAAAGGCAAACAGAAGCTCTAAGGTTGCACTACCCTAATAGGATTTTTTAGGTATTATACTCATTTTTCATTATTTTAAAAAGGAAGGAACATCACAAAGACAAGGAGAGCAACAAAAGAAGGCTTTTAGGGGATCAAAGAATAAAGAAGGGCAAAGAAAAGAAATGAGAAAAATAAAGTGGAATAAAGGAGAAGAGGATGTCAAGACCTTCAATCTATTAATTCTGAGTTTTATTCTTTTTTCTTTAATTTTATTGATTGAAGATGTTGAATTTACTTTTCTTGATTGTAGTTCTTTGCATTATGAACTAAATTTTTTATTTTAAGGCTACAACGTAGCCAACCTATAAGTGATTGATATTTATTTATTTTGAGTTAATTAAGATTTTGCTATTTGGTTAAATATTTCTCATTATTTTTAATGTTTTTAAGTAATTGGCCACTATTTAGATCTTTTAATTATATAATGCAAGATGCCATAAAAAAAGATATTTATATTATAATCTTGTGATAAATACCATTAGATTTATGTAAGATAGAAATATACTTACATATTTAATGTAATCTATATATTGAATTCATCGACTTAATGAATATTTGATTATTTTAGTTTACACAGGATATAGTGAAATGATAGATTATAGATATTTTTGTTATAACTCTAAAAAATTAACCATAGAACTAAACTATATATTATAGACATTAAGAACTTAATGTAATTCTTGATTATTAACCATAAATTTAGCTTTAATTAATAACAGTAGTTAGACTAAACTCAAATTAGTTTAATTGAAAATAAATGCCCTATAACTCTCTTCATTTGATTACAACTTTAATCTTTATTTTGTTTTAATTTAATTATTAAGTAGTTGGCAAATAAATTGTTATTTTATGCATTTAAATAACATTAAAAATAGAAAAAGTTGGTACTTAAAGTTTAAATAACTAATCCTTATGAGAACGATGTTTGATTTATCATTATATTAATTATTAATGATATTTGTGCACTTGCATTACTTGATTTTACAACAAGTTTTTGGGATCATTGTCAAGGATTGCTTTATTGATAACATCTAATATCAATACAAACTACTTTAGCGTTATTCTAAGTTTTTCTTTTTCTTTTACTTTTAAACATTTTTTGCTAGTGTATGCAAAGCTCAAACAATAGTCAATTTTTATCTCTTAACCTTAAAATCCAAAGACCTTGCTGATAAAATAGAAAAGAGAAAAAAAGAAAAGAGAAGCTACTTAAGAATTAAATACAATGGCCAAAAATCTTGAAGAAGTGAAAGACAACGATTGCAAATAATGTATCGAGTATAACTCATCCAGCAGTGCAGGCTAATAGCTTTGAGATAAAGCTAGCCATTATTTAAATGATCGTAATGAATCCATTTAAGGCTTATTAAATAATAATCCTACCATTTACATCTCAAGTTTTTTTAAAATATATAACCTGTTCAGGAATAATGGTGTCTCAGATGATGCCATTCGACTTGGACTGATTTCATAATATGCTTAGGAGATATTTAATACCTATAAATGGATGGATTGGTTAGGGAAAGTATAAAACATTGCTTTCATTTTCATCACGAGATAAGGTGCAAGGCTAGCTCAACATTTTATCACTAAGAAGTGTTATAACATGGGCAAATTTGGCATAAATTTTTTTGACGAAATTCTTTCTATTAGTAAAGATGGCAAAAACAAGAAATGACATTACTATATATATTTAATATGATATAAAGTCATTTTACAAAACTTAGGAGAGTTATAAGTCGATATTGAAGAGATGCCCATATTATGGTCTTTTAGAATGGCTACAAATTCAAACTTTCTACAATAGATTGGGTAGTTTAACTATAACTCTGGTAGATGCTACAACAAGGAGTACGTTGATGAGCAAAACTCATGATGATGCTTATTCCTTATTTGAAGAGATAGTTGTGAATGCCTACCAATAGCCATTTGATTGTTCTAAATCAGGGAGAGCATTTGGTGCATATGAAGTTAATCCTCTTATGAAATTATCTTTTTAGGTAGTGAAATTATCTAAGTAGTTAGGTATCTTATTGATTAACGCTATTCACACTCAACTAAAGTATGTGAATGATGTAATGCAGCTTGTACTACTATTCAATATCAAATAGGAAATTTATTTCATCTATATCTAAATAAGTACAATATGTGAAAAATCTCAACAAGTGAAGGAATAACCCCTACTCTAACACATTCAATTTGTGATGGAAGAATCATTTAAATCTATCATAAGACAATAATCAAAATATGATAAGACCACCACCTAAATTTTAGCACCAACCATAAAAAGATTTCTAGCAATAACAACCAGAAAAAAAAGGTTTATTGAAGGATGCATTAGCATAGTTAACTGTTAACACCTTTCAGTTCATGACCAAGACCAAAACCACACTTCAGAATCCAGCAGCATCCACATATATTATAGAGGTTCAGATAGAGTAATTAACAAATATAGTTAATAATAGACCTTAAGGCATATTCCCTTAAAATATTGAGACAAACCCAAAGAAGTAAGTAAATGTTATAACACTTTAAAGCGGCAAGGAATCGGTTTCTTTATACAAAAATATTAAAAATGCCTAGCTGAGAAAAAATCTAATGAAGTCCAAGCACCAAAGCAAATAATCACATAAGAAGATGAATAGTTATTCCAAAAAAAAAAATCTTATACCTTATGTGCCATTAATTACATATCCTCAAGCGATTTTAAAAGTAAAAGTTAGATAAAAAGTTTTTCAAATTTCTGGATGTGTTCAAGAAATTACACATCAATATTCTATTTGTTGACACATTAGAATAAATACCCAGCTATATGAAGTTTGCAAAGGAGATTCTTTCTAAAAAGATTAAAAAATTATAAGAAAATTGCACTTATCGAAAATGTAGTGCTATCATTCAAAAGAAATTACTATCAAAGTTGAGGGATTCAAGTAATTTCTTTATCTCATGCATAATTGAAAATGTTTATTTCGACATAGTGCTATGTGATCTTGAAGTGAATATCAATTTAATACCTCTATTTGTGTTTAAGGAACTAAAAACAAAAGAACCAAAGCTTATGATAGTGTCATCGTAGTTGGTTGACAAATCGAATAAGCATCTATGAGGTATTATTGAAGATGTGTTAATGAAGGTAGATAAATGTATTTTTCCTTATTGATTTTATTGTGCTTGATACGAAAAAGAACCATCAAATCCCATTATATTTGGCTGACCCTTCCTAGCAATTAGTAGAACTTTAATTGATGAACATATCTCATTTAATGTTTTTAAAGCAAGCAAGTACCGGAGCAAAGCAGCTAATTACTTTCGAGTAGATACAACTGGTTGTTGCACTACATATAATTTTAAGAAATCACAATAGCATGTTAAGAAGAATAAAGTGAATAAACAAAGTAATGTTCAAAGATTCAAGATGAATTGGCAATGATTGAAGGCATTATATATTGTTCAAAAAAGAAATATTTAGAAGTCTACAATCATTGTAGCGATGACAAGCTTTATTGAATAGTCAGGCTGAAGGCTATATAAATACTTAGGAGATAACCTAAGTGTTTTTAAATTTTTGTTTTTAATTTATGTTTATTTCATTTTTTATTAGCATATTTTTATATTTATTTTTTTAGAATTTTTTTAATGAAATAATTTCTTTTTTGGAAACCCAAATAGGTAAAAAGAACTATTGTCAGGTTCAAAAATTAAGTCAAGCCCCACAAAGCTAAAAAATGCACAAAAACCAATAACTAAAATGTCATAGTTTTAATTCCTAGTGCCGCAAGGCCAAAAGTCACACAAAAAGAAATATGTCCAAAATGCTTGTCACCATAACACTAATTACAAAAAAAAAAAAAAAAAAATCCTTACCTTTCAAACCCAATATTAACAATAATAAAGATGAATCTTACAATGCCATATTTCGAAGAGTCCTCTATTCCTTTAAATTTCTATATTTTTATTTTACATAAAAAATAATATTCATTTTAAATTTGGAGGTGTAATTATTTGTTTGTGTGCAACATTATTTTGTATTTTTAAATTGGTTTGTGTTAGTTTGTAGCTTGAATATTGTTTTGATTTGAAATATAAGGTTAATGATAAAAAGACGATTTAAAATACTTATAACTTTTATTAAATAATGAATATTTTATGTGTGTCTGCATTTCGACTCTTATGCAAATTTAATACTTGCTCGTAATTTTTTAAATATTTCAAGCATATTGCCTTCGTAATTCAATTATTTTTACTTGTTTGAAGAGTTTGTATAAATTTAGTATTTTGCACAATCTCATATAATTTTAAAACTTATTTGAGTGTTATTTTAAGGTGAAATAGGAATGTACTACATGTGGGAGAAATTTTAGACTATTTTTGGAATAATTGAGCCTTTTGAGCCAACCTTACGTTGTTATTTATTCTTAGTCTAGTCCATTGAGTTTATTTATCTTTTTTATTATCACCTACCCATTTAACTCAGCTTTTGAATAAATTTTTAAATTCCTATCCCTTACCCATAAACATATAACCATTTTAGAAATATATTTTGAGCTAATACGAATTTTAGGGAGAAAAGGATGAAGATATTTGTAAAAAATGAAAAAAAAACTACACCCTTTAGTTATACTCGAAAAAAAATAAGTTTGGGTGTAGAAAAAATGTAAGTTTAGAAGAAAAATAAAATAGATGAAAGGAGAAGAAAAAGTCAAAAAGGTAGATCTTTTTGAAATGGAGTTGATACTTAATAAAAATCTTAGAATGGTTTATATATGCATAGAGTGATTTAAGTTACATTGATATTTTTTATCCTACTCTTACCCTAGGCATATGTGATAAGTTTAATAAAGTTCTAAGCATTCTTAATGTTTTTTTACCTACATTAATAGAGAATGACATAAAAAGCAAGCTTATGGAATTCTAAATTAAAATCAATGTGTGTATACTAATTTACATGGATGTATTTAAGCTGTGAATATTTGAGTAAAAATAGGTCTTTATACACACGCACATTTAAAGAATCTAAGGTGGAGAGAAATTTTTAATACTTGAGATAGATTTCTAAAAATTTATGATATTTTAAGTTTTTCTTAAGTTATAATCTAGATAAATTCTTAGATATCCATTTTATAAGCTCAACTAAATCATCACTTATTTTAGGAGTATTCATATTATTAATTAGTTATTTTTTCTTTTGCCCAATGACTAACAAATCTTTTTGATGTTCGTTATTTTTATGTATTTTTATTATATTCTTACTCTTGATATTTTACTATTTTATCAATTTATTAATTCAATTTTTGATATGCTTTTATTTATTATTTATGTAGGAGCGAACAAATTCATGGATTAAGAGATTTTGGAAGTGAAAAAAAAAAAAAAGCTTTAGAATGCAAAAAAGATAAAAGGCAAACAGAAGTTCCAAGGCCGTGATGTCCTGATAGGCTTTTTTGGGTTAATGAAGGAACATCAAGGACAGGGTCAGCAACAAAGGGAGGTTCTTGGAGACTAAAGAATAGAGGAACACAAAAAAAAAAATAAAGGAGAGGAGGAAGTCAAAGCTTTCAATCCATCGTTTTTAAGTTTTGTTCTTCTTTCTGTAACTTTCTTGATTCAAATGTTTAATTTATATTTTTTTATTGTAGTTTTTACATTATGAACTAAATTCTTTGTTTTAGGACTATGATGTAACCAAAGTATGAAGAATTAATATTTATTTACTTGAGTTAACTAAGATTTTGTTATTTGGTCTAGTATTCCTCATTATTTTTAATGCTTTTAAGTAATTGACTGCTATTTTGATGTTTTGATTATATATTAATACCCTAAAAAAAGAATATTTATGCTTGTAATTTTATAATAAATGCTATTACATTATATAAGATAAAAATATACTTATATATTTAGTATAATCCATATATTGAATTCATAAACTTAATAAATTTTTAATTGTTCTGGTTCACATAGAAATATAATTAATTAATAAATTGAAGATACTTTTCATTATAACAATAACAAAAGCTAATAAATTTTATTTAAGATTCTAGATTATTAATCATAAACTTGGTTTTAGTTAATAAAAATAGATAGACTAAATTTGAATTAATTTAGGTAAAAATGAATGCTTTAGAACTATCTATATTTGATTATGACTTTAGAATTTTTTTTGTTTTAGTTTAATTATTAAGTAGTTAGTAAATAAATTGGTATTTTATCTATTCAGATAATATTAAAAGTAGAAAAAAATTGCTACTTAGAGTTTAGATAATAAAAGTCTCGCTTTATGACTAAAAATCAAATTGAAGAAGAAAATAGAAAGAGAGAGCCAAGGGAGAAAAGAAAAAAAGGAAGAAGAAAAAGAAAAAGATGAAAAAAAGAAAGAAAAAATAAAAATATTAATGGCATGCCGACAGAATAATATGGGAAACGTATATAGGAGAATAAGAGATTAAAAACACTTTTAAAAATAGAGTGGATGGTACTTATGATATTTATGTTTTTATATTTGTAATGTGTATTAAATTTTAAATCAATTTCAATGATTAATTTTTGAATCCTATATGTTTTAGGAGTGAATGCAGTGATAAAAAATTCTAAAGATCTTAAAACTACTCAGAAATGATTGTCAAACTGTAAGTAAATATTTTTTTAAAATGATATATATTTTAGTATAATAATTATATTATATTAAAATTCATATGATTACAATTGTTTATGTACATGATAAATTTGATAGAAAAAGATAACTTGACATCCATGATATATGTTTGATATATAAATTGTGATGAAATGATGTGAGTATGAGTATAAATCCTAGTGAAAATACGAGATTACAAGGTACGGTTGTCACTACTTGGATGAAAATACGAAGTCGTTGGGTATGTTTTTGATCTGATAATGAGTTCGAAGAGAGAATACGAAGCCGTATAATATGGATTTTTGATTGCTTGAACGAGAATACAAGACCGTTTAGTATGCCTATGATATGATTCTAAGTTTTGGCTGGCGAGAATACGAGGTCGTTGGATATGAATTTGACTACTCGAACAAGAATACGAAACTATCAGGTATGTTTTGATTTATCTATTTAGGCAAAGATTTTTCGCAAAGCATAATATGATTTATAAATACTTATTGATGTGAAAATATTAATTTACTATAAAAAATATTTAGCATATGATTGATGTACGAGTAATGCATGAGTTTAAAATAATTGCATAATTAATTGTGAAAAATATTTTCTTTAAAATTAAATCTACTCATTAAATCGTAAGCTAATTATTTTTTTTCTATTTTCTTATTTTTCTCAAGTTTTGTAAGATACGTGCAGTGTACAATTGATACTTAAGTTTGGGACCACTAGACACCTACTACATGAACTATTTTGTTTGTATATCATATTTAGATGTATAGATATATATAATCATATGTGTATAAATAAATAACGTATATATATTTTGATGAAGTATAGAGCTTTAACGAATGATAATGATAAAGGCCTAAGGCCATTTATATTATTTTTCATAATATTTTATTACATAAGAATCATGAAAAGGGAATATGAAAATAAAATGTATAGTATTTAGCAGGATTTATCTCGAAATCTAAAAAGAGGTTGAGGCAGGTCCTGTCAATTTATTATTATATTACTTGTTAACAGTATGTGCACTTGCGTTGCGTGATTTTAGCAACACTAATAACTATTTTTATATATTGTATTATACTACAATTGTTTGTTTTTTAATTTTTCAAATAAAGTTTTATATAATTATTATCGATGAATTTGTGACTCTTAATATTTTTGGAGATAATTAATTACTTTGAGGCCATCAATTTTAGAAATACTATTAAAAAAGGCAATAAGATATCTGTCCAAGATTGTACTCAGACATTATTTTTTTCGTCATAATCTTTATGAACAATTGAAAAGTAAGTATCTTATTGGAAGCACTTATGATTACAGAATTTTAAATCCATTGGTTAGTATAATTTTGCATTATTCAAAATTATTTCTCAATTACTTTTCATGCTTCAAATTTGCTCCCGAAACAACAATATCGAGAGCAAAAATTTAATAAATATTCTAAATTTATCATAGGTCTTTTAATGGCTATAAAAAAGTAAACTTTTATTAAAAAACCATTAGTCTACTTAGCTAAGTCTATACCACTCTTTGAAAAGAATGGTATTTTAGCCAATAATTGTGGTAGCAATTGAAGACTTGGCGAGGTTGTGGTGTTAAATATAATCAAAGTCATGTTAATTATAACAAGAAATTTGGAACAAACCACTCTAAGTGAAATAACAATTATGCAAAGTAAGAAAAATAAAAAGGTCTACAAAAAAACTCCAAAAGATTATAAAAATATTTGTTTGATATGTGGTAAGAAAAAAATATTGGGCATGTATTTGTCGTACATCAAAACATTTAATTAATCTTTACGAAGCATCTAAAATTTTGAAAGGAAAAGAAACTAAGACAAATTTTAATAAATATGACAATACAATAAATATAACTCATTTGGATGTTTTGAATTTTTTTAAAGATCCTAATAGCAAGATTGAACACTTAATTGATGATGAACATATGAAGATTGACTATAATGCTATGATTTTGAAGTGTTTTTCAAAATTTAGTGTATTTTCAAGTTTGATGTGTTTAAGGTTTGAAACTATAGTATATTTACAATTTGGTATTATGATATATCTTAAATTATGTTATAAAGTGTTTATCATTTTGAGTGTATTATGAGAGTTTGGTGTGTAATTTTTAAATTTTCCTTATAAAATAGATTATGTTATGTTTTCTTCACATTATTATAATATTCTTTATATTCATTTCATTTTTATTAACTTTATTTTGTATATTTGTAAAGATAAAAATGAATGCCATAAAAGATTTGAACAACTTTTTGGTGAATGGTAAAGAATAATATTTGGTAGACAGTGCTACAAAACATATAATCCTATTAAATAAAAAATATTTTTCCAATTAATATTAGCTATGGAAATATAATATCAAGTCCTACCGATCTGATTGAAAGCTCAAAAATAACAAATATTATGTTATCAACTAATATTCGTAAAAATGATTACCATATTAAAATATCTAATGAAGGTAATTTTGATTTTTTTTTTTTTACATTACTTCAACTGTAGTATGCCGAAAGCATGAATTAGAAAAACTACCTTAATTTTTTTTAAGTTGTATCATACAACTATAGTATCAAAAGTACACATATCCAAAGAGCTTTTGACTTTGGCATGATCAACTTGGGCATCTTGGATATAGAATGATACGCCATATTAAAAAAAAAATTCACAAAGACATAAATTGTAGAAACAAAACATTCTTTTACCTACTAATAGTTCATGTGTGTACTATTCTTAAGAAAACTTAATTATTCGACCATCTTTAATAAAGTTAAGTCTTGAATCTCTTAAACTTTTAAAACGAATCTAAGGAAAAATAAGTGAACCCTTAAATTGTGAACCGTTTCATTATTTTTGGGTCTTAATCAATCATTCAACCAGATAATCACATATCTCTTTGTATTCTATTTTTATTGTTATATTCGCTAAACTCTTTGCCCAAATAATCAATGTATAAGTACAATTTCACGATTTTTCTATTAAAATAATTATACTAGACAATACTAGTGAATTTACCTCTTAATGATTATTACATAACTATAAGAATTAACATTGAGCATCTTGTTGCACAAGCTCATACACAAAATGGTTTAACTAAGTCTTACTATTAATTACTTTATCATTAGTACTTGAAGGTTAAAGGATCATTAATTGGCAAAATATTACAAATCATTTTTTTGATATGTTATTAATTCAAAAAAATAGTAAAAATCATATATTTAGCTGAAAATACCCAACCACTTGTTAAGGTTCCTAAAGAATAAGATAATAAAACTAATAAAAGTAAAGCACGTCTAAAACGTGGAAGACCCATTGATTCAAAACTCCTCAAAAGAAAAGAACACATGAAAAGTTATAAAAAAATTCTAACACTTTTGAAGAGCCATTACCTACTTACTAAGCGGGCAACAAAAAGTTAATCAATTAAATATTATCTACCTTATTGCTGTAGAAGAAGAAAATTTACCAATAGCTAAAAATTTGTTAATTTCTCTTAAAGAGACAAAAAAATAATGAGTTTTCAAATGATTATGTTGGAATAGAAAAATATTAGGATTGAGATGAAATTATTATTGATAATTATTTTTATTTGTTGTTACTTACAATATTACAAAAAATGATTATGAGAATCCTAAATCGTAAATTGTGAAAGAATGTCGGCAAAGAAAAATTATAAAAAATGATTACAAGGACTCCAATTATTCAAGCATAGTTAAATTAACTTTCAAAAAAAGAAGTATTTGGACTTATAATCTAAACACTTGAAAATGTCAAATCTTTTGGACATAAATAGGTTTTTATTTCAAAATAAAATAAAAAAATAAGCTTGTGTGATATAAATCAAGATTAGTAGTACAACATCTTTCTTAAAGACTTGACATTGATTATGAGAGGACATATTCTTCTGTAATGGATGCAATCACATTTTAATTTTTAATTAATCTCGTACCTTTTGAATAGCTTGATATGTATTTTGTGGACGTAATGATTGTCTACCTTTTTGATTCTATTAATACTAATATTTATATGAAAATCGTTGAAGGATTTAAAATATTGGAAACAAATAATTCTCAATTTTATAGCTTGTATTCATTAAAGTTGCAAAAATCCTTGTATGAATTAAAATACTCTAGCATATGTGGTACAATTATTTGAGCAAATATATATTAAAAAGAAGGATATATAAATAAACCAATTTGTTCTTATGTTTTAATTAAAAAGTTTGAAACTGAATTTGGAATAATTATTGTCTATGTTGATGACTTAAATTTCGTTGAAACTCCAAAAAGGTTTTCAAAGGCAACTTTTTACTTGAAAAGAGAGTTTTAAATAAAAAATATTAAAAGAAACAAATAAAACTTTATCCTAGCTTGCAGATTAAGTATTTGGTTAAAATATACTAAAAATTTTTAAAACATTTCTATTTGAAAGAAACCTTATCCATTAAGTACTTTAATGGTAATGTGGTCACTTGATACGAAGAAAATTTTTTTTTTTTCTAAAATACCACACGTAAGTATAATTGGTGTACTTAAATATCTTATAAATTGTACTTGATCTTATATTATTCTTTTAGTCAATTTATTAGCAAGATATAGTTCTATGCTAACTTAAAGGCATTGAAATGGTGTAAGGCATATTTTATGCTATCTTTGAGGAACAATCGATATCAGTTTATTTTATCCAAATAGATTGAAATTGTAATTAACTAGATATGCAAATGTTAGATATCTCTCTAATCCAGATAAAACTCAGTCATAAATAGGTTATTTGTTTGCCTTTGGTAATTCTGTTGTATCATGGTGATTAATGAAACAAATAATGGTCGTAACTTCTTCAAATCATTCAAAAATACTTGTTATCCATGAAGCAAGTCATAAGTGCATTTGGTTAAGATCAATGGTGCAACATATTTAGAAAATATATGAATTGTCAATTAAAGATAACCCTGTAAAATTATATGAAAAAATGATGTTTGCATTTCACAAATTAAAGGAGAATATATAAAATGTGATAAAACTTAGTATATTATATCAAAATTTTTTTACACACATGAACTTGAACAAGATAGTGATATAAATATTTAACAAATAAGTTTAAGTGACACGTAAACTTAGAGTTTTTGACACGTAAACTTATTTATTGATATGATTAACTATTTTAATAATTATAATGTACTAATTTATTTATAATTTAATAACTTAATGTTATATTTTTTAAATAATTTAATTATATTTATCATATTTTAAAAGTATTTAAAATATTTAAAATAAAATTAATTAATATTTGTGTATATAATATTATAAATATTGTAAAGATATATTATAATATTTAAAAAAATGTTAAATAAGTAATGCAATTATAATTCATTTAATTATTTATTAATTGTATCGGATTAAAATTTTTGATTCTTAACACGATTATTAAACGAGTCAGATTTGAGTTTAGTTTTATTTGTAAATGATACGATTATAACCTAGCCCGATACAAATATAACACAATTATCTAAATTACTACCCCTAATTGTAATGATTAAAACCCTTAGTATATCAATATCTTAAAAAAGCTCAAAGTCCAACATCCACACATTAAAATTAAGAGAGACTAGGTAAAATAATTTAGCACGTTCATATTAATGACATGATAAAATTATTTAATTAAAAAATATATAAATTAATAATAAATAAAAAATAATATCAAAATTAAATAGGTGAGAATAAATTAATTTAAGTAATTTTTTATTTATCATTAACCCATAATTTTTTTTATCTTTTCTAATTGAATAATTTTATCATATTATTATATTAATATAGTAAGATTATCCTATTTAAAAATGTCTCTAAAAAATTTTTTCCTACTTCTATCCTAAAAATGAACAAGATTTAATTTTAATTATTAAATTAATCATAAAAATATTTTTTCACAAATATTCTACAATTTTATAGATGTGTAAGAAAATTAAATTGATAATAAATAAATTTGTATAAAATGACTAAATTTTTATAATAACTATTATTTAGGAGTTAATATTAATATATTACATAATTTTTTATTAAAAATTAATAGCAAATACAGCTAATAATTATTTTACACAAATACATGCATGTGGAATGTCGACACACAAGGTTTGCCCATGCAAGTGTAGTCAAAATACAATTTAATCTTGTGCAGAATTGAAATTGATAAAGTTGGTGTCCTCAATTTTTTGCGTTCCAGTGGACCAGTTCTCTATTAGACAGATAATGATCAATAGTATCACAATTTTGATAATATTTTTTTGGATGTTTAAGTCAACAAAGAGATTTTTTTTCTTAATTCATAAGATAAAATAAAATAAGTATTTTTTAAAATATTGAAAGTGTTTAGAGATTTTTATGCTGGTTTTTAATTTTAAAAACTTTTTCATAACATAATAATAAAAAAATAAAAATTATAAGTTATTCTTTCACTACTGAATTATATGTAATTTATATTATTTAACCGACAGTAATTGAAAGATTGTATGTTTATTGAAAAATCTTATTGTAATGAAGATGATCAATCTAATAACTGATCTCTTGTATAAATGCATTTTCTTATTCTAATCTCTTCTCTAATTATGTAAGCAGGTTATATTTACCGTGAACATGTGAAGCCAAGGAGATCAAGTAAATTGAATTAAATTTTAGGTAAATTTGAACCAATGACAATAAATAAATCAAATGGAAATAGAACCGAGGAGACCATAAAATAGAACCTTGTTTGAGCCGAGGACACCTAATAAACCGAGCCGACATTGAATCAAAGAGGGCTTTAAATTGAAGCGAAGAGACTATAAAAAAGAGAAGGATAATTTGGATGACAAATTCACAGTTGTCAAGACCTGGGCAATGAAATGCTAGCATCAACACCGGCGTTAAGTTGGGTGGTTTTCCTCTTATTTTCAAACATTCTTTTTATATCTTTCTTAACTCCAGGTCAGGATGGCCTTTTAGAATTACCGAAGGGAGATGACATTGATCCACATGAAGATACGCCCCGCCTTGACGTGCCCTCAGTTCAAGTACGGTGAAAACCTAGGAACTTCGTTTAATATTAATTATAATTATTTTAATAAAATTAAAATAATATATATATATTTAAATTATAATTGAAAACTAAATACTTAGTTTAGATAATTTTTTTTCTTTTATTGCACTAATTTTATTTTATTAAAAAAATTTATTTTAACCAAATATCTCGATTGATTACTTTAATTTTTTTTTTATAAAAGAAACTATATTAGTTATTATTGTAAGTACTGTATTATTGTTAAAAAAAATTTTAAAAAATACAAATAAAATTGTAAAAATTTATCAAAAAAAGAAAGAATGTTATTTTATTTAAATAAAATAAGAGTATTTTTTATATTACGGCATAAATTTAAATTAATCAATGAGATGTATGTCTAAAAAATTTTTAAATGGACGAGAAAGAGGCCTTAAATATATTTTTTTTAATTTCTTATATTTCATCGTAATCCTGTTTCAAGAATTAAGTGAAGCCATAAAACCCGGAAATTATCACCATTTGTTATTATTTTGTATTCTTCAGGCTGATGATTTGCTTTCGCATGCAGGAAACAATTTCTTCTCTTTGAACAATCCGTTTCTTGATTTTCATGTGTTAGGGTTTGCATGCCATCTGCCATCAAATCTAATCTAGGCCCAGTAGGAAATTTCAAAAAATTGGCCCCAATGTGGCTTTATTCTGTGTTACCAAAACATACATGAATATTGCCTTTTAGGTTAATAAATATTAAGTTCAAAATTCTTAATCTTCATATTTCATCAATAATTAAGATTAAGGGGCTCCTTTGCTAATACGTATTAAATTATATTATTTTAGATAAATTGAATTACACTAAAATAATTTAAATAAATAAATATATATTATATTTGGTACAAAACATGTTTGTATTATATTATAAGTTAATAAGTATTTGATACGGACCATATTGAACTATATTAACATTTGATGGTATTGTATATATTTTTTTATTATTATTAGTACTACTATTATAGAATCTATTTTATTATATGATATATTATAATATTATTTATAAATTATTACAATAATATAAACAAAAAAATATAGTACAAACCATGCTTGATCCATGGAGGGACACGAGTAAAGCCTGACCACCCCTCTCGCGCTATAGCCTTCTAATTATATAGTCCAGTGCAATTCTGTGCAAATATCAAATTTTATACAATTTATATATGCCCTTGGGTAAGTTATCTATAGATAATATTACAACTTTAAAAAAAATATTAGTTATAAGATTTGAAATTGTCTTCTAAAACTTAAAACGAAAAAAAATTAAAATATATAATATATATAACAAATAATATTTAAAATATTTAATAAAAAATTTAGATTATAGAAAAAAATTTAAAATATATAATAAATAATATTCAAAATATTTTTAAAAAATTAAAATAATTTTTTTAAAAAATTAAAAAATAAAAAGCAACAATACCCATAAATATTACAGTAAATTCATTTGTATAATATATATACATAAAATCCAATCTCCTAATACAGTGAACCAAACATGCCCAGTTTACAGAATAGCCAAGTTGATGAGACCTAATTCCAACCTGAGTTTGACGCTTTGCCTTTTCATTTGTTTGTTTTTCATTTGAATTTTACTAATCTGGAGAGAAATCATATTAGACAGAAGCGCATCAAAAAGGTTTTTTTTTTTATTTGTTATCTTAAATAAACATGTATAATTTTTTATTTTTAAAATTCAACACTATTATTTTATGAATATTATCAAACATTAAATTAGCTCTTGCGCTTTGAAAAAAGCTGGATAATTATGATGAGTACAAATTTTAATTATTATTTCTTAATTTTATCTTTAAAAAAATAATATTATTTTATTTTATTTTTTTTTGTACAAATTCACATGACTTGTTATGACATTAGCACTAGCAATAATGGTGGAATTTTTCATAGGTAAAGTGTCAACTAATGCCTGCTCTTTTAAGGGACGGCAAGGAAATGATTAGTAGACTTAGAGCTAGTATGAAAGACGAGTACAAGGTTGATATTCTTTCCATTTCCAAACCTATAACCCGCTTCATTTTATATGCACAATTTTTCCATTTTATAAAACATAAAATTAAGAAATTTTTTTATATTTTAATTTTAGTTTCTTTAATAAACAAAATGAGTAATTTTGAAATATAGTGCTACGAATTGATATACAAGTGCATAAATTATTTTTATTTTTTAAACTTCATATCATGACTAAATAGATAAAAATATATCAAAAATATTTCCTCATTTCAAAATTAGTGCACCCATTGATTGAATATGAAAATAGGTAAGAAATTATGGTTATCTCTTGATAATGGGTACAGGGAAGACACTAACACTCCCCTGTTCCCCCATTGCCATCCTTAATTAACACCATCTTTCTTTTTATTTTTTTTTATATTATTTCTTTTTGTAATTTAAATTTTTTCACTATTTTTATACCATCTTGATCTCAATTTATGTAGAATAAATTTTGATTTTTTTTCCATAAATTAAAAAATATTAATCATAACTTTTAATTCACACCAAATATGGAATGAATCAATAATAACTTAATATAAATATACGAGTAAATAATAAGTAATAACTACTAAATAAAAATATAGATTTATTGAATAGTTTTATTATTATATTGTTAAATTAAATTGAAACACAAACCTACTTTGAAATTAACCACAAACAAAACTCTGATACGTATTTTGTGAGTGACAAAAGTTGAGAGTCATAATCTCTTTTAAAAAAATAATGAAAATAAAGATTAATTAATAACATATTTCAATCTAGCTCAGGTTTATCCTATTATTTCAAAATTATAAAAAAAATGACTTTGATTGATAGAAGAATGAAGAAATTATATTATATATAAAACAACAAAGTAACTCTCAAAAGTGATCATTTGGAAAAAAAAAATTATTTGATTCTTGAATACTAAAAGAGTATTTTTAGATACCTCCATGAAATTTAATGAAATTATACAAAAATATAAATTTTTTTAAAAAATTAATATATGGCACTCTTTAATAGTAATATTTTTATTTTTGTATTAATTAAAATAATAAAATAATTAAAGTAATTTTGTCGATATAAATTTTATATATTAATATTTTTTTCATATTCCTAAGATTTAGAAATTTAGCAAAAAGTACTTTTAAAAGTTATTTTTTATATTTGATATCTAATTTAATATTATACATATATAATGTGCAAATTTTGACAAAATAAGACCATAAATTACTTACTTACTTAAAATTATAAATTATTTCATCTAATAAATATCAAAATTTTATATAATATAAATTATACAAATTGATATTATAAATTATTTACTTGTATTGAATTATTTTAATTGTAATAAAATATTTTTATAATTATTAAAAAAATATTAAACTAGAAGGGAATTAATTTTAATAGACATGAAAATATTTTACATCATCTAAAATAATTTTATACTAATAGATAATTTATAATAATCATTTGTATATGTTTATATCATAGAAGTTTATTTATGTTTATTAAATAAAATAATTTAT